>JADRCH010000012.1:20077115-20127274 GCA_019843965.1 Rhynchomys soricoides
AGAGAGAGAGAGAGAGAGAGAGAGAGAGAGAGAGAGAGAGAGAGAGATTTGTTTTAATAAGACCTTATTTAGAAAAAATTGTTTCTCTAACATTATTTTACAGATGAGGTATCTGAGCAGATATTTTCAGATAAATTCATTGATTTGGGAATCATGGATTTAATGTCTTTTTTTGTAGGCAGAACGCTATGCATAAGCTTAAAGAGGTGACAGATGTGCTCACTTTAAGAGATTATAGTTCCTGTAAGCATGCAATGGATGAGAAAAGGAAAGAATGAGAACAGCGTGCCAGGTAGCCAGTTCATAAATACCATGAAGAGGAAGGTGTGTGGCTAAAGAAAAGCCGCAGCATTGTGAGGGTGCACGTCTGAAGGAGCAACTCAATGTCATCAAAGGATGAAAGATAACATGGGAGATAATTAATACATAAGGTGAACATAAGGGAGCTGCTTAGAGATGATCATTACAAAAGTATCTTATATCCAATTTATATCCAATTTTCTTCCTGTGTAGTGTCCTGTTTCCCATGTGATCTTCAATAAAAATTTCTTTTAAATTTTCAAGAATTTACTGGTCAATGCATTAAATGTTTGGTGTCATGTATGTGTGTATGTGTGTATGTGTGTGCATGTATGTGTGTGTGTGTGTGCATGTATATGTGTGTGTATGTGTGTGCATGTATGTGTGTGTGTGTGTGCATCTATGTGTGTGTGTGTGTGTGTGTGTGCATGTATGTGTGTGTATATTTCAAATATCCAAAAGTCTTTTGGTATCATACTATAGAAGCTGCTCAACATATGATTTATGGAACATTACAATTAGGCAGTACATGCTTAACTCAAAAGGCAATCAATCCGCATCTATATAGTGTACCAAGATAAGAAAATTTGGTGTTTATCAAGCTATACAGATTATTTAAGAAAGTGATCCTATATAAGAACTATCACAGGGAAGTCATTCCCAGTTTGTCCAAACAGAGACCAGGAGAGAGTACAGAGGGGTACTGCTAGGAGTTATCATATGAAGCCTGTGCTAACTGACAAAGCTTCCTACTTGTTAGAGCTGCCATGGACTGGATTATGACACACCTGCTACCTAGACCAGGGCTGAGCACAGAGTAGACTTCCCATAAGAACCAGATGTTTCTATTTTGAAACATGAAGAGAAATCAAAGAAAAAAACAAAGAAAACAAAACATGAGGTACAGAAAAAGGAAAGGAATCTGCTTGTTGTTTTCATAGCTCATTCTCTCAGAAATTCTGCAATGTGGAACAAGGCTGTACTTTGCTAGAGTATTCATTACATGTCTTGTAATTTTCTCTAAGAATTAGTGTATACGGTTAGCATTCATTTTAGATAATTTTTATTGCAAAATGCACCATACAAAGTAGAGAACCTTTGAAAGTAAAGAGGTTGACAATTAATTCCAGAAGCTGGAAAGTCAAAATCAGGAAAATCAGAAGAAAGAAATCCTAAATCTTTTATTAACAAAGCTAAACCTTTACAAATAGAATGTTACCTATAAAACATAAAGTTAATGTTATATAAACATTAAAGATGTGTCATAGATATATTAATATTTACTTTTTATCTTCCTTTCCTTCTTTCAAATCCCATGAAAAGCAAATTTTCCTCAGTAATTTCTCTGTCTGTGAGGAGACCTATCTAGCCTCTTTACCCCTGTAAGCCCTCCTAAATAGGGTTATCAATGTAACCATGCCTGCTCTCCTAGAGTGAGTTTTAAAAAATCCAGTAGATAAAAAAAATTAGAGAATAAAATTGCCAAAGGAGGTAATTGTATAGGAAACACCAAAATTTCTATGAATTACAAAATTATGTTCTACAAATTGATCTACAAATGTCTGGACTTCCCTTTTACTAATTCTCCTATAGTTACATTTTGTCTTAAAAAACACTGTTGTCTGGACATGAATCTGCAAACTGATCATTAAATAATGTTACCATGTAAAAAACTGATTGGTGTGCTAGGGGATTAGTATGTTGGATGCATGTATAACAGTAATTTTTAGCCAAGGCCAAACCATTTTATCATCCACAGTGGCTGAACTGTGACTGCTCCTGATACTCTAGCGATTTAGTTTACAGAACTGGGTTAATGTGTTTCTCTATTTTCTTCCCTTTTCTACCTTCACAGAGGATTTCCAGATTAGCCTGATTGCAAACATAAACATGGTACCATGAGCGATTCATTAATTTCTTGACACAGAAACTCCTTCCTTCCTCTGTAAAAGATGTGACCATACTCTGCCATGCAGATCTGAGCTCTCCTCAGAGCCCATATTAGGCTGCTCCAGCCTGCCTGACCATGATGTTAATAATTCTTTTAATAAATTTCTCGCCCCAAAGGATATCTGTCTCGGTGTCCTCATTTATCCCAAAATTTGAAAACTTCTCATAGCTGTGAATTTCTGAAAAAAAAAAAATAAAATAAAAAGCCAAGTATACGAAATTATATAACTAGCTCCCTCTCTCTCTATATATATATATATACACATAATGCAATTAGGTGGTATTTCTATAGTAATGTGATAACTTATTTTAAAAGTTAACTACATAAAAATTCACTATACCAGAGTGTTCCTGTGCTACACAGCTCTTAACTATGATTAGGTCAGAAAAAATGTTATCTAATATCTGGGTTACATAAAAGTAATACTAAAAATAGAATATCTACATAAAAATTAAGCAGACACAATGGGTCATAGAGAAGGGAAAATCAGATAGCCTGATTCTAATGCCAGAATTTCTAGTAAGAAATCATGTCACTCCCTTCTGGAATTAAATAGATGAATTATGTGGTTTTCATCTTAACAGAATGTCATCACCACCTACAACTTGTGTCTGTGTATGTGTTTATTCTTTCTATTGAAAATAAATTTTAGGACTGGAGAGATGGCTCAGCAGTTAAGAGCACTGACTGCTCTTAGAGAGATATTGAGTGCAATTCCTAGTAACCACATGGTGGTTTACAATCATCTATCATCTATAATGAGATCCAGTGCCCTCTTCTGGTGAGGCTGAAGGGAGCAACAGTATACTCATAAAATAAGAAAGTAACTTTTTAACAAAAGAATAAATAAATAAATAAAAGAAAAAATTTTCAGCTCCCTTACCACCTCCTTCCAGATCCTCCTCACCTTTCTCTCTCTCTCTCTCTCTCTCTCAAGCAAACAGGAAAAGAAGATTAAAATATAAAATCACAAATGTTGATATACAAGCAAAAGTAAGGTAAAAAATAAACAAACATACAAACAAACAAAAAAAGCCCAAACAAAGCAAGGTGAGATCAAAATTGTCACTAAGTTTGTTTTGGATTAGGTTAGCTATCGCCATGTATGCTGGGAATGGGTCATGCCTTTAAGTAAACCACTTACAACTTTTGAAATAACACATTTCTTGATGTGCCTTAAATCCCGTCTTCCCGTGGTGGTCTGATCCAGAGCTTGCAGGGGACCACATGATGACTATACTCCCACTCTCCTCCCAGACTATCCCACACGCCTTCCCTGTCCCCACCCCTTCTTCCTTCCTGTCATCTCTGAGAAAGGGGAAGTACCTCTTGAAGAGCCAACCCACCTTGGCACCTAAAGTCAAAGTACTAAGTACCTCTTCCACTGAGGCCATACAAGATACCCCAGTTAGGGGAGCAGGATTCACAGGCAGGCAACAGAATCAGGGAAAGACCCCACTTTAGTTGTTAGACCAAGCTGTACAACTGATACATATGTACGTGATGTAGGCTAGGTCCAGCCCAAATATGCTCTTTGGTTGCTGGTTCAGTATCTGGGAGCCCCCTCCTAAGTGTCTATCACCTGCATTTTCAAACCAATGATCTTTAGTCATTTGAATCATAGGTGCAAATAAGAAACAGAGCCTAGACACATTTAGTCAACAGGCTTTCATTAATGTCTCTACTCCTATGGAAATCTCATTAGCAATATATGGATAAGATATAATGACCATCAAAAAGACATCAAAACTAAAACCAGCAAAAACAGTTATCTTTACCCCAAGACAAGACTCTTGATATAGAAATGCATATTAACAAATCAATGTGATTTTCAATACATTTTTACAAGATTTTAATGTTATTACCAGTAAATCCATAAATGTAAAAGCCACTAAGTGAGATTTTGAGGCCAATTTCCCCTCAAACATGCAAATAATATGTGTTTTTATAGCTACTTATTTAGATTTTTTTCTACTTTAACAAAAAGACTCATGTTGCTTTATAAAATAAAACTAAAGTTCTTTAATGAGAGCATCTACAGTGGAAAATTCCTTTGTCTTTTATATCATAAAGAAAATGATAAAATTTTAAATAGCAAAAAATGCCAGCTAGCAAAATCTATGTCAAGACTTAATGGTATCAAAAAAAAGACCTGGTTCATGACTTAAAATAGAACTAAAATACTGATGTTGATTACACTAAGAACACCTTATACTAACACTCATTATATATTCAAATCATTTGTAACATGATAATTATTCAAATCATATAAAAACGAATGTACTTCTCCATCAGTTAGAGTACAGCATAAGGCGGAAATTATAGCAACTTGAATATTTTAATTCCACATTAGGGCGCAGTAACTTTCAAAGACTTTTTCCAAAGTATATAATTTCTAGGATCACCAAAAAAATAAGATTAAGATAATTCCTTAATCATAAGCTAAACATGTAGTGAAATATGTTAGAAAAAAATATGTTAAAATTTCAAGATAAACTGAAATACCAATTGATATTGCAAATGATTACAGTAGGTAGAAAATTTGGTCAGCATCATAGTTGTGTAGAACAAGAGAAGAGTTTGTTTCATTTTATCTCTCAGAAAAAATATAGTCAGTGGACTATTTTTCTAAACTAGTGTGCTTCTAAATGTACAGATTTATATTTATATGTAAACACTAAATACATAAAAATATATTTGTATAAATATATTTAAGATTTGTAAATTATTGTACAATATGCAAAGATAATTGACAGAATTCTAGTATGTAACTCTTTTTTTAGTTCCTAGAACTTGATGTTAGTTGACTTAAATTATCAATTCTTCTTCATATCTATCAACAAGTAATATTAATCATGTATTTTGAATAAAGAAATGGTTGGGGACTGCCACCTTTAGTCTCTTCTATTTCCTTTTATGATTGTGCTTGTTTCCTGCCTACTTTGAAACTTGTTGTCACTCCTCTACAGACTGTAAGACTTTGAATTCAACACCTTTTGGTCCATTTGTCAAATATTGAGAGCTCCTTGGAATTTTAAGTCAGGCAGTTTTAACTTTGAGCTACATGTCCCTGCTTCTGCTCCCCTAATTCCATCACTTAGTATTGGAAAAGTACACCTCTGTTGGCCCTCAATGATGAAGTTTTTCTAGCATACCTAAACCTATTTTCTCTCTAAGGAGTCAAGAACATAGCAACCTAATTGCTTGTAGCCTAACAGTTATTTGAAAGAGATTGCAAAGTAGCTTATCATGACTGTAAAGGCTGAGATCGAAGGAGAAAGAATCTATAATGAGAGGAATTTAAACTGGACTTCAGGATGCCAACTGCTAATATAATTTACAAAGTGAGCACCATCATGACTCTCAGCACTCTGTTGATATGGATGCAGCTCACAGTTATAATCCCTTTGAACAATATGTCCCTTAAGAAGAAACACTGAAAGATCTATGTGAGAAGGGACACAGACATGTGAGTATGTGAGTATGTGAGTTGGTCACAGACAACATGGAGAATTTTGTGATTCTCAGAGACTATATCAGCATTATTAGAAAAATACTCAGTGATGCAGGGCAGTGGTAGCACATGCATTTAATTCCAGTATTTAGGATGCAGCCGCAGGCAGATCTTGAGTTTGAGGCCAGCCTAGTCTACAAAGCCCAGGACAGCCATTGTTAGACCTTCTCAAAATAAACCCTTCATTGAGAAACAAAACAGGTGGTATGGAGAGACACGGCTCAGTGGTGAACAGCACTGGCTACTTTTCCGGAGGTCCTGAGTTCAATTCCCAGCAACAACATGGTGGCTCACAAGCATCTGTGATGGGATTCAATGCCCTCTTCTGCTGTGTCTGAAGGCAGTGACTATATATATATTAAATAAATCAATCTTTTTATAAAGCAGAACAAACAAGTTAGAAAGAAAGAAGAAAGAAGCTCAATGAGCACAGACACAATTGTAGCATCTCAGATTTCTTTGATTTTTCACATGAGTCAAATCTGCTCAGGCCATCAGAAATTCACATTGTTCATAGCACAGGCTGAGCTATTGCATCTTTGCACTTTATTACTGTTCTTGACAGTAATAAATGTATTTTATGGCCATTGTATTTATAGTGTGGTGTTAGCACTTGATAGGATATTGAAATACCTGATTGGATATTGAAATACCTGGTGAAATGTAGAGAGAAGTTTAAATATGAGACTAATAATGGGCAAGAAAATGTAACCACTTACCAAAAGGCATGTAAATTTATGTACCTTACATAAACTATAACATGTTTCCTCCTTTTCACTGTATTAGAGGTAGATTATCTTATAAGTTACCGGTCAAGGAACAGGCAAGTTTAGATGCTTAGACAACATTTGTACTGTGTGCAAGCGGCAAAGATCTCGAGTCCTAAGAGTCTGGCTGTGACATCTTGCTCTATAACTTATGGAAATTAATGAAACTAATAATTTTAACAGTTGGAACCATGCCTTTTTTTTTCAAATGCAAACACTGTTATTGAATTGGAAGTAAGCAAATAGCCTATTGTTGAGGCTACACCTACTGTTTGATTTGGAAAAATAAAATAGTCACTATTCTTATAAGCCTAAAAGATGCTGTGAACTTTAAACAGACAACCTCCCCTTTTACCCTCCAGAAGGTAGGATAGACACACAAACTTGCAAACGTAATTTTCATACACTTCACAGAATACTTGAGCTGAACAGCCTATTCTAAAGAGCAAAATCAGGGCAAAGGGAAATTTCTTCATGTTTATTTGATTAAAGAAGGGGAAATAGTAGCAGGTATTAGAATTGTGAAATCCAAAGAAACCCCTTGTCAGCACTCCCAACCAAACCACCAAAACGTGGAAAAAAGAAAATACAGATTAGGAAACTGCAGGGAAAGCTTACCTGAAGACTCTGCTCCATTGCCTGTGACCCCCTTGGCATGACGGAGACTATCCCTACTACTGTGCTGTGGCTCAAAACTGAGCATGAGAACACAGGTTAGAATAATTAATGCTAACACTGGATCTTCGGGAAATTAGAGCTGAATGCACACATATATGTATGCTTTAAGTTTTTCTTCTATCTCAAATCCACCAGTCAAAACTTATGCATTTCATTTTTAATCAGGTTTTAAGAGGACATTGTTTATTTCTAAATATAAAATAAAATAATTTATCTATTTTGAGTAATTTCAAGAGAGTAACATCTCTCAATTTCAGTAGGATTATAGTTAGTTAAAGATTTATCTTAGAGCATAATACGTTCATGTTCATGTGTATGTAGATTATCAAGTGAAAATACAATTAGAAGATACATTTCTGGATCATTCTTAATAAGACATGTTTTATAATTGCAATATTAGCATTTAGGGTAAGTATCCAGTAAATGGCAATGATTAAATGTATGATTTTCTATCATATTTGGGTAATAGCTGTTAATAATTTTATTTTGACACAAAATCGAGTTAATCCAAAGATAGAAACCATTCTTATAGATTAAATAAATATATACTTGGGAATTTGGTTGAAACCATTCATTTAAACATTATCCACTACAAAAATAGTATCATTTTGTCTTAACTGGTTTATTGCTTATAAATTTGTGCATAAATAATCTAAAAGTAAAAAGGAAAAGATATTTTTAAAAATAAATCACAGGAAATAGAATGTATGTTGTGTTTGTAGTATATGGTCATGATTCAACTATTTAATAGTGAATAAATCATTCTTACAAAAATTATGCAGCTGTACTGTAATAAATCCCATTTTACAGGAGGCTACACTGAGGACTGCAGTGTTTAGAAACCAACCCTTGTTCATGAGATAAAATCAGCATTGTGTTTTCAGCTAAGCCATCCCTCCACCACCACAGAGATCATTACAATCACATCATATATATTTTTAACATTACACAACAAAAGGATGACTTAAATAAATGTGAAATGGATAAGTTACGATATTTGACAATAACCAGCCTATGTCTGGCATGTAAAACATATGCAGAAAACTATGATAATTTTAAGTGAAAATGTTTACTCTAAAAAACTAATGAAGATATGTTTTTGTTGTGTCCAGCATGGATGCATAGGGGACAGTGTGACACAGTTCCTGCCCCTGGAGCATCATCAGACTGTTGATCCCCATGTGTGCTGATGGTTGCTATTGACCCACAGCTGATCTGCTGTCTCTTCTATTTTCCTTTCAATCTCTCGTTTGGGGATACTTGGCCTGTGAAATGAAACAGCTGTGGTGCTAATTAAGGCCACACCCCCTTCAAGTAGGTCATACCCCCTAAATTTATTTTCCTTCCTAATGGCCTCTCAAGTTAGAGAACTTCAAATGATTCTACAATCACCAAGTAACCTTCACTGTACAATCAAAAATAAATTATTAAAAAGAATTTCTCAAAGTATGTTTACTTTCTATTGGTTTCTATGATATTACATGTGTAATAAGGAGGTACACTGGCAGCAAAAATACTGAGCAGCTAAACTGGCATTTCTGGGAATTTGTTGTATTTCTGTTTTCTGAGTGTGTATGCAAGGGTGAGGTTATGAAACAGAATAAATTTACTATTATATGCATCTAAAATACTGGAGGTTCATGGGTTGAAAGTTTCATCCACAAAGTAGCTACGTTTAGGAAGGGTTTTTGAGAACTGATTGAGTAATAATCTTGCTAGGTAGTTTTCCAATAAATTAGTAGTTTTCTAATTTTATGACCTACTTGAAGTAGGTGTGTCCTTAAGGCAGTGTCCATGAATATTTTATTGTTTCCTATCTGTTATGATGTGACTAGTTTTAGTTTGACTTAAGTTACTGCTATTACTTTTTGCTTTGCCAGATCCCTAAGGTCTTGAGGAAATAAGACGCCATAGACTAAAACCTCAAAAACTAAACAAAAATAGAGTTCTATCCCTTTAAATTGTTTTTCTCAAGTCAGTACAGCAAAGGAAATCTAAATGACATGTGCGGCCTTTGTTTTACCTGAAAATCTATATGACCAACAAGGATATTTTATACAGTTTAACTCATACATTCAAGGCATGCCTACCATGAGGGTTAGTATATTTTTGTCAGTTTTACACAATCTACAATCATCAGGGAGATGGGGATCTAGGCATGCTGTTAGGTGGTGATCTTGGTTAGATTAATTGAGGTGAACAGACAACGCATACTTTGTTTGTGAGTGGAATCTTAGACTGTGTAAGTGAAGAATAGGAGTTAAGCAACACCATCACTTCATTATGGTTTGCTTTCTGACTATGGTGAGATATTCAACTGTCTCACTTTCTAGCTCTTGTACCTTCCCTGCTAGATGGACTGTACCATTGAATCATGAGCACCGATAAGTCCTTTCTTCCTTAAGTTCCTCTTGTGATAATATTTTATTACACCAATGGAAGAAACACTGACACACTAAAAATGTTAAAGGGTAAGTTTCCCATTTTCTATTCAATGGGCAGCAGAAGTGAATTAGCTCTGAGTCAATGAAATTATCTTGAGTTTCATGCTATGTTCATTTTAAGTGTCATCTTCACCATGGTATTACTTTTATGAAAGAGCACAAGTCATTATTATTTCCCTACTTACTGTGTATTTCTCTATAAGAGCATCAGCTTCTGTCAGTAAAACAATATAGAAGCACTACGTCTTGAGTATTGACATATTTCATAGGAAAAAGATAAGAAAAAATAAACACAAGCTTCTTTCTCAGGTTGCCATCCCCTGAGAATTTTTAAAGATTGTGTTCACGGGAAAGATGACATAAGCAGGAAACTTGAAAACCTGAAAGATATACACACTTAAGATGAGGCGTTTTTGAGTGATTTCATAAAGGAGTTGAGATCTGAGCCAAGCTCTGAAAAACAAGGAGGGATTTGATAAGGTAACTAGAACAGTGTTTAAAGAAGAGAAATATCAGCCTAAATCAGCAATTTCTTTTTCACTAGTATTTTGTGCTTGCCCATTGTAGGCGCACTCAAGTGTTTGAACTCTTGCTTTGTAGCACAACTTTTGGGAAGATGGTGAAAACATTAGGAGGTTGAACTGGATAGAAATATTGGATCACTGAGGGCAGGCTTTCAGGTTTTATGGCCACCTATCTAATCCTGTCCACTCTCTTTCCTGGCTGGGGAGGAAATATAGGGAGTGCGTCTCACTCGGGCTACCATACTTTCCTTCCAAGATGGAGAATATCTCTCCTTCAACTCCACACCAAAACCAACCTTTCCTTCCCTGCATTGTTTCTCTGGATACATTTGAGCAGGGAAATAAGACTCATATCTCATCACAGTATTTCTCAGCAAAGACTCTATTAGTATTTTATGTGTTGATATTGTTTTACACAGAACAGGATGGAAATCACTTCCATGATTTATGACTGCTAAATGATAATAAGTTATGTTTATTACTTTAGCTATGGAGAAAAGTTACTAAAAATTCTTCTTATATTTCCAGTTGTCCCTAGTGCTAAATAAACCTTACACTATATGCAATCATTATATTCAATCTATTTAATTTGTAAATGAAAATAATAGTAGAATGAATATAAGAATAGAAATATGTTGTAGAAGAAAAGGTCGTTAAGCCATTAGGAACCTTGTTATAACTGACTGTTGACATGTTGAATTTTAGAGCTAAAAGAGCTTAAACAGCATATCCATTTAAAAAGATTATACATCACATATATGTCTCCACATAGACTGAAACCCAGGTACTTAAAATAGTTAACCCATTAAGCATACTTGTCATAAATAAATGGTAAAAAAAAGTAGAGATTTCATTGAAAGGATAATAACCAAGAATCCCCAGGAAAATGTGTTAACTCACAATGCACTGAACATATCTTAATCAAACTAAACTTTTTTCTAGGCTTTATTTGATACCTGAAACCTGGAGAATGAAAGTTGCTTTTATGCACTTTAGTGATTTAAAGAAACTAATTGTGCACACAGAGCTTCTTTATGTTGTTCTCTGGAGATCTAGCTATGTTTTCACCATTAAAATTTAATGTGTGAAATTTAGACAGATTTTTTTCCCAAGCTACCTAAAAATGGTCTATATCTGCAGTGTAGATAGTTGTTGCAATAATTAACAATCATAAAACCTGATCTAGAACTGTGCCCCTGTGCACCTTTCCTTGGCACGTGTACACACACACACACACACACACACACACACACACACACACAAACACACACACACATACACACACACACACACATATTTATGCTCTCAAGAAATCTACTTGATCAAGCTGCATGTTCCTTCCCTCAGAACTCAGGTTTGCTTAGTTTAGAATCTTAAATTTGCTGTTGTTTGCTGTTCCCAGTGTCTCCATCATCTTAAACAAGAAACTCCTTTCCTCCAGAGAACAAGAATATAACGTCTTAGCACCTTAATTTTGATCTGACACAAATGACATAAGCGTAGAAAAAGAAACATTAGTTTGGCAGGTGGTTTCAAGATATGGGTCGTTAGCTATATTTGCTGGAATCTACGGAATGCACTTTACAGAAGGCTCTTTCTTAATTTTTTGGCCAGGAAAAGAACAAGGAAGACATGGCATTCCACAATGTTCCATAAAGGCACAGCCCAAAGATCCAAGTACTTCCACTAGTACTGCACAAAAATAGTTTAGCAAATTATTGACATCTAAGCATCTAGAGAATCCCTCAGATCTGAACTATACAACCACAGAGAAATTTATAAGATATCATGGTTGTACTATGATCACGGGGAGATTCTGCTCTTTATCTCCTGCATGGATTCACTCTCTGATAACAATTTGGTGAATAAAGTGATAATTGTGTGTTTATGTGTGCACATGCATGTGTGTGTGCATGTGTGTGTATGTGTACACATGTAAGTACTTTGAAACTAGTATATCTTTATGTATAAATAAAGGATTAAACTTTAAAAACACATGTATCCATATTAACAGACATGTAGTCTAATTATGAGTGAGAGTGGTTCAGAACCCCCACATGACTACATTCCCTCCCTCATGCCCTGCTGCATCAAACTAGGAGACTTAGGGAATCTGTGGTCAGGTGCTTTTCTGTGTTGACACTCTTTGAAAGAGCATTTAAGAACAAGGATTTTATGTTTTTGGAGTTCAGCACTATGCATATCAAGCAATGTTTAGGCTATAAAATAGGGGCACTGACAAAGTTATAGTGTATGTTATTCTTTGGTAAATGAAAGTGCTGTTGCTAATGATTTTGTGTTAGAACAGGATAGATGAATAAAATATTTTCTCTCAATTATGTCTACCTAGGCACAATTTTGTCAATATAATTTTTGTTGACAGCTATAACAGAAATCCATTTACTAAAGGAAATTTGAGCAAGTGAAAGAATTATAATAAGAGTTTGGGTACTGGTTCTGAAATGTACTACATTATACTGAACAAGTTCTGCCCATTATCTCTGAGGCAATACAGTTTTCATGTGTACTATAAATCAGTTTTTCATGAATGTATTCAGTGTTTAAAAAATAAAAATTAACATACTGAATATAAAGAAGATGACTACAAATGAAACAAGTGTCTTATATCAAGGTCATTAAGGTGATATACTTCCTAGTCTCCTTTGCTAAAAGAATTGAATATTCATATTTTATTTAATTCAGGAGAAACATGAAAGCTAAAATTATTTTAATGCTTGGTTTATAATATCTAAAACATTAATGGGGATTAATAAAACATCTACCAGGTTAGATAAAAATGTGAAATTGTATCTTGTAAGAATATCCAAAAAATCTCCCACTAAAATGTGAAGTGGTTTAGAATGCTGGAATTGCTTATGGAGTAAGCTCCCTGTAAGGTCTGATTTATACAGTAGGTTTCAGCATCCTGGCCTTCTTCAGAATGACAAATAGTTACTGAGCTGAAGCCACCACAGCAGCCCCAGAGCGTTAATAGTTTTCTCCATTCTAACAGTGGAGTCTGTGCCATTCCCAACACTTGACATTCTGAGCATTTAACACTTCTTGTTGCATCTAAATCCAGTTACAAAAACCTTCAAATCAAACTATTTACCTCAAGTGAAATCTTCCCTGAATAATTCATAAGATGAAAGAAAGATGGCAGTGAAGGCAGCTAAGAGAGTTTTAATGAAGTCTAGAGTTTGAAAAAGCAGCAGTGCAGAGTTCAATCTTCAGCTTGTGTGTGACTGACACAGGAACTGCACCACACACGGCAGCAGGAGAGGGTTCTTTTTGTGTGTTACAAGTTAAAAAACATCTAAAGTCTTTATGCTTCAGTCTCTTTCTCTTACCCTATCTCTGAAAATCCTGCTGTTTCTGTAGATTTAGTTAGAAAGACACCAAAGGACTTGGGAAATGTTTCAGTTTGCAAAGTGCTTGTCAGGTGACCCTAAGGATGTGAGTTCAGATTTCAGCACCCTCATAAAAATCATGCATTTTAACTTAGACCTGTATTCACTGCATAGAATAATAAGGAACAGGAGAACTCTGGAGTTTTCTGGTCAGAATTGGTGAGTTCCAGGTTCAATGAAAGACTCCATGTCAAAAAAAAGAAAAAAGATGGAGGGTGAGTGAGGAAGATAAGAGATATTGATCTCTAGTCTCCATATCTATGTGTATAAAAGTGCAGAAGCATGAACATATATACATACATATATGAAAGAAACAGAGACAAAGAGGCAAAGAGACAGAGACATAGAGAAACAGAGACCCAGATTCACAGACACAGAGAGACACAGAGAGGGAGACACACACAATGGTAGAGGAGACACAGAGACCCAGAGGCAGAGAGAGTAAACCAACAACAATTGCAGTGTTCTGGACACTATTGTACCAAGTGTCTACTTTGGGGCAATTTGGATTTATTCAAAGCTAAGGCTCACATAATGAGCAATTACAAGTTAGTAAATATGTATCTGATAGTGAGAATTTTTAATCACATAAAATGTCTGAGAAAAGAGATAAGATGTGCTGTGGATCATGGTTTTAGAGATTTCAGGTTATTCTACCTGCTCCATTGTTTTTGGCCTGTAGTAAGACAGAGCATGATAGTAGAGAGGGGATGACCTCACAGAGTGCCCATGCATGAATTGAATGGAAACAGAGACAGATGAGAGGACCAAGTATAGTATACACCTCTAAAAGTAATGCTTCTAATCTCCTGTTTCCTCCAGGTTGGCCCCACCCTCCACAGCTCCCAACACCTTCAAATAGGTCTATGGATTTCTCCTGTCCTCAGAGGGAGTCTCCTTCCATCTCCAAGTAGAGAACACTAGTGTTTCCCTCTGTGCCACATTACGTGCAACTGCTCTGTGTTTAACCTCTTGCTGACCTATGGTGAGGACTCAATGGTGATTTAAGTGGGTCCAAGAGCATAGGTGAAGTCCAAGAGCATAAGTGATGATTTAAGTCCAAGATCACATGTGAAGCTTGGCTCTTCATTTCTATATCCTTTCCTCCTCTGTACAGCCCTACTGCCATATAAAAATAGAGTAATTCTAGGGATACATGGGAAAAAGATGTTATTCTATCTATAATAAATAAATAAATTAAGAGAAATATATTTCTACAATAGGACCCCTATGACTACAATTTAAAACAAAACCAGAAGATGGTCAAAATAACCATAATCTCCCAAGTCTTTCCAGAGGAAAAATTTGGTGCTACTTTTAACTAAGCTTCAAAACCTAATAGGCAGAGTTTCAGGAAAAATATAGCTTTGAGTAACATATGTGTTAATTAAGAAAAACTGGGTGTTTCAAACACAGTTAAGAAACACATATTTTCTCTTTCCAAATTAAGATTTATTAAATCTTAATAATGTATTATCATCTTTGAAGACATTGTTTTGTGTATATATCTGCCATTTATCCTTTATATTTCCAGGAGAGGATGTATACTGAGAGAATGACATATATAATGACATAAATTTGCCTCTTAAATGTTCACTGAACACATAAATGTATGTCTTGATACTCAAAATTATTTCAGCAGCTTTATTTTTTATTTATTATTATTATTATTATTATTATTATTATTATTATTATTATTATTATTGTTTTGGTTTTTCGAGACAGGGTTTCTCTGTGTAGCCCTGGCTGTCCTGGAACTCACTCTGTAGACCAGGCTGGCCTTGAACTCAGTAACTGCTTGTCTCTGCCTCCCAAGTGCTGGGATTAAAGGCATGAACCACCACTGCCCAGTGCAGCAGCTTTATTTTAAAGATAAAAATCTAATTTTGCCTTTTCAGATATATTGAAGCAAAATAATATTGTTAGTTGAATTAAATGCAGACTCATATTCAATAATTTTTAAAGAAATTTTTACCAAATAAGCAATGGATTTTAAGAGAAGGTTTATAAACAAATTTATTAAACTTAAAATGTCCTCACTGGTATAGGAAGCATAGATTAACCATATTGCTGTTATAGATAATTTCTAAGAATTTTCTGCTTATTATTTCATATCCTAGGGACTTTTGCCAAGGGTCGTCATTTTGTTTCATAATTTATTTCAAAAGAAAAAACGTTTGCATCTGTGGAACTAGATTCTAACTGAGGTAAACACACTTTAATGTCCACTGAGTTTTTTTGTTGGTGACCATGTAACACTAGTGTGCTAAATATTAATTACAATACAATTCAAGAAATGTCACCAAAGAGGAGCACAAGAGCTTGTGAACTGGCTACACATGAGGGTTGTAGGACTGCCTCTGCATTTTCTTGGTAAGATAACAAGTGTTAAATGTTTATGTTCCAGCAAATAGCACACATATAGTCATGCACATGTAGTTGGAACTGATGGGGTAGCTATGTTACTTAAATGCAGTGTGTGCTTATTTAACTCAGTATTTCTTTGTTTTCTTCTGCCTTCCCCTTCCAACTTCCACTAAGAACTTTCCTCTACATTCAGATAGATTTTTTGCCTTCCACATAACATAGTATTATTTTTTCTGAACCAGGATTATTGCACTTAACTAATTGTGCCTTGGCAAAACAGGGTTTCATAACTTTTTTTGTGATTTTGAATATATATATATATATATATAAAATCAAATGAATATTTTATAAAAATAAATATTCTGTACTCAAATTATAGGTTATTTAAATAAATGTACTCTATAGTTGACAAAAATTACATTTGAAATAATTTTCAAGAGTCCTGTTAAAAATAGAATGGAAAAAGAAAACATGACAGTTACAATGTAAATATAAAAATTTAAAAATGACTGAATTGATAACAAGAAAGAATGTCTAAAGTCTAAATATGAATTACATTTATATTAAAGAATTAAAATCATAGTTGTAAATACTCACTTCCAAATATTAAATAGTAGACTTATGATACCTTTCTAAAATACATTAAATATAGGCAATACATCTATGGGCTGTGGTGATTTCATTCTCTTCTATAAAACTTGGGTGTGCCCAAACATATGTGTTAGGAAATGTCTACCTTTTCATTAAAATATATTTATTAATTTCACTCTATTTTATAAATGTATTTCTAAAAGATGTCTAAAACTTTTACTTTTGTATGAAATATTAAAGAAATGTTCACAAAGGAAAAGAGGCTTTAATATCCTTTCAATAAATCTTATATAGAAAATGGTGATTTCAAATTACATATTTTATTATCATAAACATGAAAATCCACAGCCAAAACCTTCAATGAACAAGCATGATATATATCTGGAACAATTTTCACATTAATATTCTAATAAGCTTTCTATATGTATAACTATAGGAAAATAGTATATGCTCAGAGTGTTAGATGATTTGTCTTGGGGATAAACTCAAATGATAGAAAGTAATTCTTCCTTTAGAGAAAAGAGTAAAAGTATTCAACTGTAAGCGATTTGTGCATACTTTTATTGATACTAGACATTGATAGGAATGAGAACTTGGGGTCAATATCTTTATAATATTATTGATAAATCATCTAACTATATTAATTTAAACATATTACAGAAGGAGCCATGAGGAAACAACTATATATTTTTTTACTTTTCTTTAATTTTCACAACTATTTTGACGAACCTAACAGAACTATGCAGGGCTTAATGGTATTTCCTTCAGCAGTTAAATTGTTGGTGCAGTGCATCATATCAATATCTTTAATGAATATTATTGTTCTTGCTTAAAGCTAATAACTTAAAATCACTCAGTAATGATTATAGGAGATTTGTATTATTAATAGTAAGTTGGATTTCTATTATGTAGATTAGTATATTTGTAACACTTTTTTTTTTTGCTCAGTATTGTGAGGTGAATTCATCTTAAACATGATCAGAAAGGAATGACCTACGGCTGGAATGTTTCATAGGACAAATAAATCTGTTGGAGTGGTGGAAGGCTGGAAGTGGAAGGACGAGAACTAAGACAACAGTTAGGTTTTAGAACTGCACTAACAGTGGAGCAAGCATATGAAAGACGGTATGGTTTGATTGTGACAATCCACATTTTCAGTCATTTTGTTGTGATGAAATATGGTTTGGGAGTTTAGGAATTTCTTAGGTAAACTGGAAGTAAGTGATAAATTGATTGGTTAAGTCTGGCTTGTTATTTCCACCACCAAGACTTTCATGGTGAGTCCTCACTTCTGGTATTGATTTCTAATGCATTTCTCTGAATGACTTACTTCTAATCAACAGTCCATGCAAATGTGGAGAGGGAGTATATCTGTATCTCCATTCTCATTATAGTGCCTGGTACTCTTCTTACGTTCTTATTTGCCACACCATGATGAAGGAGTCCTATAATGAGATCAGTTCCAATACAGAGGAGAGCAGGGATATCCTCGTCAGCAGCCAGCAAGGAACTAAAGCCCTGAGTGCAATAGTGCCTGCCAAGAACTATCCAAGTGAGAATCACTTCCTTTACCAGTGGTGCTCCCAGCTAAGCTCCTAGGTCTGGTTAATTAATTGCAGCCTTACAAATGATGCTCATGTGGAAGTCCTGGCTACACAGTATCTTGAATCTTAGATAAGAGGAACCACAAAAAGATAAATGTGTGCTAGTATAAGCCACCATCTCAGACAGGAATAGTTAAACATAACAGGTAACTAATTCCATTCCTGGGTTAAAGCTACTTTTTTTATTTCGTATGGCCAGCTGCTACTTACTTTCACATGCCCAGATAGCAGCTTTTTAAGGAAATATTAATGATATTGGAGATCATTTGAAACTTGAGACATTAAAATTTTCCTACCTACAGCAGTTTATTTTTCACAGTCCTATTACAATTAAAATAGTATAAACTTCATAATAAAGCCCACCAGTCCAGTTTCACTGAGAGATAATGCTCTGTGAGTACACTTCAGCACCAAGAAGTGGAGAGCAGCCCTCTGAAGGCAATGGTGGAAAGGGAATACTTCCTTCTGTGAGGTTCCCAGTGCCTCTGTGCAGCCAAGTTATTCCTCACTTCTTCCAGGCTACTCAGCCTGTTCTCACACTAGCTGTACATTTTTTAGAGCTCCATATGCAAAAAAATGTATTTTTAAATGTTTTATAATTTTGTTTGTACTGGAAATGTACTTGAGCTAAAAGAAACAGTTCCATGAAGACCAACCAAAATTCAGTTTAAGTCATCACACACAAGTTTATATAGAAACCCCATTGAAGGATTCAAAGAACAAACACTGCCCTATAAGAATATATATATATATATATATACACACACACACACACACACACACACACACACACACACACATTCTTTCTCTGAGAACTGAGAAATACAAGAGTTACAACTGCTCTGTAATATATGGTTCTGCAGTGGCCATTCATCAGCATATTTTAAACTTACAAACCAAAAGAAAGTTGAGGCTTTTGTGGAGCAGAAAAGGATTTTATATATAAAGTTAGAATTCTCTAGATTTTCTTGCAACTTGGCACTTTTAAATTGGTTCTTGTTGATTAAATTTTCAACTCTCAATCAGTCTGCTTTCAAAGGCTGGAATCTACTTTCCAGTAAGGGAAATGCAGCCATCCAATAAAAATGTTAGAGGCATTTCCTTAAACATATACACTGATGATGGATGGGCAAATAACATTGAAACCTACACAATAGAAACAGGAGACAGAGCTTGGCAGTACTTATGCACTGCTTGCTTGGAATGCAGCACTAGTTAACGCTGAAATCCTGCAGTTTCTCATTTAACAAATATGCATTCAGTTCACACGATGAGCTAGGTACAGCTCAGCTATATCAACTGTTGTTTTCACTTGTGGATGGAGATGCTAAATAGACACTAGCTCAAGCACAGGAGTCAACTAAGCAGGAAAAGCTTCAATATGCCAAAATATGGTTTCCTGGGGTAAACAATCAAATAAACCATCGAGATTTCCACAGCTATTTTTCTTATCCTGCAGTTCAATTACAAAGTTCATGTAACCACTTTTGAACACACTAAAAAGTAAAAGTTCAGTGGGCAAGAATTAAATTTGCAATCATAGTATTCTTGATGTATACAAGGTTTTAACTTTCCTATGAAAGCTTTGCATCAGTGGTGAAAATAGCTTATAATGTGAGTAGTTTGGAGGTATACATAGGTACTGCAAAAAATCAGATGTGAAGGAAGACTTTCTCTTTCCTCAGGTAAAATTTTATGATTAACAACAGTAGGATAAATGAAATGAAGAGAAGCTTCCAAGCACTCACTCTAGCTAACAAAACAGCTTCTCATCTGGCCCGTTAAAACTAGAACTTCAGAGAATATTTGGATAAGAATAAAAAGCACTGCAGGACAAGAGACCCAGTGAATGAAAGAAAGGTGGTGTGGTGGTTTGAACAGGTTTGGCCCCCATGAACTCACAAGTTTGAATTCTTGACCTACAGGGAATTAGCACTACTAGGAGGTGTGGCCTCATTAGAATTAGTGTGGCCTTTTTGGAAGAACTGTGTCTATGTAGGGGAGGGCTTTGAGGTCTCCTAGTAAGAGACCCTCTTTCTGCCTGCCTTCAGAGGAGCGATATTCTCCTCCTGACTGTCTTCTGATCAATATGTAGAACTCTTAGCTCCTCCATCATCAAGTCTCTGTACACAATGACATGTTTGCCTTTATAAGAATAACCTTGGTCATGGTGTTGCTTCACAGCAATAAAATTATAACTAAGCATTGTAAGTTATCTCCCTTTAACAAATGCTGCACTGTTGTTACCAAGGAGAATAGCTCCAACATCTGCAGATGTTCAAACTATTTCCCCCTGACCTCTACAATATTAAGAAAATTCTCATTAAAATTGACTTGTGGTCTTAAATTCCAGGGACCATGTGAACCCTTGCATACTCTTCTTCTGAAGGATAAAGGTGCAGGAAATATGATCAGAGGGCAATGAGAGAACATTCTGTTTGCCAGCATGATATTTGTGTCTGCATGGCCTGTGGTCTCAGTGCATTCTATGGGAATCATTCTATTTAAATAAGATTCCACTGCAAAGAACCACCTGTCAAAGTAAGTGGAACCCCCCACAATGAGATTCTTGGACTACCTGTTATAGCTTGAAATTAGTGTCCCATTAAGACTGACTAAAATGTTGTCTTTTGTCTCAGGAATGAGCAATAGTGGGAGGGAAGGATACTGTTCCTACACACACATCACTCAAGGGCAAACACTTCTGCCAGGAAAAGAAGTACAGATTCCTAAGTGACACCAGAAAATTAAAGGAGCCAATTTTTTTGTACCTTGAAAACTGCAAGTGTGAGGTACATTCAAACTGATGAAAAATACAGAGCTTCAATTACATTTGAATTAAGGAGAGCCTTGAAAACTCTAATAACTGAAAATTAGTCTTAACTATTGTAATTGAGTTGTGCTTGTAAGTGAAGATCTAAAAATTATAATCTCTGCCTTACATACATGAAATGCCAGATTTGATAATGTGGTTGAAGAAGAAAATGATAGGACTCGTTGGCTTTAAGAAGAGGCCTTTCAATGAAATCATTATAAAAAGATTACAGATAATGCCCATTACCCTCTTACCATAGTGCCTGACACAGCAAATGCTTTTAATAAATATGAGTTACTGGTAGGTTTATCATCATGTCAGCTTTATTTACTCTACTTACACATATTGTCTTTACTCTTTACAATAAATTTATAAGGTGGCCATTTTGTGACTATTTTACAGATGAAGGAAAAAAGAAAAGAGAACAAGTAAGCAGAAACCTCCAGCTTAATCTCAGCAAAATAATGCATACTCCATTAAGAGCTAACTCAGAGATTGTCTACTACATTGGCTTTGTTCAACTCAGACATAATGAGCTTCACAAATATATGCTCCCCTAAAGAGGAGCCAAGTCAGTCAGGGAAAAATCAGGATAGTTCCCCACAGAAAGGGCTCCACAAAGAGTTTAAGATTTCTGGAGGGAGAAAGTGAGCTAAGGATTCTTCAGGATCTTCCTTGATAATGACCTCCCAAAATAATTTGGAGCCTAGGGAAAATTTTCCTCCAGAACGAAGCATTTCAAGAGAAGAAAGAGGAAAAGGAGGAAGAGGAGGGCAAGGAGTAGGCAGCACCAAATGGGCCTGAATGAATGGTACTGGGTCTGGGTAAATTGCTCACTGATGAAATCTTACCACAAAAAGCATGATGACTTGTGATAGATAGGTCACCAGAACCCACATAAAAATCTAGGCATGGTGGGGCCAAATGGCCTAATTGTTAACTTAGGTCATTAAAGGCAGAGTCAGACAGATTCCTGGGGCTTACTTGGGCAGGCAGTTTAGCCTAATCCATGAGTTCTAGGCTGGTGCAAAATCCAAGATCTACAGCAACTGATGAATGACACCCAAAGTTGACAGTTGACCTTTATTCTCTACATGCATACATGCATACACATCCTACCATCCATAAAAGGTTCCTAGCTCTAGCTTCTGACAAAGCTATGAATTCTGACTCAGGTGTCCTCAGCAATTTCTTTTAGTGTACTTACCTTGCAATGAAAGTGACATCTACTCCAGAGAGCTCTATTGAAATGTTAAACAAGGTTCTACACAGGTCTTTTGCCTTGAGCTCAAAACTGAAAATGATAGGTAAAAAAATTCATCTTTCTTTGTTATACTTAAAAATTATGTTACTAGCAGTTACATTTCAACCATTTTGAATTATTTATACAATCAAGTCAATTAATACACAGTTTCTTTAGTTTTTGCAGTAGTATACAATTTCCTAACAAAATCTCACAACTTCTCTGTCTTATATAAATTCCAGCAGAAGAGCAAGAGAAAAGCATATTGGGAGAGTCAGGGTGACTAAGGGCAAAGGCTAACTATGGAGGCCTCGCTAGAGTTCTCAGTGTGGCAATAGTAATTACAGGTTTGAGCTTCCAGCAATTACTGCATATTCTCAAGAGTAATGTTTCCCTTCCATCTATGTATCTGCAGTGGCTTGGTGACCTCATCTTAGTATCACATAGAGCCAAGCACTGACAGGATGCCCTCTTGTCTAAGTGAATGTTTAAAATGATTTGGGTAAGTGCCAAAGAGAGAAGGGGGAAAGAGTTTATTACCAAGGTGAAGTATAATGAGGGTAACTGAGGAGGCAGTGAAGGAGCAACAGGGAAGAGCTGGGCTTTGAGTCCTCAACATGCCCTCTAGACATGCAGCTCGGTACACCCGGCGCATAGCTTCAAATACGAAAATGAGTGGTCAGACTCAGGACCATGTACAGAGCAGTTTCTCGGGAGAGTTTATGGAGTTACTTGAGGTTAGGTTTATGTAGCCAAGTACATCCTGGCCATGTATAGTATCTAAGCCATAATTCACAGTGCAAGTGCTTCAGAAACTTAGCAGCTCCAATGTCAAACTCTGGGACTGAAAAAGCTGATAGTTAGGGGGAGGCATGAGGAGAGTCCTTTAGAAGAGAGCCGGAGCTGTGTACTAGGATGAAAACCTGAAAACCTCTCCCAGGCCCTATCTTCCTTTTTTTTTTTTTTTTTTTTTTTGTCATAGAAATCAAAAGCTAGGAAGCAGCTACACAGGCCTGAGGGCTGAACACACATACATATCAATGTACTAGTCATTCTTATTCTAAAACTCTGCCTCAACTGGAATGAGAAGTACCGAAGGTTTATTTCTATTCCAACTTCTGGTCCTACATGAATAGATCATTTTTTAAGGATATTGTTAAAACAGTATCAAGTAACTAGAATTTTATGTATCCCCAAACCTACTTTAACAGTCGAATACTTTCTTGTCTGTGACTGAATTTAACTGTTCATGATTCAAATTCCAATCAATATTTATTTTGATGTCTAACAAGTTTGCAAAATAAAAACAGTCTATTATAATAACCTTCCTGTTTCACACATGAATATCAGAAGGTCTTAATCGAGTGTATGATTCTTTTTCTACAAGTAAAGTGATCTATCAAATATTGATAAACATGAAATATATCTAAGCTATTCAGATGAGATTGTATTACTCTATTGTTGTTATTATGTGAAAGGCAAAATGAAAATACCCGTAAACACTGGAGTAATACTAAGTTGGTAAAGGAATAAAGCAGGCATATGGCAAGCATTAGAAACTGTGAAGACTGAGGTACTCAACGCCATTTGACTTGGGTTCCTATCAACATCTAATTTTAAGCTCCACTAAATAAGGAGACCAACATTATCTTCACTGTTTTACAATACCTTCAGTGTTTAGTTTGATTTCTATGATAGATAGGTGACATCACATGGAGCTAATAGATGATTAGAGAATTGAAATTCAGACACTGAGAAAAGATAAATGGGGAGAAAGAATGGGAATTAACAGTTAAGTTTTGATACAATACTTTGCATGATGAGATAAATTTATTGAACCCATATAATATGTGGAAGAAGATGCTATTAAATGAGAGAGATAGGGAAAAATCCCTCAGATGTATAATGGTCCTTGAAATGTGTATTAGGCTTCCTTCAGAGTTCAAAGAATATCTGTACTAGAAACAATATTATGCTTTCAAAAATGCATTTATCCTTGATTAAAATAGAGTCATATGATAAAATCTTGTGGGACATACTCTACAGGAATTAGAAGAGTGACATGACAGATGAAAACTGAGATTGTTCCAGGTTCATACACAGGGCATGAAAGAATTGTAATGATGATAGCTCACATTTGTAAGGGATTTTAGTTTTCAAAGTACTTTACTTTACATCATCTCTTCTGAACCTTACAACAACACCGAGAACTAGGGAGGGTAAGAACTCACATCCTCATTTTAAAAGAAAGAAAACTTTTTATCTTTCTTAAACAGCTAATTTTATAACTAAAGTGATTGTGCTACATTTTGTTCTGGGCATAAAGAGAATTAAAACAGTTTAGAAAAATGAGAGGTAGTGCAGCTGAAATGATAGTTTCATAATGAAATTTTTCTCAAAGAAGCCAGCACAAAGAGATGGACACATGGAGAGCATGGTCCTGCATTTTCTGAATAACAGAGTTTAAGTTCTTTCTTGGGTTTTAGGGCATCCTATACAATTACCATGTCAAATATTATGTCTATATCTCTAGCTCACTGTGCTTAAGCAGATGAGAAAAACTTAGCTTCAGATGTCCCGCTTTGCATTATTTGAGAACAGTCCCTCAGCTCTTGTCGTCCTTTGTTTCTTGTGGGCCTCTGTTAAACTGGGCTCCATCATTGGGTTCAGAGGGCTTCAGTTTGTACACTGTTCAGTTACCCTTCAATACTAGTGTGCACAATCTATTTTTTCACTTACAGGCATTCATTATATTTACTTTCTAAGAAAATTGGCTACCTTTCTAAGCCTTTTACATCTAAAGGACATGCCCTTCAATTTCCAAACTCACTCAGGTGGAATCCTCATTTCCTAGACATTTTACGCCCTTTCCTTCCTCAGTCCTTGAGGTTTGCTTCAGCTCATGTGGAAATTAGTTTCCTCTATTTTTGAAAATATTTTGAGTCTTCTGTTAAGTATCATTTCTATATTCTGACTCTCCAAAGAATACCGACTTCATCATCCTCTGTGATATGAAAGTACTAGAATGTTAATTATACATGTTTTTAAGTGATCCACAGGATGAATCAGCATCTTCAGTTATGTTAAAGCTGTTGACAGAAACCTGCATGTTCTGATATTTCTCTGACACACTGAAATATCAAGCAATTCCATGAGTGGGTTTATTTAGTAAATAACTCTATTTTTAAAATGAAAATAAAATAAATGCATGCATTTATAGGATGCTGATAAGATTTGAAATGCTGAGCATCTAATGTCAGAAAGGTCCCTCTGCTACTGCCATCATCGAGGAATTGATCTGTTACTAAACAGGAAAACAAAACAGACACTTGTTGGCATGCTCAAAATTCAGGTGATCTATTGAAGTCATAATCATAAACCAAATAGATTTGTTATATTTTTTACCTTGAATGAATCTCACAAATGAAATAAAACTTTCTTTCTTGAATCAGACAGACTGGATGAATGTAGCTGTTTTCCATATAGAAACACAGAGACCTCATTACATGCCTTATTACATGAAATATAAAGCCACGTAAGATGCTGAGCATCTACATTTGGCAACAGGAGACAGGATAATTTATATGGAACATTTTTTAATGCATATAAAGCCCTGAGAACTTTATACCATTTAACTCTTAAATAAAAATGAATACATGAATAATTAGAATTATTCTAATAAATATAAAAATACTCTGAACAACATTAGAATATACCCATGAACTGAACAAATGAATTCTGTTAAGTTTTGTTAATTCTTCAAATATATACAACAATTTTGAATTTAGCTTGCCTTTTATTCATAATCCATATCATTACAGAACAAGCTGCTCAGCCTTTTCTTTATGCTTCAGTAATCTATAGATTCCTACAAGGTAAACACTAATTTGAGAGTGTTAAGCTTAACTAATGTAGATTTCATAATAAAGATTGTTTCAAAAAGGTATTTCACACTAGAAATGAACATTTCTTACCTCAATATTTATTTATTTTTTTGATATGTGCAATTTTCTTGACTCTTACTGGAAGGAGGGATATGAAAACAGGAACAATAAAAATAAATACAGCATTAATGATATTAATTAATTCAGGACATAGTTTAGAGGGTATTAAACAACCACATAGAGACAGATTGTATTCCTAATCATTAATAATATATTCATAATTTATAATGTATTGCTTTAATATTTTGCATATATATGTATATATATATATATGAAATATATAAAATATTTCTTAAGAAGGATGAACTACAAGAAATAAGGCCACAAAAATAATGATTAGGTAAATGGGAGAAAGCTGAGGAAAAGACTATCACACAGAGCAGTATCAAGAAGACAGCAAGGCATGTTAAATATATCAAGAAGGATGAATGAGATGAGGGATAGAAACAAGTTAATTCAGTTGGTAAGTAGGGCATGCTAAACCTCTACAGTGAGAAGACTGTGGGGAGTGAGTTGAGGCCTTGGAGCTAAACAATTTGTCATTACTTCAAAAGATTTACTAGAAATAAAGAAAAGAGTTGATGAGTTTGATAGGAAATGAGAGCTACAGGAATGCAGGGAATACAAGCACATTTCTATGCAGGGAAGATGGTAGTGTTAAGACCAAGGTTACTGTGGATGCTTACTGGAGGGCTATTTAAAAGACTGTAGCCTGAGGATACTGGATAGGAAAAAGGTGGAAGAATCCTGCCTTTTCAGATAAGGATGGAGGCAGCACCACGCTACCATATGCAAACTAGACATTTCAAAGTCAACTACACTTTGTAGAGATAAAATATTTATGAAATTCACAGTGGATTAAAAACCTAAACTTAAATAGCAAAATAGAAAATATATGAAAAAATGGATAGAAGCATGAAACTTGTGTGCAGAGGCACAAATGTTCTGAGAGTGGGCAATAGGATGCCTCTAGAACCTTCACTTCCCCTTGAGAAATTCCATTTTATACAGTCAGTAGTAGTCTTCCAGGCTTCCACAACTCACTGTTTTCCCTTATGAAGCCTTTCCTCTTGTGTTATGAATGTTAAGATGTTGATTGTCTCACTTTAACTCTTAGCTTATTGGTAGCTCTTCTGGCCTGGGTCGCCCCTGGCTCCTACCCCCAGCTTCTGTAAAACATACTGAAACTTAAAACTATATCTTTCTAGTAAACTCTGAAGCAGCTAGATTAGGCCTTCTTAAACATTTCGTAAACCAGTTTTCTTATCTTTTCACAGTCACCACTGATATCCACTATCATAGACCTTCCCTAAATTTTATATAAATAAGACATAAGCTGGATACGTTATAATTTTAGTTCACACAGGAATTTGATGAAGAAAACACAGTGCCTCGCTGCTTCCATTTCACTGTACACCAAAGCAGCAGAATGAACCTTTACCACCTCGTGAGTGTTTGTACAAGTAGAAAGCTTCATAACCTAGTGAATTCAAGGAGGAAAGTGTTCTGTCTGTCCTATGAAGGAAACCACAAAGAAGGAGTAACAGCAGTCACTTTCCAGCAGTCACTTTTGACATATAATTATATGATGGGAAGATCATCTATTATCATTGATAATAAATAGTCCAATTCAACAAAAATGATTGTTCTATTAATGTACTGTTAGAATTATATCTTCCCATCAGATCCTACAGTCAAATATCATAAAAGTTAATGACCATGAACTCAAATGAGTTTGAATTTTGCACCACTCCTAATCTTCTGGATCTAGATATAAAGTCTGACCTTATTGAGGAAGATTTTGGGGACCCTTACAGCTATAGAGCAGGTAGAACATGCAGCTGAGAATAACTTACAAATCACATACATCATACAGACTACTTTTTTTTTTAAAGATTTTGTTCTCTCTGTCTCTCTCTCTCTCTGTTTCTCTCTCTCTCTCTCTCTCTCTCTCTGTCTCTCTCTCTCTCTCTCTCTCTCTCTCTCTCTCTCTCTCTCTCTCTGTATGTGTCATATGTGTATGGGTGTCTACAGGGGCCAGAAGAAGACATTGGAGCTCCTGGAGCTGGAAATGCATGTGTGAGCTGCCTTACCTGGAGAGAGGAAACTGAACTTGGGTTCCCTACAAAAGCATACATGCTATTAAGGACTAACACATTTAACCAGCATCAACTATGTATATTTTAAAAGAATAATTGTTGGGGTTAAATTATTAAGAACTGAGAAGAGGGGAGGAGAGCAAAATTGGTAGGAGTTTTCTACACCTCATACAAATAAACTAAAGCTCAATAAGGGATGGCAACATTCATAACAATAAAGGTATAAAGTCAAAACTCCAACACAGGTCAAACATCAAATTTTATTTTCTTTTTAGAGAGATGTGTTGTCTGGTATTTTAGGAATCACACAGAATGCCACCACTAAGCTTCTTAGCACCTGAAGATAAAACAAGCAAAACACACTTACTCCAAATTTATGACATCAGGTTTTCCAAAAAAAGCTTTAAGAAAAATATTTGCATAGATCATTAATTAAAATAAAGTTTAAATTATACCTTTTTGTTTATGAATACCATTACTAGACAATTTAAAATGTTGCCAGATTGACTGAGTTCAAGGTGCATGAATAAAGAAAGCTAGCATCAGTATCCTAACTAAATATACTCTCAGAATAATATGAAATATATGAAGCAATATTATATTATTTATAAGCATGTTCTTGCATAGATTTAATAACTATTAACCCCATTATATGTGAGAGAAAATTTTATAAAGTGGCATAAACCACTGCATTTACACCTGTCAAGGTACTTTGATTTTAATCTGATCTTCATTCTTCCATTGCTATTGATGACATTGTAATTATATAATATGATTAACTAATCTACTTAGAGTATTATAGGAATAGTATCTCCCATCATCTCCTACAGTGAGATTTCTTAATAATTAAAACATATTGATGGAGGTAGATTGTTATTTATTTGGATCAAATAAAAATATTGCCTTGCTCTAGGAAGAAAGCCTGATGTAAATGGAAAACTGGCTTGGGATGTCCACAGGTTATAATGCATAGCTCTGCATTTGAAAAATATAGGCACTAATAAATTCAAAGAGCTGAGAACAGGCAGCTAGCTTCCAATAGCAAAATTTAAGTTGAAAGCCAAGAATTTAGTATAAGGGAACGGAGAGGAGTACCAGCACTAAAGTAGAACCTGTGATCTTGCATGCTGAGGTCTCCACAAATACAAATACCAAGTTCACATAAAGTAGGAAATTTGTGTGCACAAAGTTAATCACAGCTATATGAGGGCAAACTCAAAGCAGGTTGAAGGGTCTTCTTATATAGAAGGAGGTGAAAAAACAAAGCAAAGAATCTTCATAAGCAAATGAGTTGTTATCGGAACAAGACACCTGAGGTGGATCTTTGGGATGTGATCCTCAAAACTCTATTCTTTCATCATCTATAGCAAAAGTAATCTTTGGAGTCTTCACATTTTATTCATTCTATCAGTGAATAATGTTAGCATATAGCAGAAAATTTCCACCAAAGACACTCCTCAGTCTCTTTACTGCACCACGGCACCAAGAGAGAGGCAGGCAGCCATGAAATTTGATTTAAGTTGTACATATTTCTTCAAACATGTTTGAAATATACACAGTGCCAGAAAATTAAAGATATTAAAGTCTCAAGTGCTTAATTGCTTTGGTAATAATAGGAGATCATTTTATTTATAAGCTGAACATATTGAGAATGTTAAATGTAGCAAAATATATTCAGTGCTCTTTAATTCTGTGAACTCAAAATACAAAAGAAACACTGGATGGCTGATGCTATGATATAAATTAACTCAAGTATTTTAAATAATGGTATTATTAAAGAGAATTAGAAGTCATAAATGACCATAATAATAAATATTTTTTTGAAATAAGAAACATCAAGTGGCAAACTGTTTTTTATAATATTTAGGAGTAATTTAAAAAATGTAGTCCATCACTCCTCCATTGCAGGTGGGAATGCAAACTGGTAAAATAAAAAACACTCTGGAAATCAGTCTGGAGGTTCCTCAAAAAATTAGAAATAGATCTATGAAGACCCAGCTATACCACTCTTGGGAACATACCCAAAAGATGCTCCATCATGCCACAAGGGCATGTATTCCACTATGTTCATAGAAGCCTTATTTGTGATAGCCAGAAGCTGGAAACAACCCAGATGTCCAACAATAGAAGGATGGATACCGAAAATTTGGTTCATTTACACAATGGAATACTACTCAGCTATTAAGAACGAGGACATCCTGAGTTTTGCAGGCAAATGGATGGAACTATAAAATATTATACTGAGTGAGATAACTCAGACCGAAAACCTTATCCATGGTATGTACTCGCTAATAAGTGAATATGGGCCAAAAGATGTACAGAATTACCAGGATACAATCCACAGAATTCAAGAAGCATAATAAGCAGAAGGGCCCAAGTAAGGATGCCTCAATCTTATTTGGGAGGGAGAAGAAAACAATCACAGGAGGGGGGAAGAGGGAAGGACCTGAGTGGGAAAAGCAACAGGGAGGAGAAGAGGAGGGAAACATGATATTATGTGTGTGTGTGTGTGTGTGTGTGTGTGTGTGTGTATACAGTACTGAAGCCCTGAGGGCCAACAGAAAGAATCAAAACAGGCAACCTCTGAATTTAGGAGCTGAGGGACCCTCTAGAATGTACCAGAGAACAGGGAGGTGAGAGAGACTCTCAGGACTCAAAGGGAGGTATCTTAGATGAAATGCCCTACAGTGGGGAGACTAAACTTGTAAAATCCACCTCCAGCAGAAAAACAGAGCATCAAGTGTTGGAATGAGGTTGCCATCCATAGTCAAAAACTCTGACCCAGAATTGTTCTTGTATGAAAGAACTGCAGGAACAAAAATGGAGAAAAGCCTAAGGAAATTGAGGTCCAGTTACAGGCCCAAAATGGGATCCAGCTCATTGGGGGACCCCAAGGCCTGACACTATGATAGGTGCGAAGATATGCTTACAAACAGGAGCCTATCATGACTGTCCTCCAAAAGGCCAACAAGGAGCCGAAAGAGTCAGATGCAGATATTTATACCCAAACAATGGACAGAAGTTGGTGATCCCTGTGGTTGAATTAAGGAAGAGCTGGAAGAAGCTGAGGAGGAGAGTGACCCTATAGGAAGACCAGTAGTCTCAAATACCCTGGACCCTAGGTATCTCTGAAACACTGAACCACCAACCAGACAGCATACACCAGCTGATCTGAGGCCCTTAACACATACTCATGGCATCAAATGCAGAGACAAAGTGTGGAGCAGAGATTGAAGGAAAGGACATCCAGCGATTGACCCTGGAACCATCCCATACTTGGGAACCATCCCATACACACTCACCAAACCCAGACACAATTGTGGATGCCAAGAAGTGCTTGCTGATAGGAGCCTGATATAGCTATCTTCTGAGAAGCTCTGACAGAGCCTGACAAATACAGAGTTGGGTGCTCAAAGCCAACCACTGGACTGAGAATGGGGTCCCTAATAGAGAAGTTAGAGAAAGGACTGAAGGAGCTGAAGGTGTTTGAAACACCATAGAAAGAACAACATTAGCAGCCAATCAGACCCACTCAAGAGCTCCCAGGGACTAAACCACCAACCAAGAAGTATACATGGAGGGACCCATGGCTCCAGCCGCGTATGTAGCAGAGGATGGCCTTATCAGGCATCAATGGGAGAAGAGGCCCTTTATCCTATGAAGACTAGATATCCCAGTGTAGAGGGATGAGAGAGCAGGAAGACAGGAGGCAGTTTGTGGGTGGGGAAACACCCGCATAGAAGCAGGGGGAGGGAGGATGGGATAGGAGGTTTTTTAGGGGGGTGCTCATAAGGGGATAACATTTGAAATGTAAATAAAGAAAATATCCAATACAAAAAAATGTAGTACATATGTTCAGAAAATTAGTTTTAAAATGTACTTTTGAGAAAGAGGTAACTATATCAAACACTGCTTATACTAACACTTTTTAGATGCTTCAATTACTTAATTTTATTATTACTTTGCTCAATCTTTGAATAGGTCACAGAAAATAGTTCCCTAATATGCTCATACAGTATTTATTCAAGACAGTAACACATAACACAGTAACAAATCCAATAATGTCAGTAATTATAACATGTTTGGATCATGTTATCCTCGTGGTGATTTGCTCTATTTTTAAGGTAAGCAACTATTGGCTTTATGTAGGTTGTGTTTTGTTACTTGTCTGGAAAGGTTTGTTCTGAATTGTCAACTGCTTCTATGAAAATAATGCTGTTTCTTTAAAGGGATGAGTGGGTATATAAAGTGCTCATCAACTTTAAGAAGTATCAATATAGAAAATGACTGATTAGGAAAGAGCCTTACGGTTTCCATCTGAGGTAGGAGACCTCTGCATGGGCCACCAGGTCTCCATAGCCAAATAGCACTGGGAGAAAGCTAGCCTCCCAGGAGTAGGGGTAAGCCTGTATGCTCAGAAGGACCCACCTGGAATACCCAGGACACATGGACTGCGGAATAGGGTTCTGATTTCTTTCAGTGGCTGGAGAGCAGATCCTGTAACCCAGGGCTCTATACTCAAATAGTGCCAGACAAGAGCTGGTATACCAGGAGTTTCAACACACCTTTAAGCACAGGCAAGACCACCCCTTCTTTTCAAATTTACTAGACCAAGAGTGACCCTTGCAGAGCCATCAGGACACAGGGAACAAGGGACAGCTGGGGATTAGACCCTTCTTGTTTCTGTCTGCACCCCAAAGCTGACCCTGCACCACTGCTTTCCAAACCCAAATTCCTCTCAGAGAGAACTGGTCTTCAAGGAGTATTAACACCTAGGCTTGTAGGAAAGACAAGCCACAGTCAGAAAGAGTAAGACCAGCTAACACCAGACATAACCAGATGGCGAAAAACAAGGACACGAACACAAGAAACAGAAACCAAGGATACTTGGCATCATCAGAACCAAGCTCTCCCAACAAAGCAAGCCCTGGATACCCCAACACACCAGAAAAGGAAGACTCAGACTTAAAATCACATCTCAAGAGGAAAATAGAAGATTTTAAGAAGGAAATAAATAACTCCTTGAAAGAAATACAAAAGAACACAGGTAAACAACTGGAAGCGCTTAAAGAGGAAACACAAAAATCCCTTAACGAATTACAGGAAAACAAATGGAATCAAAAAATGAATCAAACAGGCAGAATTACAGGAAAACACAATCAAACAAATGAACAAAATCTTCCAGGAATTAAAAACAGAAATAGAAACAATAACAAAATCACAAAGGGAGACAACCCTGGAGTTAGAAAACCTAAGAAAGAAATCAGGAGTCATAGATGCAAACATCACCAACAGAATACAAGAGGTAGAAGAGAGAATCTCAGGTGCCGAAGATACCATAGAAAACATGGACACAACAGTCAAAGAAAACACAAAAGGCAAAAAGCTCCTAACCTAAAACATCCAGGATATCCAGGATACAATGAGAAGACAGAATCTGAGGATAATAGGTATAGGAGAGAGTGACGATCCCCAAATTAAAGGACCAGTACATATCTTCAACAAAATTATAGAAGAAAACTTCCCTAACCTGAAGAAAGTGAGGAACATAAATATACAAGAAGCCTACAGAACTCCAAATAGACTGGACCAGAAAAGAAAGTCCTCCCTTCACATAATAGTCAAAACACCAAATATACAAAGTAAGGAAAGAATATTAAAAGCAGTAAGGGGAAAAGGACATGTAACATATAAAGGCAATCCTATCAGAATTATACCAGACTTCTCATCAGAGACTATGAAAGCTAGAAGATCCTGAGCAAATGTCATACAGACTCTAAGAGAACACAAATGCCAGTCCTGGCTGGTATACCCAGCAAAAGACTCAATAATCATAGATGGTGAAAACAAAATATCCTATGACAAATCCAAATTTGTACAGCATGTTTCCAGAAACCCAGCTCTATAAAAAATAATAGATGGAAAATACCAACTCAAGGAGGGAAACTAAACCCAAGAAAAAGCAAGAAAGTAATTTTTCAACAACCTCAAAAGAAGATAGCCACACAAACATAAAAAAAAAATCAAAAATAACAAGAAACAACAATCACTATTCTTTAATATCTCTTAACATCAATGTACTCAATACCCAGTAAAAAGACAATGACTGACAGACTTGATCCATAAACAGGACCCAGCATTTTGCTGCACCCAGGAAATGCATCTCCGTGTTAAAGACAAACACAATCTCAGAGTAAAGGGCCTGAAAACAATTTTCCAGGCAAATGGCCCCAAGAAACAGGCTAGAGTAGCCATTCAAATATCGGATAAAAACTACTTTCAACCAAAAGTCATCAAAAAAGATAAGGAAGGACACTTGATACTCATCAAAGGAAAAATCTACCAAGCGGAACTCTCAATTCTGAACATCTGTGCCCAGAATGAAAGAGCTCCCACATTCATAAAAGAAACTTTACTAAAGCTCAAAGCACACATTGAACCTCACACAATAATAGTGGGAGACTTCAACACCCCACTATCATCAATGGACAGATCTTGGTAACACAAACTAAACAGAGAAACAGTGAAGCTAAAAGATGTTATGAACCAAATGGATTTAAAAGTTATCTATAGAACATTTCATCATAAATCAAAAGAATATACTTTCTTCTCAGCACCTCATGGTATCTTCTCCAAAATTGATCATATAATTGGTCACAAAAGGAACCTCAACAAATATAAGAAGATTGAAATAATCCCATGCCTCCTATCAGATCACTATGGCATAAAGCTGGTCTTCAATGGCAACAACACCAACAGAAAGGCCACATGCTCATGGAAGCTGAACAACACTCTACTAAATGATAACTTGGTCAAGGAAGAAATAAAGAAAGAAATTAAAGACTTCCTAGAATTTAATAAAAATGAAAGTACAACATACCTGAACCTATGGGCCACAATGAAAGCAGTGTTAAGAGGAAAACACATAGCTCTGAATGTCTCCAAAAAGAAAATGGAGAGAGCATATAATAGCAGCTTAACAGCATGCCTGAAAGTTCTAGAACAAAAAGAAGCTAATACACTCAAGAGGAGTAGAAGGCAGGAAATAATTAAATTAAGGGCTGAAATCAACCAAGTAGAAACTAAAAGTACTACAACTAAAAGAATCAACAAACCAGGTGCTGATTCTTTGAGAAAATCAAGAAGATAGCTTAGCCAGACTAACCAGAGGGCACAGAGACAGTATGCAAATTAAGAGAATTAGAAGTGAAAGGGGAGATATAACAACAGATTCTTAGGAATTTCAAAAAATCATCAGATCCTACTACAAAAGCCTATACTCAACAAAATTGGAAAATCTGGAGGAAATGGACAAGTTTCTAGAGAGATACCAAATGTCAAAGTTAAATCAGGATCAGATAAACCATATAAACAGTCCCTTAACCACCAAAGAAATACAAGCAGTCATTAAAAGTCTCCCAAACCACAAAAGCCCAGGATCAGATAGGTTCAGTGCAGAATTCTATCAGACCTTCAAAGAAGACTTAATACCAATACTCTTCAAACTATTCCACAAAATAGAAACAGAAGGAACACTACCCAATTCATTCTATGAACGCTCAGTTACACTGATACCAAAACCTCACAAAAACCCAAAAATAAAAGAAAACTTCAGAACAATTTCCCTTATGAATATTGATGCAAAATTACTCAATAAAATTCTCACAAAACGAATCCAAGAACACATCAAAATGAACATTCACCATGATCAAGTAGGCTAAATCGCAGGGATGCAGGGATGGTTCAATACTCAGAAATCAATCAATGTAACCCACTACATAATCAAACTCAAAGAAAACACCCACATGGTCATTTAGTCAGATGCTGAAAAAGCATTTGACAAAATTCAACATCCCTTCATGATAAAAGTCTTGGATAGATCAGGAACTCAAGAAGCAAACCTTAACATAGTAAAAGCAATAGAGAGCAAACCAGTGGCCAACATTAAACTAAATGGAGAGAAACTCGAAGCAATCCCACTAAAATCAGGGACTAGGCAAGTCTGCTCTCTCTCTCCCTATCTATTCAATATAGTACTTGAAGTTCTAGCTAGAGCAATTTGACAACAAAAGGAGATCAAAGGGATACAAATTGGAAAGGAAGTCATCAAAATATCACTATTTGAAGATGATATATAATGGTATATTTAAACTGAAAATTGTCACAATTCTCAATTGTCACAAACAATATAAAATATCTTGGCATGACTCTAACCAAACAAGTCAAAGATCTGTATGACAAGAACTTCAAGTCTCTGAAGAAGAAAATCAAAGAAGACCTCAGAAGATGGAAAGATCTCCCATGCTAATGGTTTGGCAGGATTAATATAGTTAAAATGGCCATCCTGACAAAAGCAATCTACAGATTCAATGCAATCCCTATCAAAATCCCAACTCAATTCTCCATAGATGTAGAAAGAGTAATTCTCAAATTCATATGGAATAACAAAAAATCCAGGATAGCAAAAACTATTCTCAAGAATAAAAGGACTTCTGGGAGAATCAGCCTTCCTGACCTCAAGCTGTACTACAGAGCAGTAGTGATAATAACTGCATGGTATTTGTACAGTGACAGGCAGGTAGATCAATGGAATAGAATTGAAGACCCAGAAATGAACCCACACACTTATGGTCACTTGATCTTTGACAAAGGAGCTAAAATCATCTACTGGAAAAAAGACAGCATTTTCAACAAATGGTGCTGGTTCAACTGGCAGTCTACATGTAGAAGATTGTGGATTGATACATTCCTATCACCCTGTACAAAGCTCAACTCTAAGTGGATCAAGGACCTCTACATAAAACCAGATACATTGAATCTAGTAGAAGAGAAAGTGGGGAAAAGTCTCGAACACATGGGCATAGGGGAAAAGTTCCTGAACAGAACACCAATGGCTTGTGCTCTAAGACCAAGAATCAGGAAATGGGACCTCATGAAATTACAAAGCTTCTGTAAGGCAAAGGACACTGCAAATAGGACCAAACGTCAAACTACAGATTGGGAAAAGATCTTTAACAATCATATGTCTGATAAAGGGCTAATATCCAATGTATACCAAGAACTCAGGAAGCTAGACTCCAGAGATCCAAATAACCCTATGAAAAAATGGGGAACAGAGCTAAACAGAGAATTCTCAACTGAGGAAACTCAAATGGCTGGGAAGCACCTAACAAAATGTTCAACATCCTTCATCATCAGGGGAATACAAATCAAAACAACCCTGAGATTTCACCTCACACCAGTCAGAATGGCTAAGATCAAAAACTCAGATTACAGCAGATGTTGGCGAGGATGTGGAGAAAGAGGAACACTCCTCCTTTGCTGGTGGGAATGCAAGCTGCTACAACCACTCTGGAAATCAGTTTGGTGGACCCTCAGAAAAATTAACATAATACTACCTGAGCTCCTGGGCATATACCTAGAAGATGCTCCAACATGTAATAAAGACACATGTTCCACTATGTTCATAGCAGCCATATTTATAATAGCCAGAAACTGGAAACAACCCTGCTATTCCACTCCTGGGCATATACCTAGAAGATGTTCCAACATGTAATAAAGACACATGTTCCACTATGTTCATAGAAGCCATATTTATAATAGCCAGAAACTGGAAACAACCCTGATGTCCCTCAACAGAGGAATGGATACAGAAAATGTGGTACATTTACACTATGGAATACTACTCAGTTATTAAAATCAATGACTTCATGAAATTCCTAGGCAAATGAATGGAACTTGAAAATATCATTCTGGGTGTGATAATGCAGTGACAAAAGAATGAAGATGGTATGTACTCACTGATAAGTGGTTATTAGCCCAAAAGTTTGAAATACTCAAGAGTCAATTCACAGCAACTGTAGGGCTGAGTGTAAGGTCCCAGATGGAGGAGTTGGAGAAGAGACTGAAGGAGCTGAGGGAGTTTGCAGCCCCAGGGAGGCAGCAACAGTGTCCACTGTCCTGACCCCACCATGCTCCCAGAGATTGTATTAACAACCAAAGAATACACATGGAGGGACCCATGATGCTGACCACATATTTGGCAGAGGAGGGTCTTGTTAGCCATCAGAGAGAGCAGAGGCCCTTGTGCCTGAGACTGTTAGATCTCCCATTATAGGAGAGTGCCAAGGAGGGAAGATGAGAGTGAGTGGGTGAGGGAATACCCCCATAGTGGCTGTTGGAAGAGGGAGGGAATAGGGAGGTTCCAAAGGGGAGATCTCGAAAGGGGGAAACATTTGAAATGTAAATAAAGTATCAAAAATAAAATAAACAGAAAAAAAAGTTACTCCTACAGCTAAGAGACACCACTTTAAAAAAGGAAAGAAATAAAATGACTGATTTCATGTTCAAGAAAATGTAAACAAAAGATATTTCTAAGGATGATATTTTCCTTTTAGTTGACAATAAATAGGACAATAGGTTCCTTACTATTTTCTCATAATTTTAGATCCACAAAGTGTGTGTGAGGAGAAATATGTTGTCTAAAAATGCAGTTGTTCTTAATGATGGCTATCTAAATTAATGTGCAACTATCTAACAAAAGCAGATATGCAACATTCCTTAATAACTCATTACAGATGCACCTGATTATACACTAAGTCAAATTGTTTACAATTCTAATTACTGATTGCATTGAACCACACTTTGAAAATGACACCATTCATATATTCAGACAATGTATCCTGAAGGCATGGGTTTGGAGTCCCAGTTCCTTAGCAAGTCACACTGCTCATGATACCTGAGATGAAAATTTAAAGTCCACTGATACATAATCCTAGGACACTGTCAGTCATCATTGCCAGCCATTAGTTCATTATGTCCTATTATTAAAAGTCTACTTTTTAGAATATTTTTGTTCTTCTCTATATGGTAGAACAGTGATTTTTTTCTTCCTTTTACTGTTGTGTGGCCATATTTCTGCTTCACCATATTTTTTTAAAAAGACATATATAACCAAATAGGGTAAATTGTCTGAATCTGAAGGTTCTCCTTAATACAAACATCTTCTTTGATCAGGATCAATAATGCTATATTCAGGTTCTAACTTACTCCATGGTGAGAAACTACCATGTTAAGAAAAGATAGGAAACTTCCTTCAGTATCCAGAGAATGGGGAGCTTCACAAACACCAGCATCAAATGGTTCTACAGTCATCCTCCAACTTTGGCTTCTTTGCCTTAGGTTTGGCTTCTTCACTACAACTAGGTTCTAGTAACTATGTTTCTTTCATTCAAGCAATTTTGAAACTGGAACTTATCACTATGCCAGGCTCCTCACCTCTTGAAGAGGAAAAGCCATGCCTTATGACCTAGGTTTCTGCTGTCAGTCCTCTGGACTAATAGCTGCCTTTCATTACAACACCCATGCAGTAAATTCCAAACTCACACTCATCACCTTAGAAACCATCATCATGGGTTTGTGTGATAAAACTCTGACATGATTTTATCTTCTTTGATTGGCTCCACTTTAAACATTTTGGCTTACCTGGAAGTCCTCAGTACTGTATGATGAATTACACATTTTACTGTCTACACACTGTCAGATCTTTTGTGAAATATAAAATTAAACTGTATCCAATATGGATGCTTAGTGCACAGTTTTCCATGGGTGACAGTGTCTATTTACTCTTTTATTTTTTTACATGAGCTCTATACAAAATGGCTATTCTGACACATTTTAAAGGGGTTTCTGGAAACTTCAAACATATACAGAATAAATTCTCTTTGTAAGCACATTTATTTACTCCTTCAACGTACGAAGGACTCTAAGCATCTTTACATGTCTAAAATTGCATCCATCTCTCAACCTATCTGGTTTCTATGAGTCCACTAGTTTACAGGGCACTAGAATGTAGGTTAATGGTTTTGTGTGGCTGCTAGATCCATGGTTTCCACTTCATCACCTGACCATTTATAGAGAGGATCTGTTAAACTTTGGAGAAAGGTTTCTTATTTTCTACTTACTAAGTATTCATAAATCTATGTTGAATAGCACTATATTTTAAAACAATTTACCTCTTCTTTGGAAAATTTGGTTGAATTTATTATAAAATATATTATCTAAATAATTAGGGTCACTGGAAATTAAATTCATCCTGTAAATGTACCACATTTTCTGTATCCATTCCGCTGTTGAGGGACATCTGGGTTTTTTCCAGCTTCTGGTTATTATGAACATGGCAGCTATGAACATATTGGAGCATGTGTTCTTATTACATGTTGGAGAATCTTCTGGGTATATCCCGAGGAGTGGTATAGCTGGGTCCTTAGGAAGTATTATGTCCAATTTTCTGAGGGTCCGCCAAACTGAATTCCAGAGAGGTTGAATCAGCTTGCAATCCCACCAGCAATGGAGGAGTGTTCCTCTTTCTCCACATTCTTATCAGTATCTGCTGTCACCTGAGCTTTTGATCTTAGCCATTCTGACTGGTGTGAGGTGGAATCTCAGGGTTGATTTGATTTGTATTTACCTGATGACTAAGGATGTTGAACATTTCTTTAGGTGCTTCTCAGCCATTTGAGTTTCCTCAGTTGAGAATTCTCTGTTTAGCTCTGTTCCCCGTTTTTTGATAGGGCTATTTGGTTCTTTGGAGTCTAACTTTTTGAATTCTTTGAATGTATAGGATATTAGCCCTCTATGAGACATAGGATTGATAAAGCTCTTTTCCCAATCTGTTGGTTGCCATTTTGTCATACTGACTGTGTTCTTTGCCTTACAGAAGTTTTGCAATTTCATGAGGTCCCATGTGTCAATTCTTGAACTTAGAGCATAAACCATTGGTGTTCTGTTCAGGAACTTTCCTCCTGTGCTCATGTGTTCGAGACTTTTCCCCACTTTCTCTTCTATTAGATTCAGTGTATCTGGTTTTATGTGGAGGTCCTTGATCCACTTGGACTTGAGCATTATACAAGGAGATAGGAATGGATCAGTTTGCATTCCTCTATATGTTGACTGCCAGTTGAACCAGCACCATTTGTTGAAAATGCTGACTTTTTTTCATTGGATGGTTTTAGCTCCTTTGTCAAAAATCAAGTGACCATGTGTGGGTTCCTTTTTGGGTCCTTAATTCTATTCCATTGATCTACCTGCATGTCACTGAATCAATACAATACAATTTTTTATCACTACTGCTCTGTAGTACTCAATGACTTTATGAAATTTGCAAGCAAATGGATGGAAATTGAAAATATCATCCTGAGTGAGGTAACTCAGTGACAAAAGAACGAACATGGTATCTACTCACTAACAAGTGTATATTACCCCAAAAGTTAGGAATACCCAAGAATCAATTCACAGCAACTGCTGGACTGAGCATGGGGTTCCAGATGGAGGAGTTGGAGAAGGGACTGAAGGAGCTGAGGGAGTTTGCAGCCCCATGGAGGGAGCAACAATGTCAACTGGTCTGACTACCCGGTACTCCCGGAGGTTGGACCACCAGCCAAAGAATACACGTGGAGGGACCAATGGTGCTGGCCACATATGTGGCTGATGAGGGCCTTGTTGGTCTTCAATGGGAGGAGAAGCCCTTGGGTGCTGGATGTCCCAGTATAAGGGAATGCCAGGGAGAGAAGACAGAAGTGGGTGGGTAGGTGGGGAAGCACCCTCATGGAGGCAGGCAGAGGGGGATGGGATAGGGGTTACCAAAATGGAGACCTGGAAAGAGGAAAACATTTGAAATGGAAATAAAGTATCAAAAAAGAAAATAAATTAAATTCATTCAAACATGATTACTATTTGTACAATTATTTTAAAAAGGGGGGATAAATATTGTATGTATATAGTTCTGTTAGAAATTTTATAGTGTTATAGAAAAATTATTAGGAGGAAGATTGCATTCAATTATATAAGAAATATCAACATGCAGTTTTTCTTGCAAGAAGTACTTGTTAAACATTACAATGTGCTTTCTTCCACACTGTAAACAACTAAAGTCATGGCACATTATAGCTATAGGCTTCAAACAGTTCCTTGTAATAACAGATCATAGGGTTCATTAGGATTTGGCTCACAGTGGAAACTAGGACAAAATGTATCCACCAGAGAGGCTCCAGTAGAGTATGTGGATTACAGTCAATATTCCAGTTGGCAAAAAAAAGGGAAAAAGACTCTTTATATCTCAAGCAGAAAATGACCTTAATGGATGGGTAATGGGTACTTCATGGACTCCGTGGGAATGCAGGTGATTTAGCTTTGAAAATACTCAGCAAAGAAGGCTGGGTGGTGAAAACTGCAGAAAACATAACCACAAGGACAGCCTTAACACTGACAGACCCCATTGCTCACACCTATGCTTTTACACGCAAGCACCCACTCTTGTGACTACATACAAATTGTTTCCCTATGAGTGATACAGAGCTTCAGATTCCCTTAGTGTGGATAGATGCATCCTCTTCTGACAAACTTCTTAGGAAGTAAACACATCTTCCTAGTATTTGTCACTGAAACTGACATGGTTATTTGTATTAGATAGTGTTTACCTGAACAAAAATATTGAATTTTCCAAGAGCAATTAAGGATTACTCCTTTGATAAATCTAAAAATACTTTTTCTTTTTTAAATAAATTACTTAATTTTCTCTACTGAAACATTTTAGATCCTTTGAAAATAGTGCATATAGAGGATTTCACATTCTGCCAGATGTTAGAGGACGCACTAGTGATGCTCCATACTAAATGGCAGCACTGTTGTTTCTCCATTTAGCCTCACTTGTCTTCTGGGTAGCACATATTTCTTCTGTCTGATTTCTTGTGGGTAATATGATATATAAGGAAATGTATGTTACTCGTGGGACAAGTATTCAGTTAGTGCTGGATCTACTAAAAAGAAGAAAGAAGTTTAATCTTCTCCACCATGATAGAAGAAGGCCCTGGTTCATGGATGGTAACCAAAATGAAGGAGAGTAGAGTCTCTGACAGACTACCAAACTAATGACCATGCACAAGACTTATTTTTCTCATTGCTATGATGAAATAACTAACAAGAACAAGCTAAAGACGAGTTTATTTGGGGTTATAGTTCAAGGGTACAGTCCATCATGGGGACAAAAGCATCATGGCAAGAATGAGTAGCAGTTGTTCACATTTTGTCCCCAAGGTAAGAAGCAAAGTGAGAGATAAATGCTAATGCTCAGCTGGCATCCTCCTTTATTCTTTTTCTATTCAGTATGAAAGATTAGTCACCCATTAGTGTCACCCACATGCACACTGTGTGTTCCCTCCTCAGTTGAATTTTCTCTTACAATGTTTTTATAGGTTTACTAAAAGGGGTCTTTCTACAGTGATAATAAATTGAGTCAAATTGACAACAAAGACCAATGTGAAGCACATTCTCTGAAAACCATCTTACATAAAATATAGACAAGTAGTAAAGTTTTATGGAGATAGTTGAAGAAAATTAAATAGTCAATTCATTATTTCTGTATACCAATTTAGAGATTGAACATTATTAGTTTCTGGGTATCTCTGAGACCACATTCAAACGAACATAACTGAAACCAAGCTGAAATGGTGGTAGATAAATGTATAGACACCTAAATATGTTGAATCCACAGCAAACACAAAACTATTAGAATAATGGTTTTACAAACAGGATGCTTAAAGGACATGCTATGAAGTGTCCTGCTGATAAAAGTCTCTATATTCAATTGGTCCATGATCCATAGGTTTTGTTCATTTTCTTCTCTGAAATAAAGTTATTTCCATAAGCCAAGATGCATGGATCCTAATGACTTGAACCAGTGGTGTTTCATCTTCATGGACAACTTGACATGATTTTGATCACCTCAATCGATTGCTGAGGCACACCTTCAGGTGGACTTGTAAGGGGTTTTCTAGAAGGATGTGCTGAGAAGAGAAGGCCCATCCTGAGCCCCTGTCCCATGAACTGAAGGTGTTGGAAGATTAGAAACAAAAGAGAGGGAGAGGAAGCAAGCTCAGATAGTCCCTAGCTTCTTGTCCTTCATGACTTGAAGAATGTTCCCCATCAAGTACCCCCATGGAGATGCTATGTTGCATGTGTGGCATACATGAGACTCTGAAAGTGGGAGCATGGGGAAATACATCACTTTGACTTAAAGTTGTCATAGTTGTGACAAGAAAATTATCTCTCAAATAATGTCATTACATGCAAGTTAAAAATCCCAAAGGAGAATATGATTATCCCAGCTTTAGTTAGGCAAGCCAGATAAATGGCACACGTGCATTCAAGAGATAGTGTAGCTTGCAAACACTCTTAAGATTTAGTGTAAAAATTCAATTAGAACAGAAAGCAAATGTAAAATCTGTTCCCCCAAAATGTGACTTACAGCAGATACAAGAGGCACAGCCAGATTTACAAAACTCAGCCATGCTCCTAACATACAGAAAGATGGAGAACCAAAAAACTTGGTGTCTAATTATTTAAAAAGCCAAATATGCCCCCACATGAGTTAGTTAAGCAGACAAGCTGAGAGTAAATTTGATATGAGGCTATTGAAGTTGTTTCTTTTTGATACAGAATATATTTAATATAGGAAAAAATGTAACTTGATTGTGGGTTGCTTCCAGATGCCCTTGGGATATTGTTTAAGACATGCATACATTTTATTATGGTTTTCCAAAAGAAATTAGAAAATATATTCTTAAAAATTTTAGATAAATAATTACATACCATAATTATATCAGGGAAAATTAACAGTTCAGGTTCATAACATACACTGCTGTTCACAATAAAAGATATTCATGCAACTTATGCACATATTGTTATCTAAAAGAGAAAAAAACTAAACATATTAATGTTGTTTCTTTTATATTTTCTTTCTCTTTTTCAGAACCCAACTCTCACCAGAAATGTGGAAGCATCAGATCAATTCAATGTTTACAAACTGTGAGCTAGAAGCTAGTGGCAATGGAGTGGAGGGATGGCATCTCATGGTTTTATACATGAAAATAATCTTGAAAATCCTTTAAATTTTCTCCTTGCTACTAACTAAATAAGAAAATTCAAAACCGTTACTTCCTAAGGTCAAGTTGTTGGTAGATTATGGATTTGAAACTGTGGTTTTAAAGTTTCAGTCCATGAGATAAGAATGTAAATTTCTAAACCTCTATGGTTGAAGCCTTTCAGTATTAGTTGGTTGCTTAGCTGCCTTGCCTACATTGATAACCAAAGTAATGGGACAAGATAAAATTAGAGTAACACCTGAGCACTCTAGGAAGTTGCTCTGAAAGTACCATATTTTCTTTTTATCTATCTTTGTTATTTTAAATTATGTGTAGGTGAATGTGTCAGCATGTGAGTTTATGCACAAGAGTGCAGGTGCCTGCAGAGGCCAGAAAAAGCAGATACCCTGGAGCTGAAATTATAAATGGTGATGGGTACTAGGAATCAAATTTGAGTCTTCAGAAAGAGTTATAAGTTCAAACCACCCAGAAGTGCCATTTCTTATGAAAAGACAAATATGAGAGAGCCTGGTTTGTCTAAACACAATTATTTTAAAATCCAAAAATTCTGAAAAAAATACTAGAATACTTATAATTTTTAAATCTTTGAATTATTAATCATTTAAAAGGCAATGATTTGTTTATGATATATGTAAAATATGAGAATTAGTATTTTTGATTTATTAGCATAAGCTAATTATACCCAATAATGTACTATGGCATTCCTATATATGTTAAATGTATCATATTTGTCTCTATTACCTTTTTCTTCCCCTCTCTGCTTTTTTTAAAATATATTTCCATTGAAAATACTTTTTCATATAATATTCTGATCACAGCTACCCCTCCCCCATCTCCTAGTGCCTCCCTCTCCCACATCCTCATCCATCCAATCCCATACCTTCTTTCTCTTCATCTTGTACAGATACCATTCTTTGCCTTGGCTTAGTCCCTTTCATGCGTTTTTTACATATGTCTGTGACCCAATAAATTTAAATAGGGTTGTGTACAACAGGATTATGGATGGGCTATTTTTAGAAGCAAGGGCAACTTCCCAGTGGTTATTACACTATGTGTGTGTGTGTATGTGTGTGCGGGTGTGCGTGCGTGTGTGGGTGTATATGTATGGATATATATATAATCTTAACTGCTTATAAAACCTCAGGAGGGGCTGAGGACTCTGGAGTTTTTACCCTTCCATGCCTCCATGAGAGAATATTAACTGTCCAATCTTGTGAAGACATTACCAGAGCAATAAATTTTCCTGTGATTTTTAAAGTGCAATGGCCACTCATGACTCTTAAGACAACACGCTACACTGCCCTCCAGCTCCCACACTGTTTCCTGCCCGCTCCTCTGTAATGTTTCCTGAACCTTGGAAGGGTAGTGAAACACATTAAAAAAATAGGACTATGAGTGTGTGTGTGTGTATGTGTGTCTTATATGTTTGTAATGTGTATTATGAGTGTGTGTGTGTTATGAGAAACTAGAACACATTTGTCTGAAACTAAGAAGGTGGTTTTCTTTTGAATAGCATGTATGTCTCCAAACTCCATAGTATAGATTCTCCTGCATATGATGCTATTTTAAAACATTATGATATTATGTGAGGTAATGTCCATTTCCCACTGTTTCATAATTTTTTCATCCATTATCAATCTTGGGAAACTTTGCCTAACTGTAGTGAAATCCAGCTGTTAGTACGTGTTCATAGACCATAGACAACATGCAGATTCAGACCCCAGAAACCCACCTTACCTTGCCAAATACTTCTATGTATCCTCTTCCACCTGTGACTATCACACAGTGTGGTGAACATTTTCTTTATACAGCCATTCTCACCCCTACTGCTTCAAAGCCTCATTAGTTTTTGTTGCTGTAGTTTGCACAGAGAATGTCCTTTTTTTTTCTGCACCTAAAACTTCTGCCATTTTAGACAGACATTCTTCCCTTTTTAGTGAATGAGAAACAGTAGCTAGAGGAACTGAATGTAATCCCTATTTTACAAGGCAGAGTTTTAATGATTTGACTACATGGATTAGTTATTTTCATACATCATCCTTTCAATAATGGGAGACTGGCTTGTTTTATGTTTTGGTCTGATGTAGGGTACTACTTTCTTCCTCTAGCTCAACTGTTAAAAGTCATCATCGAGCACTGTCAATCTAGACCAAGCAATACAAAGAATTTAAGCCTTTTTTTTTTTTTTAACTAAATTCAAACATAAGCATATGTCATGACTGCTACTTTCAGAGATGTCTGTTGGGTCAGAGTGTGGTCCTGTGTCCACGATGGGAGATCATAGCAGAAGCTCACATGGTGGGTTTCCCAGGTACACGCCTTAGGAACCTTAGCTTTCATTAGCTGAGAGCTTCACACATTTCCCATCTTGTTTCTCAGTTCTCTGAGCTAATAACTTCTTCCAAAAGTATTCCTTTTCTTCTTATAACCAAGAACACTGATGTAGTACAGGGATGACTCTAGGCCAGCATGGGGATTCAGTGACCTTTACATCTTCATTCTCCTCCCAATCTGTGCAACTCACTAGCTGAAAGATAGATTTACTTTCTTTTTCTAAGCATTTTCAGTGCCCGGATTCACTGGTTGTAATTCCTGTTTAATTGTTCATTTTTCCTTTTATTTATGATGGAAATTGTGCTATAATTACTCACATCAATTTTCAAAAATAGCTAATAGATTGTAGGGAATGTATTGACTTTTATGGCCAACATTAACTTTGTAGCACAATAAATCTCTTCCAAGCTAAGATGGGGACTGAGTTATAGATCACTAATACATTGGGAAAGGAAAACAAATAGAGTCTTAGAAGAGATGAGACAGATATCAGGTGAATACATAAGTGAAAAATTTATGTCTTCAATATGAAAGGAAAGCAAGCTTACATAAAGTATAAAATGTATCACACACCTATATGCCTCAGAACTCCAAATAGCTATTTATTTCATGCAGTGAGTAGTGAAGGATTTCCTATTGACTGGAAGAAACAGTAAATAAACCAAGGGGAAGGGTGATTCATTCACTGACTTACACATTCATTTCTTTGTTCCACAATAAGCAGTTACAAAGCATCATACATATGTCAGGTACCTTTTCTGCTTTATCACCCTTAAAATCTCAGTACTCCTGGGCATAGTGGCTGAGATGGTTTGAATACAAAAGGCTCCAATAGGCTCATGTATTTGAATGCTTTGGGAGTGGCAGTGGGAGGTGTGGCTTTGTTAGGGTAGCTCTGGCATTTTTGGAGTAAATGTGTTCTGGCGATAGGCTTTGGGGTTTCAAAAACCCAAGCCAGTCCCACTGTTCTCATTCTACCTGCTGCCTGCAGATCCAGATATAAAAGCCTCAGCTACCATGTTTGCCATGTTCAATAGAAATAGCCTATAAATTTCCCCCAAACACAAAGGAATTTATCTTTGTCTCAGTACTTCATGGACCTTTCTCTAAAACTGACCACATATTTTTACATACAAGCAATTCACAACAGAAACTAACAAGCAAAAGAACCTGACAAGTTTTCTCTGCAGAAGAAATAAATAATTACAGCTGAATTAAAAGATAAAAAGGCAGGTTAATTTAGAAGTGGGCTACTGGGTGACTTCACCTTCTCAGGGGAGGAAACATGAAGTCTCAGGCAGACTATGGTATAGTAGCATTTTATATATTTGGGGAGAGGGGGCTTAGGTGACTGGTGGCTTCAGGTGAGAGTGTTGGGACATCCTTCAGGAATGTGGGACTGTGCTTTTGGCACCTTTTCTCCTTAGAGGCTTTTCAAGTGGGTGGTGTTGAAGGAGAGGGAGGAATGTAATATGCTGGACTACATGGCAAGCCAGGGATTGAAATTTAACAAAACTAACTGACCAACCAACCAACTAATCACCCAAGCAAGCAAACAAACAAAAACTACCAAAAGAGAAAAAGAAAGAAAGAAAGAAAGAAAGAGAGGGGGGAGGGAGGAAGGAAGGAAGGAAGGAAGGAAAACAAGCTCTGCATCCTATTTGAATATCACAGATTAAAGCTGAATATCAATAACAGAAACGGCAGAAAGCTTATACACTCCTAGAAACTGAACAATTCTCTACCGAATGAAAAATGTGCCAAGACAGAAATTAAGAAAGAAATTAAAGACTTTTTCAAATTAAATGAATAGAAAACATACCCAAACTTATGGAACACAAGAAAAGTGATTCTCATATTAATAACTTAGCACACCTGAAAACTTTAGATCAAAAATAAGTAATTGTTATGCCCAAGTCACAGAGCCTCAAAGACCACTGAGGAGCCAATTCCGATGCAAACACACAAGAGTCTTTTATTATGAGCTTGAGATCAAGGTCTCTTTCTGTCCCCATTGCAGTGGGTCAGGGTGAGAGCTCCCAAGTCTAGGGGCTCAGGGTATTTATTGTAGTTACAAGAAGCTTGAGGAATTTTCACACTGGTAAGCAAGTTAGTTTTAAAAACTGCATTTCTGGTGTAATCTGCAGGAACCACAAAGTTCACTTGAGCAAATATCTTATGACAACCTCCCTTAGCAAAGGCCAGCCTGGTTACAATACCAGGATCAAGGTACACAGAGATAACCTAAGACATCCTGCAGAAAACAGATAAGCTAGCCATCCTGTTTGTCAGTGGTCTTGCTGTGTTTGGTTCATGGTTCACTGTCACCAAGGATTGAGGCCAGGGGAGTCATCAAAAAGGGAAGGAGCAGTAAGAGAGGGCAAGAAAAAGAGAAAAGGGACCTGTGCAGATAGAAGAAGGAAGAAGGAGGAAAAGGAGGAGGAGGAGAAAAAAGAAAAGGAGGAGGAGGAGGAGGAGGAGGAGGAGGAGGAGGAGGAGGAGGAAGAGGAGGAGGAAGAGGAGGAAGAGGAGGAAGAGGAAGAGGAAAAGGAGGAGGAGGAAGAGGAGGAGGAGGAGAGAGAGAGAAAGAGAGAGAGAGAGAGAGAGAGAGAGAGAGAGAGAGAGAGAGAGAGA
>JADRCH010000012.1:20128161-20140004 GCA_019843965.1 Rhynchomys soricoides
TTTGTTCTCATCAATGCTAACTGATCCTGTTTCTCACATGGGATCAAGCTCATTGTTCCTTTCTTTGCTCTCTGGCCTGCACAAGAGAGCTCTTTTGCACAACAACAGCAAAAGAGCTGACAACTTCTCACAGAGCTGCCTCACATTCTCCTCTTTAGGCTCTTTAAGTCATGGATTTTTGTATAGTTCTTCCTGGCCTTTAAATCATCTCGGCTCAAAATTGCCTACAGCCCCATGAAGCCTAATACAATAATGAATACCTCCATCTAAATCAGTAGTTTCTTTTACTACGTCAACCTTGGTAAGTCTGTAATATACTGTTGGACTGGCTGGAATAATAGTCAAAGATAAAGAAACCTTGCTACAGGGAAAATTAAGATATTCCCATATGGATGAGACTGTAGTGAGCCCAACAGAAAACTTTCCAGGGCCTCCAAGAACATCCTATCTGCACTTCCCAAGGATTTTGACGCTCCCCTCTTTGTTATGTCCTGCTAATCAGCTGCTCTGTTGACCTAGACACTAAGGATACTACATCACAGTCAGGGAGCATAAGCTTAATAATCTGCTGACATCATTCCCCCTCTCTGGCACTCTGTCATTCTGTGTGAATTCACTAAATACTTAGAGAATGAACAAAGGAAGGACACAAGGGCTCCATGCTCCACAGATTCTCCCTCTTCTGAGAACTCAGCCCAAGAAGCAAGAAAGTGTTTCTTGCTTCTACATTGCTTCTACAATGTGTTTCTACTGAGAATCAAGCACAGTAATTGCTCAGCATTGTAGTCTGACAAGTGGAGAGTAAGAATTATCATTAGCTTTTGCAGATAAGAGTCACAGCTAGAATATGAGAATGAGCACACATTTGTCTTATCCCAGGGTGCAGGTTGGTGGGTTTTCTTCAGGCTGCTGCGTGAGCCTCACAATGATCTCCACTCCCTTACTTATTCCTTCCCTCTTGTTCCAGTATTCCTTTAAAAAAAAAAAAAAAAAAAGGTGGAACCTCAGGGTTGTTTTGATTTGCATTTTTCTGATGACTAAGGATGTTAAGCATTTCTTTAGGTGCTTCTCAGCCATTCGAGTTTCCTCATTTGAGAAATCTCTGTTTAGCTCTGTTCCCCATTTTTGATAGGGATGGAACTTGAAAATATCATCCTGAGCCAGGTAACAGTCACAAAAGAATGAACATGGTATGTACTCACTGATACGTGGTTATTAGCCCAAAAGTTCGAAATACCCAAGAGTCACTTCGCAGCAACCATAGGGCTGAGTGTGAGGTCCCAGATGGAGGACTTGGAGAAGGTACTGAAGGAGCTGAGGGAGTTTGTAGCCCCAGGGAGGCAGCAACAGTCGCAACTGGCTGACCCCTTGATACTCCTGGAGACTGGATCACCAACCAAAGAATACACATGGAGGGACCCATGGTGCTGGCCACATATGCAGCAGAGGAGGGTCTTGTTAGATATCAGGGGGAGCAGAGGCCCTTGGGCCTGAGGGTGTTAGATCCCCCAGTATAGGAGAATGCCAAGGAGGGAAGAGGAGAGTGGATGGGTGGGTCGGTGGGGGATACCTCCATAGTGGCAGGGGGAAGAGGGAGGGAATGGGGAGGTTCCAAAGGGAAGATCTGGAAAGGGAGAAACATTTGAAATGTAAATAAAGTATGAAAAAAATAAAGAAAAGTGAAGAGAAAAAAACAAATAGAAAAAAAATAATGAGAGCAAAGTTTACATTACAAATATTTATTTTATATATTGACCTAAATATACTTTAATATGTGAATATTTTCAACATTATTAAATAGTTATAGTATGTTATTCCACATTAGAATAATCTATAAATAAAATGACAATTGTAGATAAAGAAAACCACTTCTTGTTTATTTGGTTGACTATTTTAAAAACAAAGTATTCTGTAGATTTAGAAAGCCCTCTCACTCCAGCTTTTGATTTCTGCTTCCCTTTACTTTTGCCTTGTGAGAATGACTCACTCTGACCTGCTTCTGTATTCCATTTTAAACTTTGGTAAGAGTTACATCATTGTGGAGAAAAAAAGTAGACATCATCTGTTTTGAAAATCTTCTTTGCTATAAAGAATATGTTACTAGAGTTTTTGCAGCTCTGACTCATCCTGCCCTCCTGCGTGGCAGTGAGTTCAGCTCTGATGTCCTACATCACTTTCTGTCTAATTTCTCCTAGCGCCTCTGGTGCATGCTTTTTGGGCCACTTCCCAACTCCTTTGTTCTCTCTGGCACTGAGGTGGATACTTAGCTATCTCTTTTCCAGTATAGCTAAAAGTGGGGATGTGGGACTGTTGGAATAAATTCTACATGGTTCAAACATCAAACCTGCATCATTGTGAATGTACATTCCAAGACAAAGTATCAGCAGAAACTTAAGTGAAATGTACTTTATTATTCCTATGAAAACTAATCATTATTTCAAACTCATTCTCAAATTACAATGAATACAAATACCTATAGACAGTGGTGTAGGAAGTGTTCCCAGTTCTCTTGTGTCAATGCTTATGCTACAAAGCAACTCATTCCATTTCTAGAGAGAAGGTAAACTGTTTATCTACCTCCAAACACAGTGCTCCATTCTGAAGTTTCTTATTGTTTAATGTATATGGGTATTTTGCATGCATATGTGTCGGTATACCATGCGAATGCCTGATGCCTGTGCACATCAGAAGATGACATTAATTCCCTAGGAACTGGATCTACAGATAGTTATGAGCCTCTTTGTGGGTGTAGGAAACTCATCCCAGCTCCTCCACAAGAACAGCAAGCATTCTTAACCACTGAGCCATCTCCCCAACACAGCACTAACTGATATGGCAAAGCACTCACATTTTACCATTCCAGCTTTTGTTTATTCAGACCTGAAAAGTTGACAAATATAAGGTAATATTTATCCCTAATTCACTGCTACAAAAGCTAGCGCAAAACTCTGACTCTCGAAATAACTCAGTAAGAAACATCCAATACTGTAGTCTTCTGTGGGTGTATGCCTTGATGATGGAATGAAACTAATTCATCATTCCCACACCCGAACCTGCAGGCAAGACACATGCTTCCTTAGTGAAGTCAAAAAGTATTGTGCTCCTCACAAGTACCTATCCTTAACCCAGAAGCTATCTCTATTGATGACTGCTTACAAAGGGAAAATTAGTTTTCTTCAACAGTCTCACTGGGTATGCAAATCACACTTAAGGCCAGGCTCCATTCCAAGCAACAAAAAGAAAACCCTCAAAGGCATTTATAGATTTGTTTGTTTCAAAATGCTTTATCTGGGCTTTTTTTGTCTCTTACAGAACTTATTCTTATATATTGTAACTTCTGAATTTGCTTTTATGGGTTTAATGTGTGTGCAGATGTGTATTTCTTACAGTCTGTATGTTTATTTACTTTTCTGTTTGTTTATTTTGTCCATTTTTGTTTGTTTTATTTTAACATCATCATCATCATCATCATCATCATCATCATCATCATCTGCCTGTCTGTGTTTTAATAAGACAAAAAAAGGAAAGGGTGTAGATTGAAAGGAGAGAGAAGTTGGGTTTTCCAGAAGGAATAAAGGGAAGGGAAACTGTAATCAGAATTTATTGTACTCCGTATGGTTTGAGGGTTGTATCATGGGTATTCTATGCTTTGGGGCTAATATCCACTTATCAGTGAGAACAAACCATGTGTGCTCTTTTGTGTCTGGGTTACCTCACTCAGCATGATATTTTCTAGTTCTACCCATTTGCCTGTACATTTCATGAAGCCATTGTTTTTAATAGCTGAGTATATTCCATTGTGTAAATGTACCACATTTTCTGTATCCATTCCTCTGCTGAGGGACATTTGGGTTGTTTCAAGCTTCTGGCTGTTATAAATAAGGGTGTTATGAACATAGTAGAACATGTGTCCTTGTTATATGTTGGAGCAGCTTTTGGAAATATCGCCCGGAGTGGTATAGCTGGGTCCTCAGGTAATACTATGTCCAGTTTTCTGAGGAATAACCAGATTGATTTCCAGAGTGGTTGTGCCACCTTGCAATCCCACCAACAATGGAGGGGTGTTCCTCTTTCTCCACATCCTTGCCAGCATCTGCTGTCACCTGAGTTTTTAATCTTAGCCATTCTGACTGGTGTGAGGTGGAATCTCAGGGTCATTTTGATTTGCATTTCCCTTATGACTAAGGATATTGAATATTTCTATAAATGCTTCTCAGCCATTCAAGATTCCCTAGTTGAGAATTCTTTGCTTAGCTCTGTACCCAATTTATGAATAGGGTTATTTATTTCTCTGGAGTCTAACTTCTTGAGTTCTTTGTGTATTTTGGATATTAGCTCTCTATCAGATCTATGGTTGGTAAAGATATTGTCCCAATTTGTGGTTTACCATTTTGTCCTACTGATAATATCCACTGCCTTACAGAATCTTTTCAATCCTCCATAGAACAGGGAACAAAATAATCACAGAAAGTAGAAGGAGGGAGGGACCTGGGAAGGAGAGAGAATGGGGAAGGAAAAACGGGGAGACAGGATCAGGTGTTGGAAGGGACAGGAGAGAAGTACAGAAGGTCAGAAATCTAATAGAAACAGGTAGCAGTGCGGGATGGGTAACTGGAGATAGCCACTAGAAAGTCCCAGACTCCAGGGAAGCAAGAGGCTCCCAGTACCCAATTGGGATGACATTAGCCAAAAGACCCAACAACGGGAAGGGGAGAAAGAACCTGTAGAGACCACCTCTAGTACATAGGCACAGCCCCCATTTAAGAGATGGGCCACCCACACATCTCAAAATCATTAACCCAGAAACATTCCTGTCCAAGGGAAAGACAGAGACAAAAAAATGGAACACAGACTGAAGGAAAAGCCATCCCGAGACCGCCCCACCTTAGCATCCACCCCATCTGCAGACACTAAACCCCCATACTATGGCTGATGCCAAGAAACTCTTGCTGACAGGAGCCTGTTCAGACTGTTCGCTGAAAGGTTCTACCAGCACCTGACCAATACAGATGCAGATACTCACAGCCATTCATCAGACTGAGTGCAGGGACCCCAATGGAGGAGCTAGGGGAAGGACTGAAGATGCTGAAGGGAATTACAACCCCAAAGGAAGAACAACAATATCCACACACCGGACCCCCAGAGCTCCCAGGGAACCAAAGAGTATACATGGAGTTAGCCATGGCTCGAGATACATATGTAGTAGAGGATGGCCTTATCTGACATCAGTGGGAGAGGAGGACCTTGATCCTGTGAAGGCTCGGTGCCCCAGTGTATGGGGGATGCTAGAGTGGTGAGGAGGAGTAGGAGGGTAGGGGAGCACCCTCTTAGAGGCCAAAGGGAAGGAGAAGAAAGGGGATGGGACTGAGGGTTTTGTGGAAGGGTAACTACGAAGGGGATATCATCTGAAATGCAAATGAATAAAATCATTAATAAAAATTTTTAAAAATAATTTATTGCATGAAAAGCCTTTTTTTATATAAAAAAAATGAAAATGTGAATTCTATTCTTAAAAAATCTTTAAAACTCTCACCGCTTCACTCAGTAAATGCTTTCAGTCAGTTTATAATGTACAATTGTCTTTAACTCTAAGAAACATTTCTTTAAATTTAAGTAAAATCACTTTGCCAAGAGCACTGTAAATCCCTTTCCTTTCCCTGTGCGTCCTGCTCACAGTCAAGATTAAGAACAAACGTTCAAACTATTGCCTAACTTGTTGGCCTGAGTCCTCCCTGCAATGGATATCTCCTTAGAGTTTCATGAGTGTTGTGCCAGTTTCAAGATATTTTACTAGTATGAGTTTTTTGGTGCATACAGGATTTTACACGATTCTAAACATTTAGTAAGTTAATAAATATGTATTGTGCCACCATATATATTCCTACCTAGGGGTTTGTCAAATAACATTTTTAGATGGCGACCAAGAATTTAGTGTTTCCAAATTCTCAGATTAACTACACAAGGATCCCTAAGAATACAAATAATGCCTATGCAATACTTCCCAGGAAGGATGAGCTATCACTTTTCTGTAGTGTTTATTAATTTTATGCAAATTGCAACAGGCCCCTGATTGCCCCTGGGTGTGTCTAAAAGATTGTTATACAAAGATTTTATTCAGAACTTACTAAAATATTTAAAAGTATAAACATTTTCTTTTCTAGAACATTTCTATGTTAATAATTCAGATTTTGAAAACACCTATTTCATATATACATATATATATACAAATTGCATTTACTTTTGTCTTGTTTATTTTGAGATAAATACTTTCAAATTATTTAGATCAAATATGAAAATATATGCTTCAATATTAGACATAATTGTTTTTATTTCAGAATTAACAGAAGAAAGAGTATCTAGAAAATCTGAAGGTTTCAAATATAAATATTATATTGCTATATAAAAGACAAACTTTATAAATAAGATAAATATTTTAGAAATTTTTTATGATTTTTTTTTTAGCATTAGTAAGTAAATCATTAGGCCCATAGATAATAATTTAATCTTTTATTCTATGAACTTCTAGAGCTGTATGGTCAATTTAATAATAGTCTATTTGTGCTGACTCAGTTAAATGTACAAAACAAGGGCAATATACTAGAGAAATGTTTTATTTAAACTTGTTTGGTCGTATAAAACCATATCTCCAAATAATTGTGTTTGAATTCATCATTTTCCATCACTCCTGCCTTCCCTGTGTGTCTCAAGAAAAAAACTTAGTATTGTACACTTTGAAATCAAGGAATAAGACATTAATTATTTCAATTAAAATATGATAAAATGACTGTTCAGTTAGGACATGTGTATACATTTTTATTTTTAATTACTAGGTTCATTATGTCATTATTGTCAATCGCAAAGGTAAACCCATTTCTCCAAATTCCAAAAAGCTGACGGGATAATTGGCTATCTTTATGCCTATTAGCCAACCAAAGTGCATGCTGGCCTCCAGGTTTTGTCAGTATCACAAGTACCAGTTAAATATTTCCACATTTCAAAGCATCCTATCTCTCCTTGTCCCCTACCCTAAACTCCTTCCAGGTCACAGGCTCTATTCCCTTATAATTACTTATACAGACTACTTTCCTTTTAACTCTATTTCAGCCATGCTCACTCACTTTTGCCTGCTCTTTCTCTGTCTCCTTCCTTTCCTCTCTCTGCTCTCCCAGTGCTCTGTGCAATCCCTCCCTCTACCATCTTCTCTCTCTGCTCTGCTCCTGCTTCTCCAGTCTACTGGCCATATTCAGTCCACTAGTTTTTCTCTCTGCTCTTGCTTTTCCCTGGTGTCTCTGGCTGTTCTCTCATATCTATAATAAATATAGCCCTTTTAGACAGACATACTATGGAACATTCATATCTTCAGTTTCAACAATTATGATATAGGAAATAATAAAATGGCATGTCATAATTATATTATAAAATTCTATCACTCTAATCACCTGATCCTTTGTCTTCTGATACTTATTTAAAACACACACACACACACACGCACACGCACACACACACACACACTCACATACACACACACATATATATGTATGTATGTATTTCCAGATCTTGCTAACTGCCTTTTTGTCAAGTACTAGAAGTTTCTCTTCTGTGAGTTCTTTAACTACCACTCTCTATAATTGCTGTGAACATTTATATTATTGTCATTTAAGACTAGGACACCATTTCCACAACCCATTCATTAAGTGTCTTGTAATTCTTGTTCCTAAACAACTCTCAGGTTTTCAGCCTAGCCTTCCCTCAGCACAGCCATTCTGGGTGCCTCCTCTCAGACTTCTCACCTGTAATGGATGTCACTCTAGTACTCCAGGCTTCTCATGTGATGCTGATGCATCTCAAGGATCTGCTCCAAACCATTTTTCTCACTAGTAATCCATAATTTGCAATTCTCACTTTTAATCTTGTACTATCCAACTCTGCAGTGCAGTTATATATACATAGACAGAGACAAAGACACAAGAATAGACCCTGATGGAGACACAGACAACACAGACACAGGCACAGACACAGGCACAGGCACAGGCACAGGCACAGGCACAAGCATAGGCACAGGCACAGGCACAGGCACAGGCACAGGCACAGGCACAGGCACAGGCACAGGCAGACACAGGCACAGGCACAGGCACAGGCACAGGCACAGGCACAGGCAAAGGCACAGGCACAGGCACAGGCACAGGCACAGGCACAGGCACAGGCACAGACACAGGCACAGGCACAGACACAGGCACAGGCACAGACACAGGCACAGGCACAGGCACAACATAGATATAAAACCCCACACTTATAACTGATATGATTTTGTGGGCTTATTTTCAGCATTTTTGTTATTCTGTGGGACATAGCAGTGGACACTATTCTGTCTGCCTGGGAAAACTCTAACATAATGAAACATTCTCTAAATTGTACTATAGAATTTTTTCTTTATATGCTATATATATATATATATATATATATATATATATATATATATATATATATATGAGAATATATATATTTTTTCAAAATTAATAAAATCACCAACATTAAAAACAGTGTGTGTATACTAATAAAATGACCATGTTTGCATAAATTGAATTTTTTACAATATTAAGAGATATTTTAAGACTTGTTAATCCAATTTGTTCACTAAAACCCTCAAAATTAAAATAATTAAGAGAACACAACTCTCATTTGATTTGTTCTGCAATATCTACTACTGTTTTCTACTTAACACTGTTTAATTTGGTCAGATAATTCCAATTTACTCAAAATGCACAAAGTCCTTGAAGTAGATGCTAAGAATACTAATGTGTTCCTCAAAATTATACTGCTTTATCTTATTTAGTCAATATGGATGCATAAAAAGATTATAAGAAAAAATGCCATTGGATAATCTTGGACTGATCTCTTGTAGTCTCAGATCCATGAGAGGTTAAGGCAGAAGCAACTCAGTGATTGATATATATATATATATATATATATATATATATATATATATATATCATATAACAGACACAAACACACACACATACACACAGAGAGACACAAACACCCAGACCCACAGACACACACACAGACATTCACACAGACACATACATACATACACACACACACAAACAGACACATACATACATACACACACACAAAAAAACACTCACACTCACATACACACACCCCTTAAAACAAGGGAAAAAAGTAGTTGCCTATAAAAACATTTATTTTACAAGTTAAACTCTTTTGGTTTTATTCACATGAACCATGTGATAACTTTTATCTATTGATTTTCTGATGGATGCGGATCCATTAGAAACAAAACCAAGAAGATGTGAGCTAAAAATGAACCATATCAACCAAGTTAAAATGTAGCTACTTCAGTATATGACTGTCCATAGAAGCCACAGTTGTGCATGAAAATATTTTAAATTATTGTACCATTTTCAAGAGTTCCAAAAATATATATCATAGGCACAAATCACTCAAAGTCCTGAAATGGTAAGCTTAAAATGTGTATTTTGTTTCTTATTGTAATGCACTGTGAAGCCACTAGCATGCATTTCCCCAATGCCCAAGGTACTGAGTAAGATTTTTCAAGGAAACTTGAACTTTATAATTAATGCTGTGTTGTACAGGATCTATCAAGTGTCTGGGGCTAGCTATGTAAGAAAACATTAGTTCAAGGTCACCTTTGATTTTACTTTCAGGAAATGACAACAAAAATGATGGCCAGAACATGGGGATATAGGAGTTGCCACTTATAATTAGGCAAATAAATCACTCCCTTCTTTCAGCTGACTCCCCATGTATATTCTGATATATACTGTGTCAATTATGCTTTCTATGTCTGGGAAATTTGCTTGTCATAATATTGTGGATATTACTGGCATTAGTAGGATCTTTCTTCCATGCTAAATACAAACATGCCATGCTACTCCTCACTAGTGAACCAGGAGGACAACTACTGTTAATATCTGTTAACACTGGACAATATTCAACATGACACCAAGAATAGCTCTATATTCCAGAAATAGATGAGAATTCTAACAATTGGCTAGTGACTCCATCACATTACACATGTACCACATATGTATCAAGGTGCTTCACTCTTATTATGCTGGGAATGCCAGCAGACATGGCTATAATAATATCTACTCTGTATTCTATCAATAGTCACTAGCTCCTAACTGCCTCAATATTAATGTGGGCAATATTCATTCCTTTTCTGGTTCATGATAAGTATATTGCATGAATTTAGGGCTGTTGGTTTATATTTGTAGGGAATGATATTGTTTAGGAAGTTCATTTCAGATTACTAGTTATGCTAAAAACTTTTCTTCTTTCAAATGATAAACATTCTTTTTCTTACCTTTAAACCAAATCCAACCAACTCACATAGGCTGTTCTTTTTCTGAGAAGCCCCTTTCCTAACACATACACTTGGTGACCAGACTATTGTCCAGTCTCGTTTTCCATGGTTATTCCTTCAGAGTTTGTTTCATAACTCAATTGAGTGTCATCTTCCCCACAATTCAACAGTTCTGGGTAGTTGGTATACATGTCATTATTTCTGTTTTTGTGAAAACTCCTGTGCAAGATGAAGCATTCAGTAGATCTTAGCAGAGTGGTTGGATGAGCATTTGACAGCACACCCTATTCTAATATTACATATCAAAAATTTGCTTAGAATAACACTTGATTCTCCCCATCCCTACATCTTCTTCATAGAGAAATATACTCAGCAAAAATATAAAGTTTTATTCTCTTTAGCATATATTTTTCAGTAGCAACCATTACTCTTATTTTATTTACTAGCCATATATTTGTGATGATCTGACTTTGGCACAACCTTGGCATACCAAATAAAACTTTAATCAAGTATAGAGCTGAGAATTTTTCTCTGAAAAGTGGTATATGCTTACCAAGTAAGTCATCTTATGATGACCCACACTGTAGCTTTTATAAAGAATCATTAACCAAGAGTAATCTGAAACTGTATTCTCTTGGTTTTTTAAAGATATAAATTAAAAAAACATTCTCCTGCTGAGGGCTAAGCAACCCTTCCCAGAATTAGGATTTCCTCCTGTCTCTACGAGAATGACAGAACCCTCTTGGCTGGATGTAGGAATTTAAGGTGCAGAACAATTAGATGAAACTTTGAGAGAGAAAGCTGATTTCAGTAAGAATGAATATGGACTTAGAAAGTCCTAGAGAAGGTCCTGGAATTTGCTGAGCAAATCAGAACCCAGTAGGTATATCTTAGGGAGATCTTCTCTACCATTTGGATTTGAAGAGCAAGGAATGCTGGGAAGAAATTTCTTAGGAAGTTTGCTATATGCTATCCAGAGCTAAAATTCAGCCAGGATCACATAGCAGTAACAACATGAAGGAAAAACTCACAAGCACTGTCCAAACTCAGTTCTATAGCTTACTTCAAATGAGGCTTGTGCAGGGATGGACTTTGGATATTGTTCCCAGAATTTTGTTACAAGTGAACTTAGTTTTCAAAGTTTATATGATCATTATCTATAATAATAATTATTATTTTTATAAAATATAAATTATATACATTTATAACAATTTTCTATAAATTATTTGATAAAACAATTATTATTATATTTGGAATTCCCCCAATCATGCAAATGAAGACCTATACAACAGCCTTTTCCACAACTAATGAATGTTATTCTTAATTTAAAAACATTTCAGGCTACCTAGTGACAAACATGCCTGCATTTAAAAGCTAAAATCTCATATTCTTTTGTGCTATGCAATAGCTTTCAAATAAGAATAATGAGATTTTACAGGAATGGACACTGGGGAGACAGATCAGTAGTCTGTCTCAAGTCACTGGGGAGACA
>JADRCH010000012.1:20140014-20205373 GCA_019843965.1 Rhynchomys soricoides
CACTGGGGAGACAGATCAGTAGTCTGTCTCAAGTCACTGGGGAGACAGATCAGTAGTCTGTTTCAAGAAGCAGTGAAAGAAGACCTGAATATGTATCTCCAAAAAGCACTGTAAAAAATTGACTGTGGTGGCACATGTTTGTAAACCCAGTGTGGGGACACTGACAGATGGATTCCTGCTCTTTATGGCCAGACAATATACCAGAAATGGCAACCTCTGTGTTCAGTGAAGATATTTTTTAAAATTAGGGTAAATAGTAACAGAAGAAAATAACTCAGCTTGACCTCTGACCTGCACAGGTGCATGCTCAGGACATGATCCCATACATGGGTTCACATACATGTGAAAAAAGTACACATGTATACACCAAACAAACACCAAAAATATTTTATGATCCTTTGCCAAATATGAATGGAAGTATTTATATTTCTCTTTGGAGTCTCATGCACATAAAGCCATTGCTTAGTACTGTTAAATCTGTTCATGGAAAAATCTCTCAGCCCTCTAAACCTGCCCTGACCCCTACATTTCCAGAGTATGAAATCATTTCCATAAGCCAGGAAGAGGATCAATCCTCAGCTTCCCACCTTGCAATGTGTCTTAGCATGATCTACAACCAAAGAATGAATCACACATTCAGAGTGACTCATTGATTAATCACAGATTTGCATTTCTAAAAGTAGAAATCTGATGAAAATTTCCAGCTTCAGAGAAATTATAAACATTGTCACAGCTGGAGTCTATTTCAGTAGAGGGATGGATTTTAGGGATGTGTTTTTCATGTTTGTGATTGAGAAAAGTTTAACAGTGTGTGCACTGGGAATACTCGTGTGGTAGGTGGTATGTGAGAAACAAAAATGAGTCAAATGCAACTTTGATCTCATAGGCACAAAAGGTACCAGCATAGGTGAATGTAGATTGAATATACACATGAAATCAAAGTCACTGGTAGTGACTCACTAGGGCAGCCCAAGTGATGGAAGAAAAGCTGCACAAGTTCAACTCAAGTCAGAGTTTGGTCTTTATATTCTCTAGTACTTAGAAGACAGTCTGAGACATGGTAGACATTCAATGAAGGCTTGTCAAAGTCATGACAATAACCTGGGAGGACTGTTCTTGTATATATTGAGTGTGCTTACCAAATTATCCATCTTTGTAAATTCTAAAGGGTAGAATGTCTTCCCGATGCTGACAAACCCTGAAAAACTATAAGGAATTCTAACAGGTAACTAGGCAACTGGAAATGTACCAGCTTGGGTTTGTAGAAATATTTTATTTCAAATCCTTTCCCTACTAAATACAATCCGTTTGTAGAGTACAGAGGTATGGCATTTCCAGTTCACTGGGTGTGTCTAGGTGTTAGCTTTGCTGCCTATGAGGAAGACAACATGGCTTACAGTCTAAACCCGTATTTCATTTTCTGAATAGTAAGTATCTAAGCTGTAGGTTTTGAAAAGCAGACAACATCAAACAGTAGCAGATTCTACATTCAGAGGTTTGTATCCATGGATAGCAGGTTACATGTTCCACAGTTTGCATTGAGAAGAAGTTGATCACATTCCATGTTCAACCCAACATGCAGCAGTTCCCTTTCAATGCTGCCAGCAGGTTTATATTTTTTTAAAGTTTAAATACAAAGTAGACTATTTATCTAGTTTTGACTACCTGCTACTAGAGAAATTATGTGAAAAATTTACACTCAACTTTCTATCTTTAATATGTGGAATAAAGTGTTGCTAGCATTCAGTGTATCACAAAAACCATATAAATTGCCAAGTAAAACACTCTAATATTATTTGTATGTTGTATTTTGATTTTGAAGTGCATTTAAATGTTTCTCTGCCATTTACTACTTCTCATTGTTAATTTTTGTATTCATTACTAAGGACAGTCCTATTTTTTCAATTTTTGGTAGTGGAATTTTTTTGTTTAAATTATTTTATTTATTTACATTCCACCAATTGCTCCCCTCAGATCCCCCCTTCCACAGTTCCTCACCCCTATCCTCTTCCTCCTTTCCTCTGAGAGGGTGCCCCCCCAGGCATCCCCTTTTTCTGGAGCCTCTAGTCTCTCAGTGATTAGGCACACCTTCTCCCACTGAGACTAGATCAAGCAGTCCTCTGCTATATATGTGCTGGGGACCTCAGACCAGCCTGGTGGCCTGGTTGCTGCTGCATGGTTGGTGGCTCAGTCTCTGGGGAGCTCCCAAGGTCCAGGTTAGTTGAAATTGCTGGACTACTTCCTACGAGGTAGTCCTCCCCTTCAGTTTCTTCAATCCTTCCCCTAATTCAGCCATAGGGGTCCCCAACTTCAGTTCAATGGTTGGATGTAAGTATCTGCATCTGTCTCAGTCAAACATTCATGGAGTAAATAAATAATAATTAAAAACAAAATAAAACAAAGCATAAAAGCCATCCGTAGTGTGTTGCAGTATTTGTCACAGTTTACCCCACAGTATAGCCCTCTGTCCGCATATCTTGCCTTGCAAATGTTCATTGCAATGAATCATTGGTTTGGTTCATGGCCTCTGGCTTCTGCTATATTACTGATACTGGATTGTCACAATGACTCTTCTGGGTTATCCTGTTGTCCCTGTCATGGAGATCAGGCAGTCCTATTTTTAAAATGAAATGTGTGCAACATGAAAGGTCACATGTAGAAGGCATCTTGGTTTTTCAGAGGTTTTGAATATTAAGGTTACAACCAGAAAACAAAATACCTAACTGCAAAAATAGGAGGAATCTCTCCTTTAGAATTTAAGATGATGTTTGTAACATTAGAAATGGAATAATAAATTAGAAATGGGAGGAGCTTCCAATATTCCCATGAATAAAAAAATAATCAAATTAATAGTACATTGGTGGATAATGTTTCCCTAATGGGATAGCTCTTGTAATTTAACTTGCTTTAAGGTCAAAGAAGCAAGCTCCCACATGCACCATCTCCCCTGTGGGTGAGAGCCACAGTTGTACATACATCTCTCCTGAAATTAACAATCACTTCATGCTGTGAAATTAACTTCTCTAGGTCGCCTTGCAAGTGCTCACTCCTTTCCCATTCAGTCTCTAGGAGATTAAATAATGATTTTCGTTATATATAAACTGCAAATGTAATCAATGTATTTAAATGACAAAAGACTCTTATTATGTATGAATGTAGAAAACAATGCAGGTGTCTAGACACTATGGTATCAGATGCACTACTGGATGTAGTTTATATACCTTTGGATGACATTGTAAAGATCTGCATTATCGAATGGATGATACCAATAGCAATGAAAACCTAAATGGCTACCTTAAGTATGGCAAATCAAAAGAAATTAAAAAGAAAGAAAGAAAGAAAGAAAGAAAGAAAGAAAGCTGGCAGAACTGATGAACATTAAATTCCTACCATGAGAGATAATTAAGAGACCAAAGCTGAAACAGACTGCATTCAGAAACAGCCAGTCATTCACATACTAAGGATATTGCAGATATATTTCAAATGCCAACTCATTACCAATACAGTAGAATAGAATTTCTATATCTCTAAGGACTGTAAATGTCCTCTTATGCTTCAGAATTTCACGAATTCTGTCAAAATGATCTAGCATTGATCAATTTTTAAAATAAAGATTCCCTTATTACAGAGTTAGGTTTTCAAATAAATCTCAGTGGAGTGCTCAGCCCCAATTTGGGCATGTATAGCACACTTCTTCCCACCAAGGCCTTTAGAAAATCTCTCAGATCAGGGGCAAGGATTGTAAGAGCAGGAAGTCAAAGAAGGCTAGAGCAAAACAGTGCTTTTATTTGTGATGAGAGAAGCCCTTACAAGCATAGAGCAGCTGAGGATGCCTGTAAAATCCTGCATAAGATAAAGACAATAAAAATTCTCGCATGTGTGGAGGAGGAGGAGGACCTGAGCCCCACTTTTGAGCTGGAAGTGACAGTTGATGGATGTTGGAGTTGAGAGAGGCAGTTTTCTTTAGGGGTGTGCTCCAATGAATGGCCACATGCCAATCAGCACAAAGGCAGCATTCACTGATATTTTTAAAAAAGAAGAAGGATGTGTAGTTGGGAAAGGGGCACATGGGACAAATCTGAAAGGAACTGGAGGGGAGAATGGGAGGTAATTATAATCAAAATACATTGCATGCATGTATGAAATTCTTCCAAAACGAATTTATGTTAAACTAATAAATGTCATCAATACATACCCCAAGGTCAGTGGACTAAATAAGAGCATAGCATCATTGTCTATTTTAGAAAAATAATGATATGGAACTAAATTTATTATTTTTTTCCCCTCAGGGGACAAAGTTTCTAGCCTAGGCCAGCTTTGAATTGCCTATGCTTTGGAGAATGTCTTTGAACTTCTAAATCCTTCTTCCATCAGTCAGGTGCTGGGACTACAAGTGTATATGACCATGTACACTTTGTGTGCTGCTGGAGTTGGACCTAGAACTTTCTTTTTGGTAGGAAATTGATTTGAGTAATTAATTGGGTACTGATATACCCCTGTTCCACTGCTTATAACAAACCATCTTGGCATGGCCCTACCAGATGTTCTCAGAGTGGAGATTTACTTCTGCCTCCAAAAGAACTCCATTTTACCACTGAACAAAGACAGCTGGAAAAGCTCCTTTGAGCATAGAAATAACTCATATTCCTCTCTTTCAAATAGTGCTCCAGATCCTGCCCCCTAATTATAGTATTTCAGTTTACACAAGCCTACTTACCCTTAATTATTCCCCATTATTTTATGCTGGAGAGTTTTATTGTATTTTGCTTATTTGGGAGTACTGTCTCAATTCTAATAACATAGGGATACTTGTCATTATGAATGGAGAAGTGCTTTTATAAATATGCCTTTGTGACCTTTACTGCTTCAGTGGGTTGAAAGCAACATTCCCAAGGCTCAATTTTACTTATTTTCTTGCCAGTGGATTTTCTAAATTCTTTATTTTTATTCCTAATAGATCAAATTAGTATCAAGTCAACTTGGAACAATATATATTTCAAAAGCTATTCTACTTAGCCACAAAAATAGCATGAATTCACAGATAAATGTTGTGACATAATTGCATTGTACAAAAAGCTTGGCAAAGCATTGTTTAAAAGCAACTGTTTATGCCTTTTTTTATTTATTTTTATTTTTTTGCTATTGAAGTTGAACTTGAAGTCTGATAAGTATTTCAGACCACAGTGAATGTATTCTGGAATAGAGGTCATGTAAAAGAAGGAATGTGGTCAATATAAGTTTACAGGGTTCTAACTGTACTAGTCACTACTCATATAGAAGGACTTCAGGCCATCTTCAGAAAAGTCCTTTGGTGTTTGAAAATAATTCTAAATATGAGTTTTAACATTCCCATGTTTTTCACTTATAAAATATAATTGTGTGATCTTGCGCCCCCCTCAAAAAAACAAACAAAAAAAAAAAAACAACAAAAAAAACCATACTTACAACGAGGACTTGCAACCAGGTTGAAATAGTTTCTATTGTGTTGTGAATTTCACATTACTACAGGGATGTCTGAGTACAGAAGCTATGCACAAATCAAATTCTTCATGAGAAGACTTCCTTCTGGGGTGCTGAGTGACTTGTTCCTCCCATTTTTTGACAGTTAAGACCTTAATTCTTTTAAGGCCAGTAGTGTGATGTACTTCTAGACATATCTATTAGAGACAGTTTTTTTCAAAGAAATCCTACTGATTCTGTACTCTATTACATATATTAAAAGTAATTAAAGTTGGTACCTAAAATATAAATGTTTTCAATTAAGAACCATGGAGAGTTCTGATTAGGAACAGAAGTGAGGCGAGAGAAAATATCAAGAAGAATGTCAGAGTGTGAAGCTTGGTAGATACCCAAAAGTGACTTGATAACAGAGATTTCTTGGGTATCCTACTGCATAAGACTCACTGCAGCCCTACATGTGGTCTCAAAATATGATAATACAGAGATAAGAAATCAAACCTTGAAAAAAAAAATAAAGATGATAGTATCTGTCCTGTGGTTGTGTAGAGTTTAAACTCAGAAATTCAGGCATGGAGGACATTTTCTTCCCCATCTTCCTTAAGGATGAGAGAAGGATTTAGTTAGCAGTTAAGTCTAACTCACACACATTCAGACATTCAAATACCTGCAACACACAGATATCCTTACCCTTACAATTCTGTCACAGACCTGCAACCTGCAAAGAGCTTAGTTCTAAATAGATATTGTGAGTTGTATGTAATATCTAAGCTGAATTCATCTACTGAGAAGCTACTAGAACATGGTATTCTTGTGATTTTAATGTTAAAAAATTGTTTAAAGTCACAGTATTTCCTAGTGGTTTGATTGCCTGGACACGGTGTAAAGACTTCATTTGTTCAACACAAACACTTCTGTACATTCAAAGGACAACTAGCTGGTAAAGAAACGCTAGGGCAGCAGACTATGAAATGGCCTGGAAGGAGCAGATATGACTGAGACACATAGGTGAGGTATTGAAATAAAAGGTGAACTAGATAGAACAGCATAGAAGAGAGATTTGGGAGATGTAGTCAAGACAACTTACAGTGTGATCATTGAGTCAAACCACAAATTCCACATCTGGAAAAACTAAGCATTTGATAAAACAATATGACTATTCTATGTTTTTCTCACAGACTTGGTTTTAGCATAGAGTTCAAAACTGCAGACACCGACTATAAAACTGAATGTTGAATTCTTAATTCCAGTTTACGGATAAGCAGTACAAATATAAGAAATCTGAAATTTCCAGATGCAGTACCCACACAAGTCACTCTACCTGTGCAGAGAGGGCAAGGGTATTTAATCCCATCTTGATATTAAAATTAAAGACAAACAATAGTAAAAAGGTAATTTTAGAGGAAAAAGTGAATATTAGATAAAAAACTCAATGGAGATGATGCTCTATGTAATCAAGTGTAGTAAGATATTTACCTTAGGATTAATCAGTTGTTTAGGATGGATCTTCTGATGTACTGAGCAAGGGAAGTGGGTTAGAATGGGTGGTATACACATGGGTGGATGAAACAAATAGTATCAGAGCAGAGGTTAGGAACAGCATACAGACTCTGTGGATGGGGTCAATAAGGGGAGAAGAAAACAGAATCTGTACAAAGAAAATGAAGAGATAGAAAAGCTACCAAAGAGGACAAGTCAAAAGCTTGGAATTCTTAAGAACAAGAAGTAGAATGATCCAAAATAGTGAAAGCAGAAACAATCATACTTAACACTATCTCAAAGATGTTGATGCATTATATAGCTTCAATTTTACAGGTCATTGTGTGATTTTGGATTCACACTTTCAGTATATGAAGAGTGTTAACTGTGTAAATCTTCATTAAAATCAGTATAAAAAGAACATCAAGAAGCTTCAATGTCTGTCAATATCAACAAGTAGAATAATCCTTCTAAGAAGAATGGTACATGCCTATAATTCTAGCAGCTGGAATGCTTAAACAGGAAGGTTTTCATATCTTTGAGGCCGGCATGGGCTTCACAAAGAACTCTAGGCTGTTCTGAGCTACAAAATGATAAGCTCTATTAATGGTAAAATAAGAGAGGATAAGTTTAAGTGGAGAAAAGGAAAAAAGCAATATAGATAGATAGATAGATAGATAGATTACGTGCACACACCCAATATTTTATGTACAGTTACTCAACACTCCCTTAAGAGCCATGGGTGGCCCATTGTCAGAAATTTGATACCTCCATTCAGGTTGTTGGTTCAAGTGTATTTCAGTTACCCACAAATAATGAAGGTAATTTCCATTGCTTTTTGTTGTCCATCAAAATCTGTTGGTAAGACCCTGTTGCTGATGACATGACAATTTTGGCCAAAGAACTCGAAAAATTCTAGTTGCTATTGACGAGCTTCTTCATTTTGAGTTTTCACAGTACCTGAAATGGTACATAGGCTATTGTTGGAGAAATGCCATCAACATTTTTACCGAATTGTGAATCCAATGTGCCAGAATAACAACAATCTTGGAAAGATGTGTCTGTGGGTACAATAGTGGTATGAATATTATGATTAGCCATTCACTTTCTGATTAGGCTTAAGGAGTCTTCTACAGGAATATACTAATGTACACTATTATAAATCTGCACAAGAACCTGTGACAGGGAAGCTCATAGTACCTACAGAACAATATACTACTTTTAGTTTGCTAAAAGCCATAGTACAAAACTGTCTTATGAATACATAAGTCTGTACACATAGCTTAATGATGTTCTAGCTAGTGTCTTTGTGAAGTAGGCATTGGTTAATACACACTCACACCTGGTTAAAATGCACAAAATAAGTATCACTGCAATTTTTATCAAAAATATGAAATTTGCACTAAACCCCTTCCTGGAAGCAGAGGCTGGAAGAGTCTGAGGTTAGGGAAGATTAGGACAAAACCATGCTCTTTGGCATGACAGAACCAATGAGCTCATGAACTTATAGCATCAGTGATTGCCTACACAAGATCAAGTTATCATCTTTCCAGTACGGATGGAGAAAAATACGTACATGAGTTCCCAGTCCATGCTTGGGGAGCTTTTGACAGTTGACAGTTTGTGGTTATTAAGAAAGGAAGAATCAGTTTTATTAGAGGTGTGTTTCCTTGGTAGGTAAAAATGCTCTGGTTAATAGCCTAATAACAAGGTTAGTAGGGGCACTAATTGTACTCTGCAGGTATTAAAATGGTGGCATGGGTTTGAAAGGGGTATAAAAAGACCCAGGAAGAGCTGGAGATGGGTGGTGATAACTCTGATTTAAATATATCTTATACATGTATGAAACCTTTAAATAATTCACAGTATATAAAAAGAAAGAAGCATTACTAAATTAATACTTATTAATTCCCTGCTATTAATAAAAGAACACTCTGTTTTTTTCTAGAACACCCTCTTCATTCCAAATTACAACAGATAAAATTGTGCTTTAACAGAGTCCAGGAATTCAGTCAATCTTTGCCATTATTATGAAAGCATCTAAGGTTGCCCAAACATCTCACTTAGCCTATTCTGGAAGAAAATCAGTCATTAACTTGTTATATTCCTTCTTAAAAGTTCAGGAGTTCAATATTTTATTCTTTCAATAGCCACTGAACACCTGCTATGGGGATAATCCTCATAGCAAAGCCTATAGTTGCATGGAAATGCGGTCAAGAAGCTTGCCCTCCAGGTACATACATCCTGGTATGGAAACACTGCAGCACACAAGTCTTGGATATCAGAACAGTTATGGAGGAGATAAATATATGAGTGGTTAGTGAGCAGAACACAATGCTTAAGGATGAACCACTAGTGACAGCTCTCAATGACCATCCCCCTCAGTACCTGTAGTTAGAAGGCTGGTGAATTTCTTTGCTTACTGTTTCTCCTAAATATGTTCTGATTGTCTTCGACATACATGAAAATATAGAAAAATTAAATCTTGAAAATTGTTGATTGGAATATAACTAGCCATATATGGAGCTTCTACAACATAGTGAGACATACATGATCCAGAAAACACATAAGGATTATATCAGTATGTTGTAAGATTATAGGAAATCTCATGCTCACAGTAGTCAAAATATATAATCACTCTTAAATGTCCAAAGGTGAATGAATGTAAGGACAAAGTGTGTGTGTGTGTGTGTGTGTGTGTGTGTGTGTGTGTGTGTGTGTACATAATGAGGAACTGTGACCAAGTCTTGAGAAAAAAGAAAATGCTGTTGTTTGTGGCAATGCCACTAAACTTTGAGGTCTAAAGTAAAATTAACAAGGCATCAAACAGAAGCAAAGTGGGTGGTTGTTCATTTACATAACCTGAGGAAGTTTAATACATAGCTAGCAGGATAAAATAGTGATCTTGAAGACAGGGAGCGGATGGGGAGTTGTAGAATCATATTGCTCATGATGGAAAGAAGCAGAGATAGGTAATAAATTATGAATATTTAAGATGAAAGATATGCCAATGAGCATTAACCGAATGAGTTAACCATTCAAATTATTTACCCATTCTAACTTTACTGTGCATTTTGGAATTATGTATAAATATAATTTTTTAAAAAGTAAGATATATTTTAAAAGTCAAAATATGTTATTAATATGTAAGTCTGATAAGGCCCTTGTTACTCTAACAAAACCAGAAGCAGTTTAAGACCATTAGGGTAACTGACCAGGCACAAGTGGCTCACACTTGTTCCCTTACCCACTCAGAAGAGAAGGTGTAGGGTTGTGGGTGAAAGGACTGTGAAAGGCAGTGACCTGGAGAGGGGCAGTGAGCAGGATGCAAAGTGAATATGTAAAATTAATAAATATTAAATAATTAAATTAAATTAAAAAGAAAAAAATATCAGGCAATTTTTGTCACATTAGACAAGTTAGGGCCTCCTATATATCATCATCAGCTGTATAACTGCTACAGCTCAGTGTTTGTCACATACATTTACCTTCTCTTTTTTATTTAAAGTTTTATTTTTGTTTGCTCTTCCATCAAGAATAATTCTGGTTAGAGATAGCAATTTATTTATTTATTTATTTATTTATTTATTTATAGTTTTATTTGTTTACATTTCAAATTATATCCCTTTTCCTGGTTACCCCTCCATGACCCCCTATCTCATCTCCCCTCTTCTGCCTTCTCTTTGCCTCTATGAGTGTGCTCCTCCATCCATTCACCCACTCCTGGCTCACCACTCTACCATCCCCCTCCACAGGACCAAGGGCCTCCACTCCCATTTATGTCAGATAAGGCCATCCTCTGTTACATAAGTATCTGGAGCCCCTGAGCCTGTGCTCTAGATCTTTACCCACTCAATGCACACCCAGATGCAGCTTGACCCTCAGAAATTCTGACACATCCAAGACCACAGGTGAGGCACCAACCCCTGCCTAAATATAAGAGCTTTCTATTTATAATATTCTTCTAAATTTGGAGAATTAGAAATGGAAAAAATGCAGAATTAGCTCACAGACAGCTTTACAATATTCTGCTGTAGCATGCAAGATTGCTTACTCTTCCAGAGTCCTGTTTGTCCAGTTTTCAGACCTTGCTGAGCTAGGAAGAAAAGCCTCAGTGTCAGGATTGATAAATCTATGTACTCTATTTGTTTTTCCAAGTGGAAGGGATTTGTATCTGATACTTTCCGTAAGCAGAGTAGAGCTTATCTATGCTGGGGAATGTCTACTAAAATCCCACAAATTGTAAAATGTCAATAAAACTAATATATCATACCAATATGAATACAATTTTCCAGGAATATAAGCCTACTGACAATAAATATCCTCTGTACATTTCTGTGAGAGGATTTTCTTTGAATTCATGTAAAGAGTAGCTTGCAGTACTATGCCTTTAAAATACACACCTTTGACAGAAATTATGCCTTAACACCAGGATTCACAGCATTAATATACTGGTTCTCCTGTTTATAGAATAATATTCACTTCTTTGATGACCAGTACATAACCAGTGTCAGGGTACTCTATTAATTTGCATAGTTTTTGTGCACTTGAGAATAACAATTTTGCATAATTAGCCATGACTTCCAGTTAAAATTTTCAACAGCAGCCAACACTGAGCTTTAATGGAGCTGTACTTAAATATACCATGCACGCGCGCGCGCACACAGACACACACACACACACACACACACACACACACACACACACAGTGTTGACAAGATTCAATATACACTCAAGAATAAATTCTCCACTAACCATACCTTTTTCTATGATTGACTGATAGAAGAAAGGAAGACAGACAAACAGACTACCAGACCTTACAAAATATCAGCCAAACATGCAGAAAAATGGCATGATTCCTCTTTTGGTTGCTAGCTGAAGCAACTCTGCCACATTTTCAGTGCCTAGGCTGATAGCACAGACAAAGTACTTGTCAATACAGTGAATCAGTGCAGCCATTTGGTTTTCTCATCATCCCTTGATAATAATCATCTACTTCGGTGATTTTTCAGATATCAGGAAGTCATTTCTTTTAGCACTGAAGTTTTCAGGTTGTATTTAAAATTTTTGATGTGATGCAATAAATATCGCCTTGTCATCTCAGAAAATAGAAACCAAAGACCATTGTTTTGTCCTGTTTTGTACTAGCTTCAACTGTTTGACCCTTTGAAATTTTGTTTAATGGCTACCCAAGTAAAGACCAGTAATTTATAGAGTGCATCAACTGGCTGTGATTTTTTTTTACAGGTGAGTGTGAGTTTGTGTGTGTGTGTGTGTGTGTGTGTGTGTGTGTGTGTGTGTATTTACATCAGTGAATATTTATATCTTCCTGTGTTCATATTACATTTAAGTAGCGGGGTTCAGTCTTGTTACTAATATTGTTTGTGTTTATATGATCATTACCTTCATGATTATTATTCTATAACACATAAGGACCTATTCTATTCTAAATACTGCAGATAAGAAAACTGAGGGGAAAGACACCAAGTGAACATTCAGTTTTCTAGTTGTTCACCTTCTCGTTAGAGAAGATGTTTCTTATATTTTCTTGAAATTCTCATATATCTTCTGAAGCATCTTCAGAAAGTACTGTGAGACAGAGTAGTCAGGAACTTTCTGAACAAGACTCCAATAACAGAAAACAAACCTCACAAACGGTGTTACAGATAGTTAAAAAGATTCTGCAGCACAAAGCATACTATCAGCCGACTAAAGAGAAAATATCCACCAAGAACAGGAAAAATTCTTTACCTGTTGTAATTCAAACAGATGGTTAATAACTAGAATATATAACATTGAAAAAATTACTCATAAAATAAATCCCATAATCAATAAATGGCCTAATGAAATGAATAGACAATATTCAAAAAAGGAAAAAAATTCAAAGCGCCTATAAATATTAGAAAGGCTCAAAATCTATAGCCACTAGGGAAATGATATTAAAACTACCTTTAGATTCCTTCTCATCACAATCAGAATGGTCATCATAAGGAAAAAAATAGGACTACAAATTCTATAGAGGATGAAGGGAAGGAATATTTGTTCACTGATGGAAGGAATGTAAATTGGTGGATGCTATGGAAACCATCATGAAGGTTTCTTACAATACAAGTAATTGAACAACACTATGACCCAGCAAGCTACACCATTCTGAGGCATGTATGTAAAAGTATTTGGGTCAATGTAAAACAAAAATTCCTCTACATCCATGTTGGCTGCTTCATTATGCCCAAGTAGAAGATGGAAGTAGCCATGATGTCCATCACTAAATATATGGATAAATACAATATATTACAAATACAAATACAAAGTAAACTCTCACTTAGATATTAAAGAAAACAAAATCATAACATTTGCAAGATAACAGACGGAAGTAGAAATCGTGACATTAAACAAGGTAAACTGGACTCAGAAAGACAAACACCACATGATTTCTCTCATGTGCAGATCCTAGATTTTAATTTTTATATATGTGAGAAGAGAGTGTGTCCTGAAAGTAGGAAGAGCACTTCGCCAGAAAGGAGGTCTTTAATGGAGAGGAGAGGAAGCAAACATAAGGACATACATTTAACAAGAAGGGAGTATAAGGTTCATGGAGAAAGGAAAAGGAGCACTTAAAAATGTTAGAGAAATAGAGCAGGTGAATGAGAGAGGAAGATCACCAAAACACACAGCATATAGATTATCATAATGGAACGCATTACTTTGTATGTTCATATATAAATGAATAAAATAAAATTAAAATTGTCAGAACACTTGAAAGCATCTTCTCTATATAAATTTCCTGAGCAATAAAATGGGAATGGGAGTAAATTTTGTTTCATATGACTATAGTCAATGATTATACTCTAAAAGTGTTCATGAAAGCTGTGATAGAGGAATTGAAGGTTTCATGACCTTCTTAGAATTAAAAAAAAAAACTGTTTAAAAGCAACAAACACAAAATTTAATACTGACAGTTTTTGAAATCCATAGCTTCTCCACTCTCATTTACTGTTCATGTTTTCCTTTGTCCTCATGGGATTTGTGATAATTACAGATTTCATATATTACAGTATCCACTACAACAATTGGAATTTAGTAAATGCTGGTGAATGTCATCTTTTCTTTATATTATCCTCCCCTTAAGGAAACGTTGATGGTGATATGTACACTACATAGAGAGAGGAGAATGCTCGTGCATTTAAAAGGTGAGTAGGGAATCTTTCCAGAGCATTTATCAGGTGTATCACATGCCTATTTACAAAAGTAAGGAAACTGTCAATTTGATGAAGTACAACTCACAACTCATTAGAGTTGAACACAGAAGAAGCATTCCACATCAAAAATGACTGCTGAAATATTCACAATTACCAGCTGCTCAGAAATCATTTTATATGGATAAAAAACATGTCACATTTAATTTATCAGATGCTTTCTGCTGTCATACTTTTCTTTCGTTCAATGTACTGAAAAGTTATAAAAACAATTTCAGCCTTACTGTAACCATGTATAGACATTAAGAATAACACAAATCCATTATCCGTCACAATATAATTGTGTCTACATGGATGAATAATCTTCTGTAGCTTCTTTTCACTCAATACTGAATTAAATATTCCTTTAAAGATATTTGAATACACAGCACTCAGTATCTCTGGTTTTTTAAAAAAATGAAAAGAAAGAAGAAAGATTACTTTTTCAAATACAAGCCAAGGAACCACACTCATTTCTAAAGCTATATTCCCTGAATGAGCTAGCATTATTAGTGCAATTTCTATACTGACTGTAATAGGATGGAAACATCATCAGAAAACTAATGCAACTTTAATTTCCAAACAACATTGAACTAAGTAAAATATGCACTCAAACACTTGTGAAAATAACATAGAAATAGTCTATCCTTCCATTCTAATTCTGTGATGTGAGCATCCAGGAAAAAAAAATAGCCAATTGGTATCTCTAGCCAATATCTCTACTCACTTATGTTTCATGGTATCCATCTAGCTCCCTACCCTGTTCCTGTTATACCATCCCTTTCAGTCTTTCTTTCTAGGCTCTGTCCATCCCCTTCTGAATCTCCATTAATTTCTCACAAGTGGAATATGCAGTATGCAGAGGAACAATGAACACTAAAGGCCTTTTGAAAAGCTACACATAAACCATATAAGTGGAGTTAGAAATAACAGGGGAAGAGAATGACCCAATCTGACACTGTTGAAGTGTCCAAGAATTTGAAACTAGATAGGACATGGACACAAGAAATAAAACATATATTAATATTTTGATAAAGAAACATAGTAATAAAATTACTCCCATAGATCATAGTACAACAGTTGACCCTCATCAGAGAGGCTTCCTCTTTCAGTAGATGGTAAGTAACAGAGACCAACATTCAAAAATATTTAGAAAGCAAGAGACTTTGAAGCACTCAGCCAGAAATAAGTTGCTCCTCTATCAACCCTTCCCCCTTTTCAAGTCTCAGGAAAGATGAGGAAGATAAAGTAGAAAGGTTGTTAAGAGCCAGAAGTGTTGGATGACCCTAGTGAAACAACATCTTCCAGACATTGGAAGGCTGATACAGATCGGAACTTGCAGACACTGGGATAGCACATAGAAGACTAAAACAGGCTCAAAGCAAACAAAATCCCATCACTAAAAAGGGAATGAATGCCAGTGTGGGGAGGCAGAACTGGGTGGGTAGGTGACAGAACACCCTCATAGAAGCAGAGGGAGGGGGTATGGGATAGGGGATTTCTGGAGAGGAGACTGGGAAAGGGGATTACATTTGAAATGTAAATAAAGAAAATATTCAATAAAAAAAAAAAAAAAAAAGTAGGGGAGGTAAACACAAAACCCCAACCCCTAAGTAAGAAACTATTTCCAATTGATACCTTCTGGGAAAAGCAAAATCAGCGTTCTCCAATGGATTGACACTGAATATATCAATTTCACTCTAGGGAAGACCACATGGCCAGTAGTAATTGATTAACACAAAGTAGACTCTGTGTTTTTGTGTTATTTGGCTTTGTTTTATTTAGTTTTAGTATATTCTGTCTCAACGGCATTTTTGGTTTTATAATTCATATTTTGTTTGTTCATTTGTTTAAGAGAGAAAACATAACTTGAGTGAGTAGGGAGGTAAAAAATCTAGGAGGTGTTGGGGAAGAGTTAAGGATATAATAAAATATATATTGTATGAATAAATTTAAATAATAAAGTTTTAAAATGCAATGATTGATTAGATTGGCCCTTTTCAAGATTTATCAAAACAGACAATTGCTAAGTCTATGATAATATATATATATATATATAAATTTAGTGCCATATGGCTCCATACCCAAATAGCAGGGAAAGAGCTACCCTCCCAGGAGTGTGGATAAGCCTGTGATCAGAGGGTAAGGCCAGTACCTCTGCTCAGAGAGACCGGTCCAGAACCCTCAGGACACAGGGACTGAAGAGTGGCCTTCTTGTTTCCTTCTGAGACTGGGAACTGATCCAGTGACACAGGGCTCCATACTCAATGCCAGGAGATACCTGGTCTCCCAGGAGTGCAGACACACCTTTGAGAACAGGAAGACCACCACTACTGTTCAAATTGCTCAATCAAGAGGGAACCTCAATGAGACATCAGGATACAGGAACCAAGGAACAGCTGAGGACAGGATCCTTCTGGTTTCTGTCTGCAACCCAGAGCTGACCCTGTAACACAGCTCTTCAAACCTCTCAGAAAGAGCTGGTCTCCAAGAAGTACTGAGGAAAAGATCTGCAGGAGAGACATGCCACAGTCAGAGAGAGCAAGACTAATTAATAATTAACACCAGAGATAACTAGATGGTGAAAGGCAAGGGCAAGAATATAAGGAACAGAAACCAAAGCAATTTGGCATCATCTCCCACCAAAGTGAGCCTTGGATACCACAACACACCAGAAAAGAAAGACTCAAATTTAAAATCACTTCTCATGATTATGATAGAAGACTTTAAGAAAGAAATAATTACCTCAAAGAAATTCAAGTGAACACAGGTAAACAACTAGAAGCACTTAAAGAGGAAATACAGGAAAACACAAACAAACAGGCAAAGGAAATGAAAAAAAAAAAAACATCCAGGATCTAAAAATGGAAATGGAAACAATAAAGAAATCACAAAGGGAGACAACCCTAGAGATAGAAACCGTAGGAAGTACATCAGGAGCCATAGATGCAAGCATCACCAACAGAATACAAGGGATAGAAGAGAGAATCTCAGGTGTGGAAGATACCATAGAAAACATTGACACAACAGTCAAAGAAAATGCAAAATGAAAAAAGCTCTTAACCCCAAAAATCCAGGAAATTAAGGGCACAATGAGAAGACAGAACCTAAGGATAATAGGTATAGAAGAGAGTGAAGAAGCCCAAACTTAAAGGGCCAGTAAATATCTTCAACAAAATTATAGAGGAAAACATCCTTAACCTAAAGAAAGAGATGAACATAAACATTCAAGAAGCCTACAGAACTACAAATAGATTGGACCAGAGAAGAAAGTCCTCCTGTCAGATAATAGTCAAAAAACCAAATGCACAAAACAAGAAAAGAATATTAAAAACACTAAGGGACAAAGATCAAATAACATATAAAGGCAGACCTATCAGAATTACACCAGACTTTTCATCAGAGACTACAAAAGCTAGAAGATCCTGGACAGATGTCATACAGAGCCTAAGGGAACACAAGTGCCAGCCCAGGATGCTATACCCAGCAAAACTGCCAATTACCATAGAAGGTGTAACCAAGATATTCCATGACAAAACCAATTTACACAATATCTTTCCACAAATAGAGCCCTACAAAGGATGATAGTTGGAAAACACCAACACAAGGAGGGAAACAATCCCCTAGAATAAAGCAAGAAAATACTGTTTCAACAAACCAAAAGTAGATAGCCACAAAAACATAAAAGTAATATTGAAAATAACAGGAAGAAACAATCACTATTCCTTAATTTCTCTTAACATCAATGAAATCAACTTCCCAATAAAAAGACATAGAGTAACAGACTGAATACATAAAAAGGACCCAACATTTTGCTGAATACAGAAAACACACCACTGGGTTAAAGAGAAACACTACCTCAGAGTAAAGTCTGGAAAACAATTCTCCAGGCAAAAGGTCCTAAGAAACAGGCAGGAGTAGCCATTCTAATATTAGATAAAATCAATTTTTAAATAAAAGTCATCACAAAAAGGTAAGGAAGGGCACTTTATCCACATCAAAAGAAACATCTACCAAGAAGAACTCCCAATTCTGAATATCTATGCTTCAAATGCAAGGGCTCCCACATTCATAAAAGACATTTTACTAAATCCCAAAGCACACATAGTACCTCACACAATAGTGGGAGACATCAACACCCCATTCCCATCAATGGACAGATCTTGGAAACACAATCTAAACAGAGACACAGTGAAACTAACAGAAGTTATGGACCAAACAGATTTAACAAATATCTATAGAACATTACAACCTAAATCAAAAGAATATACCTTCTTCTTAGCACCTCATGGTACCATCTCCAAAATTGACCATAAAATTGGTCACAAAACAAATCTCAACAGATATAAGAAGATCAAATTAATCCCTCCTATCAGATCACTACAGATTAAGGCTGGTCTTAAATGGCAACAAAAACAACAGAAAGCCTACATAAAGAGGAAAACTGAACAACACTCTGCTCAATAATAACTTTGTCAAGGAAGAAATAAAGAAAAAAATTAAAGACTTCCTAGAATTTAATGAAAATGAAAGTACATCATACCCAAACTTATGAGACACAATAAAAGCAGTGTTAAGAGGAAAACTCATAGCTCTGAATGCCTCCAAAAAGAAAATGGAGAAAGCATACATTAGCAGCTTAACAACAAACCTGAAACCTCTAGAACATAAAGAAGCTAATAGACCCAAGAGAAGTAGAAGGCAAGATAAAATCAAAATCAGAGCTGAAAACAACTAAGTTGAAACAAAAAGAAGAAAACCTGGAGCTGGTTCTTTGAGAAAATTAACAAGATAGAACCCTTAGCTGGACTAACCAGAGGGCACAGAGACAGTATCCAAATAAACAAAATCATAAATGAAAAGGGAGATATAACAACAGAATCTGAGGAAATTCAAAAATTCATCAGATCCTACTACAAAAGCCTATACTCAACAAAATTGGAAAATCTAGATGAAATGGACAATTTTCTAGATAGATACCAAATACCAAAGTTATGTCAAGATCAGATGAACCATCTAAACAGTCCAATAACCCCTAAAGAAATAGAAGCAGTCATTAAAAGTCTCCCAGAGAGGGTGGAAGGGAGAGGGAAGTTCCAAAAGGGAGATCTAGAAAGGGGGAAATATTTGAAATGTAAATAAAGTATCAAAAAGAAAAGTTGGTGAGATGAATCAATAAACTGATAAAAAAAAAAAAAAAGTCTCCCAACCAAAAAGAACCCAGGACCAGATGGGTTCAGTGCAGAATTCTATAAGACCTTCAAAGAAGACCTAATACCAACACTTTTCAAACTATTCCACAAAATAGAAAGAAAAGAAACATTATCCAATTCATTCTATGAGGCCACAGTTACACTGATACCAAAACCTCACAAAGACCAAAGAAAGAAAACTTCAGACCAATTTCCCTTATGAACATCAATGCAAAAATACTCAATAAACTTCTCGCAACCGGAATACAAGAATACATCAAAATGATCATCACAACCAAGTAGGCTTGATCCCAGGGATGGAGGGATGGTTCAATACCCAGAAATCCATGAATGTAATGCACTACATAAACAAACTCCAAAAAAATAAATAAATAAAACAACACATGGTCATTTCATTAGATGCGGAAAAAGCATTTGACAAAATTCAACATCCCTTCATGATAAAAGTCTTGGAAAGATCAGGGATTCAAGGCCCATACCTAAACATAGTAAAAGCAATATATAGAAAACCAGTAGCCAACATCAAACTAAATGGGGAGAAACTTGAAGCATTTCCACTAAAATCATGAACTAGACAAGGCTGTCCACTCTCTCCTTATCTATTTATTATATACTTGATATTCTAGCTAGAGCAATTAGACAACAAAAGGAGGTCAAATGGATACAAATTGGAAAGAAAGAAATCAAAATATCACTATTTGCAGATGATATGATCATATACTTAAGTGACCCAAAACAACTTCACCAGAGAATATAGCTGATAAACAGCTTCAGCAAGGTGGCATGATATAAAATTAACTCAAACAAATCAGTAGCCTTCCTATACTCAAAGGATAAACAGGCTGAGAAAGAAATGATACCCTTCACAATAGTCACAAACATTATATAGTATATTGGTGTGACTCTAACCAAACAAGTGAAAGATCTATATGACAAGAACTTCAAGTCTCTGAAGAAAGAAATCGAAGAAGACTTCAGAAGATGGAAAGACAACCCATGCTCATGGATTGGCAGGATTAGTATAGCAAAAATGGTCATCTTGCTAAAAGCAATCTACAGATTCAATGCAATCTCCATCAAAATTCCAACTCAATTCTTCATAGACTTAGAAAGAGCAATTCTCAAATTCATAAGGAATAACAAAAAACCCAAGATAGCAAAAACTATTCTCAACAATAAAAGAATGTCTGGGGAATCAGCATCCCTGACATCAAGCTATACTACAGAACAGTAGTGATAAAAACTGCATTGTATTTGTACAGTGATAGGCAGGTAGATCAATGGAATAGAATTGAAGACCCAGAAATGAACCCACACACCTATGGTCACTTGATCTTTGACAAAGGTGCCAAAACCATCCAGTGGAAACAGGACAGCATTTTCAACAAATGGTGCTGGCTCAACTGGAGGTCACAATGTAGAAGAATGCAAATTGCTCCATTCCTTTCTCCCTGTACAAAGCTCAAGTCCAAGTGGATAAAGGACCTCCACATAAAACCAGGTACACTGAATTTAATAGAAGAGAAAGTGGGGAAAAGTCTCGAACACATGGGCACAGGGGAAAAGTTCCTGAAAAAGTCCAATGGCTAATGTTCTAAGATCAAGAATCGACAAATGAGACCTCATAAAATTGCAAAGATACTGTAAGGCAAAGGACACTGTCAATAGGACAAAACAGCAACCAACAGATTGGGCAAAGATCTTTACCAATCCTACAGATAATAGAGGGCTAATATCCAATATATGTAAAGAACTCAAAAAGTTAGACTCCAGAGAACCAAATATCCAATGAAAAATGGGAAACAGATCAAAACAAAAAATTCTCAACTGAGGAAACTCAAAGGGCTGAGAAGCACCTAAAGAAATGTTCAACATTCTTAGTCATCAGGGAAATGCAAATCAAAACAACCCTGAGATTGTACTTCATATCAGTCAGGATGGCCAAGATCAAAAACTCAGGTGACAGCAGATGTTGGCGAGGATGTGGAGAAAGAGGAACACTCCTACATTGCTGGTGGGATTGCAAGCTGATACAACCTCTGTGGAAATCAGTTTGGCGGACGCTCAGAAAAATGAACATAATACTACCTGAGGACCTAGCTATTCCACTCCTGGGCATATACCCAGAAGATGCTCTAACATGTAATAAGGACACATGCTCCACTATGTTCATAGCAGCCATATTTATAATAGTCAGAAGCTGGAAACAACCCAGATGTCTCTCAACAGAGGAATGGATATAAAAAACCTAGTACATTTACCCAATAGAATACTACTCAGCTATTAAAATCAATGACTTCATGAAATTCTTAGGCAAATGGATGGAACTTGAAAATATCATCCTGATTGAGGTTACACAGTCACAAAAGAATGAACACGGTATGTGCTCACTGATAAGTGGTTATTAGCCCAAAAGTTTGGAATACCCAAGAGTCACTTCACAGCAACCCTAGTGCTGAGCATGAGTTCCCAGATGGAGGAATTTGAGAAAGTTCTGAAGGAGCTGAGGAGGCAGTTGACAGTCTCATGGAGGAAGCATCAGTGTCCACTGGGCTGACCTCATGATACTCCTGGAGACTGGATCACCAACCAAAGAATACACATGCAGGGACCCATGGTGCTGGCCACATACGTGGCTAAGAATGGCCTTGTTGACCATCAGTCGGAGTAGAGGCTTTTGGACCTGAGAACTTTAGATGCCCCAATATAGGGGAATGCCAAGGAGGGAAGAGGGGACTGGGTGTGTGGGTGGGAGAATACCCTCATAGAGGCAGGAGTGGGGGGATCAGATAGGTTGTTTCCAAAGGGGAAAACATTTGAAATGTAAATAAAGTATTAAATAAAAAATAAATAAAAAAATATAATTTAACAAAAAAAATCTAAATTTAACAATTTGACAGATGATAGATAGATAGACAGATAGACATCAGACAGATAGATAGATAGATAGATAAATGATAGTGATTAAATGTATGGTTAAAAGATCCTCCCCATATCCCCCACACAAAAGGATTATGTAGGCAAAGAAGACTTATTGTGCATGTGTCAATGTTACATTTAATTCTCTTTTACCTTACTGGTGGTCCTGTTTAAGTCTTTGGAAGACCTGATCTTCTGAGCTCATCTAAAAGATAAGTAAGTATCCTTATCATTTCTCAGCTCCTCACTTCATTGACCCATGTCAGTCCTGGATTTTGTAATAGGTAGTCCTCCCTGTCTGCCCTTAGGGTTTTCTGCTACTGTGGTAGTGTCTGATTTGTCAACAACCATGGTTGGAAAATGTTTAGATCAATGAAAAAATGATGAAGGGGGAAGCCTCCAAGGCTTCAATACCATACAAATAAATACATACAATTAAGAAAGGCTAGGTCTTTCCCAGGGAAGAGAATACTAATTGGTTATCTCATACCAAATGGGCAGTCTCCAAAACATATATAGGAACAATATTATATATATCAAGCAGGTTAAACTTAGGAATATATATGTGTACACATCATTTACATATATGTGTATAACAATGATGAAAATAGAGGCCATGAATTTGAAAGAGAACAAAGGGGTGTATAAGGCAGGTCTTGAAGAGAAGAAAGAAAAGGAAAAAACAGTAAGGAGTAGTAGTCTCCAACTTGCAAATGACCTGCTCCTTAAAATCTTAAAAAAATAAAACTCATCAGACATAAGGTATGTCATGTGTGAACTTCTATACAATTCACTTGCTTTAGAGGGGCCTTCAGTGTTGATTATACCAGACAGAATAAAAGAAAAATAGCTTGAGGCTATTAACAGACAACTGACAATGGGTAGGAGGTAATTATTTTAAATTCAAAATCAATACATTTTATCTGAGTCCCTACTACGTTTTTCTGCTTTAAATTCTGGTGATATACATGTATTTTTTTCTTTGTTAGACTGAGAACTTTCCAAAGATAGATTTAATTTTTAATTTATCAAATTAGTTGTCTTGGCACCTAAGAACATGTATTTGATTAGTAAGAAACCCAGTTATCTAGTAGGGCACCAACTGCAAAGTTTACAAAAATTATGTTTACTCTGCTGTCATGAATAATTATGCCAAAGTTGAGCTGACAACAAAAAGAATGCTCTTGAGTGTCCTTTGTGCACAGAAAGAGAAGGCTGTGTGTTGGTACCACAAATATTAATTTTGGCAAAATGCATGCTGCAAATTGTGGATAAAATGAGTCTAAGGTCATTCCTTAAACTAAAAGTGAAAATGAAAAGAAAAATACATGCAGTCAAATGGAAAGATAATCTAAAGCAAACATGACTGTTCTTCTATGACATACATACCACTGTTCCTGCTGCCTGTGCATTTGTGGACTTTCTGGCTTTAGCAGGAATGCATGACAGAAGACCTATCTGCATGGCCATGTACATTAGATAACATGGCTAGTGATGCAGTATAAGGCAAATCACCCAGGAGTCTTTTGTAAGCTTTGAGTCAATGTGGCCTTATGAATCTTTGTCATCTTCTCTCCATGTAACTCTCTTCTGGATGATCAGAATGTCCCACAGAGACTTCTTTCTACTACCATTGTTTGAACATACACCACCATTTTTTCTCCACAGTGGGATCTTTTGCTAATAGTCACCAGACAGACAGCACCAAGCAATAGAGGTAAATAGAGCATAATAAACCTGAACAGATCCTGAGAAGTTAAAACTCTGACAATAATGATTTTCTTTATGATGAATGATGTAAACAGTAATATGAATAAGATTGCTAGCTCTTCTCATCATTGGTAGTCTAGTTGTTTCTTTTCTGTTTTATTTCTTTTTAAATATACAATCAAGTAATTTCTCATTTCTAATTTTTATACTCCTAAGTCATATCCTTTGTATTCTGCATTTAATTTTGTGACAAGCCTTTGTGGTGTGTGAAAATGGGTTGAACTATTTATAACCATTTCATCGTCCTTTCTTGAGCTATGGCTTCTTTGACTTCCCATGTACTTTTATTTCCCATGTACTTTTATTTAACTTTTGAGAACTGAAAGTTAAAAACTGAAAGTTAAAAAATAAATTCAAAGAAGTATTATATGACATATCAGAATGGCATTTTTGAAAACTGTCTTCTCTGCGTAGAGATAACCTCATCTGTTCCACACCAAGAAAGAAGTATTACATGAGAAGCTTCATGACTGCAGCTGGGATAGAAAGAAAAAACCTCCCAAATGATGTGGAAGAACAAAAAACAATCAAAATGAGACGTAAGAGTTCCAAATTATTGTTAGAATAGAGCTGCAAATATTTGGGTATGTAGAATAAACTACTTTAAAAACTCCACAATATAAACATAATTTTACATGATCAAATAGATTGCATATGCCTGCTTAGTATCTATAAATTTATAAACTTTTTATGATTTGCATAACAGCAATGATGGAAGATTTGGTCGATTAAGATATTTTGATCAATTTAAGACATGTTGAATTTATCGTACAATTTCTTTGAACGTTATCATTGTTATGGGAAGATAAAACAATTATATACTATTACATACTAATTAGCTTTGCCCTATACTGCTTAGATATAGTGGGATTCATATGAAGATTTTCCTAGATTCCTCTAATCAGACATTTGATACCATAAAAATTGATTGAACCTTGAAGATTAACTTTTATGGCCTGTTTGAAGATGGCTTCAGGAAAGATATATAGCTTTTGATTACAAAATACTCAATACTAACCTAGCAGCAATTATTTAAAAGCACCACTAAATTTTTTTAATCTAAATGATATGAGAATTATTGTATCAAGTCAATACTGTTGTTAGAGTCAAGATATTAAGAGTTGCATATATAGTTAGACAAAATAAATAGTATGCAAATTTTGTAATCTCGAACTTCATACTTATGGTTATTGTTTTAGTAATAAGGCCACACATACTTACTATACATGCAACAATTCTTTAAGTACAATGATCAATATCATAGTCCCTAACAGCTCAAACATATCAAGGTAGATAAGAGAGATCAATTTCTGTGAAGATGTTTAGCAATTCTGTATATCAACTTAGAAACAGAATGTACAAAAGTATGTTAAGTGCATTTTTTGTACTGACAATTATAATACATTTACACTCTTCCTCCAGCTCACAAAGAGATTGAGTACATTAATTTCTAAATCCTCCTTAAGGTTTTCATGGTTCAAACTTATTGCCAATAAACCACTTACTTATTTTATTTTTTAATGATTATAATATAGCATTATAACACATCCCTGTTCTTCCTCCAAGCCCTCCTACATATCCCTCCCCACTGCCCTTCAAATTCATGTCCTGGTTTAAACTAATAGTTATTGCAGATATTAATATATATATATATATATATATATATATATATATATATATATAACTTTTCTGTATAATGTTCCTTATGCATATGTTTTCAGAGCTGACCTTGTAGCAGTCCTAATAGATACATCTATAAATCACTTCCATATCAAAGGTTTAGAAGACATTGCAAAAGAGGGGATAGAAAGATAAAAAAGACAGACTTTAGGGAATTTATTATGAGATTGTGTTTTCTAGTAATATTTGAGGATGTATCCATAATCTCGCCAGCATGACTACCCAAATGGGATATGAGCAATCATGACAACAATGGACATGCCTACATGGACATGGAAATGCCTATGACGTCTCACTACTACAAAAAGAGCTACAGTCACCTGAGTAAGCCGGGAACAGAAGAGGTGTTCTTCCTTAAGGAAGAGCACATCAGTTTCCCAGCATATCATAACATTTTCATAGCATAGAAAGCCCTCCTTGAAATTCTCATAGGACTCTAACCCTAAATATATACAAATAAGATTCAGGTTATAATTTTCTAGATTCCAAAAAGTTCCCCAAGTACATATTTACTTCTCACTTCTTACCTATACCTAACTAAGTAATTATTTAATTTCTGACCTGCTTCTTTCTTTGAGCCAGAATTTGAAATCTCTGATTACTACCCATTGTATTGATTTCATGGCACAATGGCTTATCATCCACAGTCTAAAGGGAAAATAAGAAGAAAAACACATGTTGGATAAAGTTTTCAAAATCTAAGTGTAGGATGACAGCCTTCAGAAAGACACAAAAATGAGAGCCCAGGAAAATACAGAGTATGCTATACAAGAAGCAAATATTTTTTGAAAAAATTGAAAATGTTAGTTTTGTTTATTTATAGAAACTGACTCATATCTATTGTGTTATGTGCGCCATACAATATTTTGCCAACTCTCAACCAATGATAACATTGCTTGTTCCCAATAGTATCAGCAGTGCTGTGATAAAGACATTTACGTGTCTTTTTGCTCTTGTTTTCTTTAGCATAAACCATTGAAAAACTACTTAAGTGAGTATGTTAATACTATAACACTTAAAATACATCATCTCTTTAGCCCAAATCTTTACAGCAAGGCAAGATGAAAGACTACACTTCTGTGAACATGCTATGTGTGTATTTTGATGAACCATATTGGAGATAATGCTTATTTTATTCAGTTTGCAGTAAGGGAAGACCATTAGAGTGTCATGATATCTTAAATTTTCATTTCTTTTAGTCTAATGAGGCTCACATCTCTTCATGTCTTTACTAATTCCTATAGCTTTACTATGGATTGATTGTCCATATATTTGTATAATTTTAGATGTCTTTATTCATAGTTTCCATGGTATATTTACAAAGTCTTTATAATAGCCTTTTTCTAATTTGCTAGTTCATCTTTCTTATTTCAATGGCAAAGCAGTACTTTTAAAATCTGTCTTGAAGTGATTCAGCATTTTGTGATCAAGAAGAGTTTTTCTGGAAACAGAAAGATGAGGGCTGAACCTAAAGACATTTTACTAGATTACAGTGTACAAAGGAATTTTGTACAACATGGTTGTCATTTAAAAACCATGGAACTGATGGGCATTTAAGTCTCTATAGCCAATTTTGGAATCCTAACAGAGTTGCTCATTTAATGAGTCACACTTTTCACTCTTAAAAGAGGAATGATGTCACAACAGTGTAAAAGAGAAGAGTGGTATAAACAAACAAGATGAAAACATATTTTTGTAAACAATGGCAACATGAAAAACAAAGAAAAGGGAGAGTGCTGGAATTAAGTGCATTACCTTTTAGAAGCCCATTTGCTAAGGTAAGAATTTGTTTTAACTTTTTTAAATCTACAAATACGACACTCTGAACTGATTGTTGCTGACATGGGAAATTTAAGCTTGCAGAGCACAAAAGAAATGCAGTGGCAGTGATTAGTTGAGGCACAATATGTGTCAGATTCATGTAGACTTAGTGAATGTGCTCACTCTGGACTAAGATCATATGACAACTTCATGAAATGCCCTTTAAAAGCTTCATGTTTAAGAAAATCTGAGATGATTCATTTTTCTTTAATACTTTATTTACATTTCAAATATTTCCCCCTTTCCAGGTCTCCCCTTTGGAAACACTCTATCTTATGTCTGCTCCCCCTACCTCTATGAGAATGCAGATGATTCAGTTTTAAAAGGAAGTCAATTTAAAAATTGACAGATTACTAGTTCTAGAAATGGTGAACCAATCCAGATGTTCTCTGCAGTTGTTCATCAAAATTTTCAAGGTCCTGAGGACTGTCCTGGAACATTTCTTATTGGGATGGAATGACAATGAACACAGACAATGTAACTCCCCATGATTCATAGTGCAGTGATAAGGTATAAATGGAAGGTAAACCTAAGAAATGATTAAAATAGTTACCAAAGCCCTTTCATCCTTCCATGTAAATAGTGCTCTTCCCCTTCGCCTCCTACAGAATTGCCATTGCTTATGATGCTCTAACTTACATTTTAAAATCTCTTCTTCATCTAACTTTTGTAGATACAGTTTAAAGCAATGTTGAAATAGGGGATATCATCGGTTCTAAGAAAATGGAATGATGTTGTTTAGTCAAATACATGGCAGCAAATTATGTCCTATATAGATTATGCCCAGAGACAAATGCTGTTCCAGCCTTCATGTGAGAAACTTCCTTTTACACACTGAACATAGGTAAGTACAGAGACTGGTGACTTAAAATTGAGAAAATAAATGATATTTGAGTGTTAAGTCCTAACCAGGACATTTATATCATTCTTTCTCTGTTCAAGGAACGTGAAAGAAGAAGTAGAAATGATATATTCAAGGCAAGATGGCCACTGGGGGAGGGAACCATGATTATACAGCAGTTTTATTTACTGGGCAAGGTCAGTGCTATATTTGGCATTGATTAGTCATTGATAGGGCAAAGGTTCATGGCCCTCTCCTCTTCACTGCTGAGATATTGTCTACTGATGGATTCCAAAGGAGGAACAATTACTGTCTTCTGTCTGTGTTTATTGGCAAACCCACGGCATTCCAATGGATACTTCTAAATCTCAGCAGTTCACAAAATTAAACAAAATGCATGAATATGAGAAAGTAACTAGCTATACTGGGGGTGGGTGGGTAGTTTTAAGAGTGAAAGGGAGACAGTAGAGAACAGAAAGTAAGAAAACTTAGAGCTCACTATACACATGTTGGGCATTTATTCAATTAAATAAATAAAAAGAAATATACTAAATATATTTTTGGACAACCCTTTTAAATTCTCTTTTGGTACACTTTCCTTGGTTGTGGTAAGTTGTCATAGTGATTGCATTCTCAAGTTATTCACATTCAAATCTCTAAGTGTGGTCTGTGTTAAAAATAAAATCATAGATATACGTGCCATCAAGATATGAAAAATAAGCAAGTTGCTACTACAATGTTACAGAGCACCTACTGATGGATTTCAATTGCAATGGAACTTTGGAAGAAGTAGCATGGCAACTTCGTTTTATGGAGAAAAGTCAGATAGAAAAAGCTCTCTGTGGGCCCTACACTTCCTGTGACAACTACTCTACCCTGCCACTGCTGTTGGAAAGCAATCACAGATATGCAAGATAAACAAAGAAATGTGCTGATATTTATAAGGTTTTACAGAAACAGGCATCAAGACAATTATACAAACAGGCCTCTCTGACAGAGAATAAAGTCAAACCATGAATGATGTTTTATATTCTCTTTAGAGTGTATGTCCAAGCCTCTCTTCACAAGTCCTTGTATTGACTACAGAAGCATTGCATTGAATCTTCTTCTGTTTACTCAGCTACATTTGAGCATGACATAACATGTTCTTCCCATATTCTTGATCACATAAAATCCAACCTAATTTTTGCCAGGAAAGATTAATTTTGAACTTAAAATCAATTGTAAATGCCAAATCCCTTAAAAGCTCTGCAATGATTTTGCAACCTCAACTGAAAATATTGTTTTCACTCTAGCACGTTCAATAGACTGTACTTTAATGCTTGCTGCAGCTTTAGACATGGATTGTTAGGAAACTCTGCCTATGCTCCACACATGTTTGTGTCCTCTACAAACAACACAACATATGATATCAACAATTTTTTTAGACATGACAGTAGACATCTTAAGAATACAGCAGGCATTTTTCTAAAGTACTTAACACCATAGACACATGTCTGTTTCAAGTCATGTTCAAATAGACCCAGAACAAAAACTGCACTTCAAATCTGCCTTGCCAAATAAAATCAGCAAAAGAACAGAAAAGTGTATATAAATTGTGATTAGTGTCCCAGAAAGGAACTGATCTATCAAATAGTTTGCTCAGTTGACAACACAGAATAACTATGGCAGTCAGTGTTAAGTAGTTTTTACCTTAAAAGTAAGTGAATGGCATAACTATTCTTATTGTGTCGAGTTTTCACAAAATCTCAAAGATTAATCATTATTTTCTATTTGTGTAGAATGCTTTTACAAAGTAAAACTGTCATTCAGGAAGTAGAAGCCATCTTGGGTACTAACTGGGTCCTACTGAAACAATATATTCTTAGCACTAACCTAGTATCAGAGACAGCAACAATAACAATGGTGATGAGGCATGGAATTCACTTTCAGGTTCATCCACTGGTAGTTAAGAACTAGTCAGACATCAAGCAAAAAGAGAGATAGTCGGTGAATGTCTTTGAGACAGTCAATTTAGAAATGCAGAACTTCTCAGTGATGACATTTTCCAAGACCAAAATTGCCACTGGAATGCAGAAATGAAAAAAATGTCAAAAAGCCAGTGGAGCTGACAATATCAAAGTAATGAGCACAGGACAGTTACACCATTCTATGTAGTGATTATTGCCACACAGAGCCTGCCAGAAGGAAGGATCTTATATAAGAAGATCCTTCTTATATAAGAAGGATCTGAAGAAGAGAATAAGTCTTAAGTTCAGCAAAATAAATTGTTTAAAATATTAAAACATAGGATAATAACATGGCTTGATGATGAAAAGATGACAAACTATTTTGATGGAATTAAATTCAGAATGAAAAGTAGCCTCCCCTGACAACAAGAAATCCATCAGTAGGGACTTGGTCACTTCCACTGAAAAGTCCCACAGCAATGTGACAGATTGCTCTCCTCTTTGACTACCACAGCTATCCTGATCCCACAATGAAAGGAGTGGGGTTTGGGTGAAGGACTTATGCACATTGTACTTCAGCTTAATAGAATCAAGATTGCCAGAGGTTATGACAGAGTGACAGGTGTAGAGTAACTAGAGCCTTCATAAGTCAGGACATGTCTTGCAGAAATAAGATTATATGCTATATGGATAGGTATGTCAGTAATAACATTCTGGATGAAACACTCATTATCAAGATAGCAGCCACACTAGCTGGAAGCCAGATTCACTGAATAGGATATTCTCTGGAAGTTTTCCCATGCTTTCCTAGACTAAAGACAAGTAGCAGAGACTAGGTAAACTAATAATCCCACCATAGCCACACCAAATAAGAGAAACTGAAGCATTACACAAGCAGCCATGGGCTAGTTCGTGAGGCCGATTCTAAATGAGGAAAGAAAGGCACAGAATTGTTAAGTGATGGCACTACTAAATGTCTCTAAGATACAGAACTATTCAGAGTTCATTTTGTTTCTAGTATACATCTGTACATGATGGAAGCTTCAGTCACAAGATGGAAAAAAAGAGGTGAGGAAAAACAGAAGAGGAAGGGAAGCTACTTAATTTGGTTTAATATTAAAACAACTTAGTAGTAAAATGCTTTAGGTAGTCAGTAGTCTATGGGTAGTCTGTTTTTCCTTGACCATGCCAAAGCTATAATTCATCCAAATATCACCAATTTGTGAGGTAAAGAGATCCTTTAATTCACTAGTCTTGCTTATTCTGTAAAGTTCCTGAGATCCCCTGAATAACACAACACACACTAGAATCCACTCCAGCACTGTTTTCTTGTAGTTGCTGTTTTTGTTTTTCATTTTTTTGTCTCTCATATGTCCTCAGGTATGTTGTACAATCCAGACATGTCATAAGAGACTGAGAAAGAAATATTTGAGGATGATTCTCTCTGCTGCAGTGACAGGCTAGCATGCTGTAACACTTTCTAGTATGCTAACCCATGATTTATGGATAATTACTGCATTGAGTCATGGTGAGGAACTCTTCAGTTGTAAGATGGCATGTTTGACATTTTAACTGACAAAACACTTGTTTGATGATGGATGACACCAATCAGAACTCCAAAGAAACTTTGCTTTCACCACAAGAGTCCCTGTGTGGTCATAAACAATCTACAATTGTCCTCATTTGGTTTATTTTAACGTATGTGATTGAGAAATTACTTTCAAGTACATTCATTTAGAAATTTGTCCCTTTAAAGATTTCACTCCCTATGCTATAACTGTTTTTTAAGGATCTTACAACTTGGCTAAGAAATGGAGAAAATTTGTTGAAAGACAATATCCAGTTCTCAAAGGTAACCCTTTCCATTTCTAAGGATAGCTTTTATAGTAACCTGTTCTATCTAAAATCTTCTATCAAACTTTTATTCAATTTAGAGAAACAAAAAAGAACTATTTTTGTGCTATTTTTAAGACTTATCCCAGTTCTCATCATATTATATTCTTTTGTATAAGATACATTTAATTTTGTAGACATTGTAGTTATCCTGCTTATGAGTTTTGCCTGAAGCTTGAAATGTTTTACTTTTTAAAATATTTATGAAGTATTATAATTCATGTATTATATACTCAAAAATAAAAATCATCACAATGCATATTTTCAAAGCCTTATTTGAAGTAAATAAACGAAATACAAATGAGTAATCTATAGTCATTGCCCTTAAGAAATCTGCCATGTATGACTCTGTATCTAATTTATAGTCAGATCCTAGAAGTTTATCATGTTAGCATTTTCACATATTTTTAGTGGCATAAAATAATGGATTAAGACACATAATGATAGCATCCAAGTTGCACTAAACATATCTATGGAGGAAAACAAGTTATGGTGGATGAGAGGAAGATGTGAGCATACTATTAGCTAAGGGTAGAAATACAGTGACTGATCAAAGTATGATCAAAGTATGATTGATCAAAGACAGATACTGATCCCTGTACCATGGGATGACATTTTGAGCTGGTGCTAACTCTATGAAATGCTTAAATGAATACCTAGGTTTGTTCCAGCACTGCAAAGCCAACCCAATTCTACATTTAGAAAGTCAAGAAAGCAAAATTCTGGTTATAGTAGCACCTCAGGCTTTATATGTTGGTTCTGCGAGAGATCCACAGATTCACAAGGAACTTCTTTGAGTTTTATTCTTCATCTCTGAATGAGGAGAAATGTCCAAACCAGATTGAATGAGATATTCTATGTAAAGATTTTACCACTCCTAAGCATATACCCCAAAGATGCTCCAACATATAACAAGGACACATGCTCTACTATGTTTATAGCAGCCGTATTTATAATAGTCAGAAGATGGAAACAACCCAGATGTCCCTCAACAGAGGAATGGATACAGAAAATGTGGTACATTTACATGATGGAGTCCTACTCAGCTATTAAAAACAATGACTTCATGAAATTATTAGGCAAATTGATGGAACTAGAAAATTTCATCCTGAGTGAGGTAACCCAGTCACAAAAGAACACAAATGGTATGCACTCACTGAGAAGTGGATAATACCCAAGATACAATTCATAGACCACATGAAGCTCAAGAAGAACGAAGACCAAAGTGTGGATACTTCAGTTATTCTTAGAAGGGGGAACAAAATACCCACAGGAGGAGATACAGAGACAAAGTGGGGAACAGAGTCTGAAGGAAAGGCCTTCCAAAGACTGCCCCACCTGGTGATCCATCCTATATACAGTTACCAAACCCAGACACTATTGTGGATGCCAAGAAGTGCTTGCTGACAGGGGCCTGATATAGCTGTCTCCTGAGAGGTTCTGCCAGAGCCTGACAAATATAGAGGTGGATGCTTGCAGCCAACCATTGGACTGAGCAGAAGGTCTCCAATGGAGGAGTTAGAGAAAATTCTAAAGGAGCTGAAGGAGTTTTCAACCCCATAGGAGGAACAACAATATCAACAGCCAGACCCCCTAGAGCTCCCAGGAACTAAACCACCAACCAAAGAATACACATGGAATGATCCATGGCTCCAGCCACGTATGTAGCAGAAGATGGCCTTGTTGGAAATCAATAAAAGGAGAGGACCTTGGTTCTCTAAAGGCTTGATGCCCCAGTGTAGGGGAATGCCAGGCAGGGGTATTGGGAATGGGTGGGTGGATAGGTGAACACCCTCATATAAGCAGGAGGAGGAGGGATGGGATAGGGGGTTTTTGGAGGGGAAACAAGGAAAGGGGACAACTTTTGAAATGTAAATACAGAAAATATCTAATTCAAAAAAAGAAATTGGGAGTCTAAAAAAAATAAAATAAATGAATAAAATGGACAGCAAATAAGGAAAAATGTTTAAAGCCATTAACCACCAACGGAATAGAAATTAAACCCACACTGAGGTATCACTTTTTGCTAAGCTACCACAATCAGAAGAACAGATAATTCCAGTGGGGGTATGGAGAAATTGAAAATTTCTTTCACTGGTAATAGGAATACAAAATGTGCCTGCTTTGAGAAAAGAACCCACATATATAAAGTGAAGGCAAAACATTTATTTTTTTTCCTTTTTCAAAACTTCCTTCTCTTCTGCATAAGGTTGTATTTTTTCTTAAATTATCTCTAGGTAAGTACCCTTCACATGCCCCTCCTTCTATGCCAAGTTATTACTTTTGGAGTGAGAGGAAGAATCCTGAAGAGTGTTCCATGTGATCTTGATAAAAATGACCTAGTTATTTTATGGAACATTATACAAATGTCCAGTCAAGTACAAATGCCTTGCACTGCTTCTCTGATCATTGATACCGTCTGAGTTTTGTCTTCTAAGTGTGTCAAACCTATATAGAACTTAAAGAGATGTGTTAGACTCCAACTATAATAAGAAACATCACTTTTGCTATTTTCTTTTCTATTAGTTTAAAAAGTTTATTTATTTGTATGTATATAGGTACTCTATCTGCCTATACTGCTTTTTTATTTATTTTTGATAATTTATTTACATTTCAAATGTTTTCCCCTTTCCAGGTCTCCCCTTTGGAAACCCTCTATCCCATCCTCCCTCCCCTGACTCCATGAGGGTATTCACCCACCCACCCATTCCCATCTTCCCTCCCTGGCATTCCCCTGTACTGGGGCATCTAAGAACCTCTGGTGCCTCTCGCTATCCCAGATTTACAGCAGCTCCTAGAAATTGCCTCTGCATCCCCAGCTGATCTCTTTTCTCTCTCCCACGCTCTCCTGATACATGATACCTCCCCACACCCCACTCCACTCTTCATCTCCTCTTCTATCCAGTTCCCCCCTTCCATCTATCTCCAATATTTATTTTGTTTCCCCTTCTGAGAAAGATTCAAACATACTTACACCCTCCTTGTTATTTGGCTTTTTTTGGGGTCTGTTGATCATAGAATGGTAATCTTGTACTTTATCCACTTATAAGTGAGTATATACCATGAATGTCCTTTGGGGCCTAGGTTACCTCACTCAGGACGATATTTTTTAGTTTCATCCATTTGCCTGCAAAATTCATGATGTCCTTGTTTTTAATGACTGAGTAACATTCTATTCTCTAAATATACAATATTCTTTGTATCTATTCTTCAGTTGAGAGTTATTTAGGTTGTTTCCAGTTTCTGGCTATTATGAATAAAGGTGCTATGAACATAGCAATTGTCCTTGGGGGACAGTGTAACACTTTTTTGTATATAGGCCCAAGAGTGGTATACCTTGGTTTTCAGGTAGTACAATTCCCAATCCTCTGAGAAATTGCCAAATTAATTTTGAGAGTGGTTGTACAAGTTTGCACTTCCATCCACAGTGGATAGGTATTCCCCATGCTTCACAACCTCGCTGGTGCTGTCCTTTGAGTTTTTAATCTTAGACATTCTGATGGGTTTAAGGTGGAATCTCAACATAGACTTAATTTGCATTTCCCTGATGACTAAGGATGATGAACTCTTCTTTACATGTTTCTCAGCCATATGAGATTCCTCTGTTAAGAATTCTGTTTGGCTCTGTACCTCATTTTTAATTTGGGTTATTTGGATTGACAGTATCTAGCTTCTTTAGTTCTTTATATATTTTGAATGTTAGCCATTTGTCTGATGTAGGGTTAGTGAAGATCTTTTCCCAATCTGTAGGCTATCATAATGACAGTGCCCTTTGTCTTACAGAAGCTTTTCAGTTTCAAGAGGCCCCATTTATCAATTGTTGACCTTAGAGCCTGAGCCATTGGAGTTCTGTTAAGGAAATTGTCTCCTGTACCAATGAATTCAATGAGTACCAGTTTCTATTCTATTAGATTGTGCCTGGTTTTATGTTGGGGTCTTTGATCCATTTGGACTTGAGGTTTTTTTAGGATGATAAATATGGGTTTACTTGCATTCTTCTACATGCAGATATTCATATAGGCCAGCAACATTTGTTGAAGATGCTTTCCCTTTTCCATTATATGATTTTGGCTTCTTTGTCAAAAATCAAGTGTCCATAGGTATGAGGGTTTATTTCTGGGTCCTCAATTCGATTCCATTGATCCACCTCTCTCTTTCTCTACCAATACAATACAGTTTTTCTTACTATAGCTCTGTAGTACAGCTTGAGGTCAGGGATAGTGATACCTCCAGAAGGTCTTTTATCTTTCAGAATCATTTGCTCCATCAAGATCTGTGAAGAATTGTGTTAGAATTTTGATGAGAATTGCATTGAATCTGTAAATTGCATTTGGTCAGATATCCATTTTCTCAAAGAACAAGCTCTTGGTGTTGTTGATTTCTTTGTATTGTTTGTTTCTAATTGATTGATTTAATCCCTGAGTTTTATGATTTCCTGCTGCTTACTTCTCCTGGTTTTGTTTGTTTCTTGTTCTTCTTGTTGTTCTTCCTGTTGTCTTTCTTCTTATTCTTGTTCTTGTTTTTCTTGCTCTTGCTGTTCTTGTTCTTACCTTGTTGTTGTTGCTGTTGTTGCTGTTGTTGTTGTTGTTGTTGTTGTTGTTGTTGTTGTTGTTCTTCTTCTTCTTCTTCTTCTTCTTCTTCTTCTTCTTCTTCTTCTTTGTCTCCTCCTTCTCTTCCTCCTCTTCCACATTTTTCTTCTCTTCTTCCTCCTCTTCCTCCTCCTTCTTTTTGAGCCATAGTGTCCCATAAGTTTGGGTATGTTGTGTCCACATCTTCACAGAATTATATAAAGTCTTTAATTTCTTTCTTTTTTAATTCCCTGACCCTGATCTTTGAATAGACATTTGTTCAGTTTTCATGAGTTTGCAGACTTTCTGCTTTTCTGTTGTTGTTCAAGTCTGGTTTTAATCCATGGTGATCTGATAAGATATATGGGTTTATTTCAATCTTCTTTAACCTGAGTGCTTTGTGACCTATTATATAGTCAATTTTGGAGGAGATTCTATGAGGTACTGAGAAACTATATTCTTCTGTGGTTTGGTAAAAGGCTCTACAAATCTCTGTCATGTCCATTTGAATCATATCCTGTTACTTTTGTTATTTCTCTGTTTATTTTTCTATCTCCCTTGGTGAGAGTTTGGTGTTAAGATCTCCCACTATTAATATGAGGGGTTCCATGTGTGATTTAAGTTCAGTGGGTCATAAATGTTCAGAATTAAGGTGCCCTCATGGAATTTTCCTTTCATGAATATGAAATGGCCTTTACTGTCTCTTTTTATTACTTTCATTAATGGCTATTACACCTTGTTTAAGGTTCCATTTGCTTTTGTTGCTGAGACATGTTTCTTGTATACAGTGGAATGACGGATTCTGTTTATACACCCATTCTGTTAATCTGTGTGTTTTTACAATGTTAAGAGATATTAATGGTCAATGATCATTACTTCCTGTTATTTCAATGTTGTGGTGATTACATGTGTGTGTGTATGTGTGTGTGTGTGTGTGCGCACATTTCTCTTCTATTGGTTTTAATGGAGTGAAATTATTTATTTCTTGTGTTTTCTTGAGTATAATTAACCTCCTTGAATTGGGAGGTTTTTTTTTCCAGTATCTTCTATAGGGCTGGGCTAGTGGAGAGGTATTGTTTGAGTTTTGTTTTGTCATGAAATATCTTGGTTTCTCCATCTATGGTGATTGACAGTTTTTCTGGGTTTATTAGTTTGGGCTGACATCTGTGGTCTCTTAGGGTCTGAAAGACTTCTGTTCAGGCCATTCTAGCTTTTAGACTCTCAGATGAGAAATTAGGTGTAATTTGGAAGGTTTGTGTATATATGTTACTTGGTCTTTTTTCCTTACTGCTTTGAAAATGCTTTCTTTGTTCTGTATGTTTTGATTATTATGTGACAGGAAGATTTTCTTTTCTTGTCCAATCTGTTTAGTGTTCTGTAAGCTACTTTATCTTTACAGTCATCACTTTCTTTAAGGTTCAGGAACTTTTCATCTATGACTTTGTTGAAGATGTTTTGTGTGTTGTTGAGCTGGGATTCTTCTTCTTCTTCTTCTTCTTCTTCTTCTTCTTCTTCTTCTTCCTCTTCCTCTTCCTCTTCCTCCTCCTCCTCTTTCTTCTCTTTCTCCTCCTCTTCCTCCTCCTCCTCCTCCTTCTATTCCTATTATTCTTAGTTTTGGTCTTTTCACAGTGTCCCAAATTTCCTGGGTGTTTTGTGTCATGAACTTCTTAGATATTTTATTTTGTTTGACTGATACATTCATTTCTTCTAATATATCTTTTACACCTGAGATATGCTCTCCCATGCTCTGTAATTTTTTGCTGATGCTATATCTGTAGTTCCTGTTCTCTTTCCTAGGTTTTTTAGCTCCAGGACTACCTCTGCTTGTGTTTTTTTTATTGCTCCCATTTCCATTTTCAGGTCTTGGATAGATTTATTCATTTAATACCCTTTTCCTGGTTGATTACATTTTCCTGTATTTCTTTATATTTATTTGCTTCCTCTTTTAATGACTCTACATGTTTAGATGTTTTTTCCATTATTTCCTTAAGGGATTTATTCATGTCCTCTATAAATCCCTTAACATCTTTATAAGATTGGATTTAAGATCCTCTTCTTGTACTCCAGTTTCATTGGGATATCCAGGGTTTGTTGTACCAGGATAGCTGGGTTCTGGTAGTGCTATATTGCCCTGAGTCTTGTTGAGTGTGTACCTACACTGCCCTTTAGGCATCCAGTTTTCTCTTCTGTTGGTTGGATGACCTTGATGGCAGCAAGACTTCTCAAGAAGATAGCGGATGCTGTGTGTCAGATAGTGGAGGCCAGGGTACCTTACTCTGTTTGCTGTGCTTTGGGCAGATGACACTCTGTAGGCTGTGACTCGGGTGGACCCTATTCTGCAGTGTTTTCCAATCAGACACAGCTGGGGTGGTGGACAGATACATTTAGGTTGGAAGGTCAGGTTGGGTTCCAAACAGGGTAATTTTGGGGGCCCTGAAGGTTTCTTCAGCAAGGTGCCTTCAGATTGGGGAACAAGGCTAGAGCTAAAGAATGGTGCTCAAACGATGACACCCAAGTGCTCCACTCACCTCAGTATGCTGTGCAGAGAACTTAATCTCTTATCTGTAAGCAATGTCTCTCTTTCTCTCTGGTTTTACTTGTTCTATTATTCATTAAGTCTAAAATTATAATATTTATTTCAGCTTTCTCTTGGACATGGAATATTTTTCTCTAATAAGTCTGTGTCTTGAAGGCTTTTCAATCATAATCCACCGTAACTCATTGGATATACAATGATGCAGGTGTGATGAATGGAAGAGGAGAAGTTTGTTATGTTGTGATTGAATTCCTATACTGTATTGATCCTGAAACTCTGGCTGGGATCTATCCCTGTGTATTGTAGCTTCTGTCTCATACCTAGTAGAATGGTAGAAAATACTTTGATCAAAGGATACTCTATCCCAAGTGAGACAAGAATGATCTGGAACATTCTTTAACTTGTAAAACAAAATCAATTATGAAGATCCTTCTGGAAATATTTCATAATCATTATTCTTTGCTTATCACTTTAGAAACAATGGAAACTCTGGAAGTAAAAGTTATGCAAATATATAGCCTAATCTCAGAGTGCAGCTCAGGGAGTTATTCTCTTTTTAATGTTCTTCCTTGAGATTCAATCACTTTGCAAACTTGCCTTTAAAAAATGTCGACTAATTTATGGCTCCCATGACTTCTACTTGATAAGAACGTATATTTTAGATGTTTCCTGTCTAGATGAGACAGTTTCTTAAGAGTTTAACACTGTAGTTGATATACAGGAAGGTCATTAATATTCAGTCTATTTGGCTTTTGCTCATTGTGTGTGCAAGAGTTATAATTTATATGTGTTTTAGAGGTGGAAGCTAAAACCTACATGTTCCACTGCTGCTTTCAGACTTGTGTTTTCCTAGTTTTCATTGGCATTGCCCTTTTCTCTCACCCCTTCATTCTTCTTTCTAATAGTATATAAATTAGGTGCTTTTATCATTATGCAAATGATGGTCTTCCTCCAAAAATCTACTTTATTTAAGGAAATGTAGATTAAATTAAGATTGGTCAAAAATTGAAAGATGCTAAATAATGGTGGCAAGGTAGGATCACAGTGAATCCACTTAAGAATTACTTTCATGACAGGGATTTGGTGTTTATTTTATTTGTAGAACTACCTAAATTAATGAGTAACTAGAATCAATCATAAAAGAAATAAAAACTGTAGTAATTTTAGTTAGAACCATGAAAAATTTAGTATTAAATTCTTAATTTCTAATTCTTCCTAATGTCAGTTCACATGCACCAATCTAATAAAAAGGAGTAAAATATTCAGAAGGGCATTGAAAGTATAGAAGACATTGACCCTGTAATAAGAAAAGGGATTTCCATTGCTATCTACAGCAGCTGTTATATAATCATTAAATGAATGGAGAAACAAATGCTTATTATTCATTTTAAAAGCAACTACAAATTCAAAAGCAACTACAAATATAGATTATATTTTATGTCTTTCATATTTGTATTCAATTTTGATAAAAGTGTTAAATAGTCAATAGACACACACACACACAAACATAAATTTATAACTGTATTTGGAGTAAAATTTCTGAGAAAGGTCAGTCAAAAAGAACGTAAGTTTTTTACATGTGCGTATCCATATTATTATTTGTGCATGTGTATAAATGTAAACATATATAGACATATATAGAATGACTTGGATAGATGCATGTGTTCTATTCTCAAGTTACTACATTACAGAAATTTAGAATTCCAATGGCATGCACTAGAATTCAGGTGAATAGAAAGCATTTGTACAAGCCATGTTTTATTGACACAAAACATTTTATTTAGGGACATATGTACAATGATACCATTCATCTATTTCAAATATAAGACTTTTCAATACATATCTATTAAAAATAATTTAGAAAAAAAAAGGCAACAGACACAGCTGTATATTTGAGTTCTACTTCCCCAAATGATCTTAGACAATTTGAATCTATTCAAACAGAATTATTTTATGACTAACTCAATTCAAAGGACACATTTTCTTCATTTAATGACGATAGGTTCTGATTCATTTTAGAGTTGAGAGAATAAATAAAAAATGCTCCTTCACCTTAAATCACTTCACTTTTCCTGGGCCTTTTCTGTGCCCCTGTACCTAAAAAATGCCAGTTAAGTTTTTACTTGTATTTGGCCATTCTTAGAATTTTCCAAAGACATAGCTCTTCACTGTGATACTAGGAGCCCTGAGTGGAAAGAATGTGTAGCAAGTGCAAGTGCATATCTGCAACAGCGTTAATGACATCACAAGTCAGCCCCTGACTCAACACACACTGGAGAAGAGTCACACAGTGGCTTGTATTCAGAGCCAAGTGCTACTTAGATTCATTCTAAATTCCCTACGACTATTTCCAAAGCAAATATAGCATGACATTTTGGAAAAACCTAGCAAATCTTTGCAAATTTTCTCAACTAAGTTCAGTATTAGAACAGTTACGTGCTCTCAAACTTGATATTATGAAGCAATCTAATTCCTCCATTTGAAATGTGAATGGAAATAAACTACTTTACCTGCAAATATAGAAAGGAGATGAAACTTCTTCAGTATACACTGTATGTTCTAAACTATATCCTGAATTATCTGTAAAGTGGGCTAAGAATGGCCCACAGTGACACCATAGGCAGATTTCAAATCCATGTTCAACATTTCAATATCCTTACTTCTGTTAATGATTAAACCAAACTAATAGTAACAGGCCATTCTAAGGTTCACAAGTGAAGCCTATAATTTTTCTTAAAGGAGGAAAACATAATGAATTATTTTATTGGTCTAATTTTACATAATTACAACTAGCATTGATATGCTAGCTTCATATTGTCTTCCAGTTAGTTAGAATATATTGTAACCTTTTGGCTTTAAAGGGCCCTATTAACCTATTTTTGGCTCATATTATATTACCTTATTACTCTCCTACTGATGAAAGTTCTCTGGACATTCTGCTTACATGGTAGGCATTTTTAACCAACAAATAAGTGGCTTTGATACTCCTAACTAAATGGCCAGTGATAATAAAAGAAAAGAAGATTAAAAATGTGCAAAACAAGCTGAGAAAATGGAAGTGAATAAAATACTTACTACATAAGCATGAAGACCCATGTATGGTATCTAGTGAATAATCCCAGTGCCTCTACTGTTAGACGAAAGGGGTAGACTAGAGCAGCCCAAAGATCATAGGTCCTTTAGTCTAGTACATGTAAGGGCAAACAACAATGATATTTTATAGCAAACAAGAAGGAAGGTAGGGCTAACGCTTGCAGTTGCTTGCTGATTCCACAGATATACTGTGGTAGGTATATATCTACACTAACGCACCTGAATAATGCACCTCAAAACAGACACACAAATATTAAAATAAGTATGCAAATTACAATTTCATTTCTTAATATTTTAAGGGCCACAGTAGAAAGAAGCACCTATTTTAGCTTTCCATGGTTATATCAGGGCTTTTAAGGGAACATGTAAACAGAGATCATCCAGGAAAGAGTCAGAGGTAGAACACAAACTAAATGCTGTGCAATGGTAATAACAGAAACTAGGAAAGCAAAGCTGTCTGGAGCTCAGATTGCCAAGGGCTAGGATGGGTACAGTATAGGTGCAGCTAGACAATCAGGCTGGTAATGCAAGTTAAGAACTTGGTTCCTCATCTGAGGTCTTTCAGGGAGGAAGGGCAGCTTACATAGCAGGACCCAGTTCAAGCACAAAGCAGCCTATGTGAGTCCAGAGGACTGCACGTGCTTTAATGCTGTGTGGTTGACTTTCTGAAGAATGTTAACACCAAGGTTCTACCTGACTCCAAAACTAAGGTACTATTGGCACCATGAAGAAAGCAGAAATCTCAGAGTGAAAGGGAAGCAAGAAGGCATGGCATACTCTCAACAGCAGTCCCTGGCCTCTAATCATTAGTTTATGAAATTCCTTTTGTTTAATCCTTCTAGATTTTATGCCCTTGAGTTCAGAGGCTGTCTTCTTTATCTCTGATCAGCCCAAGGATCTAACAATATTTTCACCCCTTTTGCTGCATCTTGTGTTATGAAAGATGAGTTAATTTAGAAGCTAAAGATTGGTGCAGCTAAAGCCTCACAGGGTCGCCCTTGGTGCTGATTTTCATTTGCTTCTTCCTGCAGCTCTCCCTAGATGCCTTTTCACATGGGATAGTTATGTTGAGGAAGAAGTGGGCACTTTTGCTTCTATGAATAATAAAACTAGCTTGGGAGGGCTTCTGAGAATACCTAACCTAATTAAATGAAGTATTATTAAATTTTAATTAATGTGTGCTATTCAGAATTAGTCAGATCCATAATGGTACCCATGCTTCGCAATGGTGACAAAAGCAGCTAGAGCTCTCCAGGGAACCCAGCTACATTTTATTTTTAAAGGCTCAGTATATTATTTTTTCTACTAAAATAAGAACATTCCTCCATGTTCCTCCTCATACCAGGGACTAATAATGTTTTACATGTGAAAAAATGCAGTCTTTTCCAGTTCTTGAAAGTTGCTTGGTTCAAACATTGACTCCCAAAATCTGAATGGGACCAAACTGCTGGCCATGCTGTGATAATAATAAGCAGACCCAACAGGAAGCAACCATGGTTTATTGATGAGCAACAGTGATGCTGTTAGACTGTAGAAAATATGTAAAACAAAACAATAACTCACCAAGATTTAATCAGGTCTAAAAACCATTTGGGTAATAAGAGAATGCCCTCTTTTTGTATTTTGTTTAATTTGTGAATCAACTAACATTTTAATACAATTTACAGGTAAATATTAACTTCCCTTAGCTTATGAAAGTGTAATTTATCTTTCTCGTTTTCATAGAATAGTGTTGTATAACATTTTTGAAGGAAGCTTAGTAAATGAGTAGCTAGAGAATGAAGCTCCACCAGTAATTTTTCATTTCTTTCATAGGCAGTGTATCTAAAATGTATGTACCCTGTACAGATTTAGGAAGGTCTCAGATAAAGATACTAAAGAATAAATGAATCAGCCAGGAAGTCACAGATGCTGTTTCCAGAATGTGACTTTGCATGACCCCAATAGAAGCGTGAACTTTAAGGCCATTCCAACTGTGTAATTTATTTATACATATTATACGAACCTCTATTTAAAAGAAGCAACTTACGAGTTTTGCACATATCATTAGTCACAAATATGTTGAAATCCTCAGAGCAAAGATAATAACTTTAGACAGTATTAGACTATTATATTTCACTCAACTATTGAGACTTAGTATTATCAAATTTTTCTTAAAGTTGAATGTGATTTGACCTTTTTTCTGTACTGGAAATTTAGCCTGAGGTCCTATGTGTGCTGGGTTACTGCTTTATCCCTGAGCTATGCTGATGGACCATTAAATGGTAAATCTGGCCCTGACTTTTATTTAAGCACCATTATCAAGTTAGTCTATAATTGTCATTAAAATGAAATATTTAAAGAGATATTCAGTAAAATTTCAATTCTGTGTGTTTGATTTATGGCAGGACAAGGGAGAGCGACAGTTTTTCTCTCTCCAATCAAATATTCTACCTCGAGTGTATCTAGTGCAGCTAGTATAGGTCTTCCTGTGGTTTGTGTTTCTACAGAAAGTCAAGGCTGTCTGTACCTAAATATACAATAATTAGCTGGTCTAATATTTAAAAAAACAATTCAACAAATTATTCATTTATTTGATCAATGGATAGATGTTCCTCTGGAAATAATAATCCTTACATGGCTACAATATTAGGAAACAGGTGGGGAAAAAAAAGTCTTTAGCACTCAATTCTCATACCTAAAATTTCAATACCCACAAGTTGCAAATTTTCAGTTTTTGCATACAAATTTGGGTATTTTTATATGCAATGAATACTGCAAATACCATTTTTATACAAATTCATTTTGTAATGATTATGCAAAATTTAACAAACTCTTGGCATATCAGTTAGACTAACGAGGATTACTGCGCTCTTCTAGCTGAGAAACCAATTCTCCCACTCCTAAACTTGTATCACTGTGTGTGATCCATCTGAGAATACTATATTTATAGTGGATTCTCGCCTACAACGTTGGACATTATCTGATGCATGTAATTTTAAATACACACTTGCTCCTTGTGGGGTGCTGCAGCCACACACTATGCTCTAGATCAATCTCAGTCAATGACTTCTCACCCAGTCCCCAAGGCTAGCTTTGCTAAACTGCTCTGGTCTCACTCAGCTCCTCCAAACTGCTAGCTTTGACACTTTCCCGGTGAACACAGGGAATTGAGCTCCCTCTCTACCAGCCAACCACCGTACCACCTTACGGTTGGCTCTGCCAATGTTTGCCCCGGCTGTGCTTTTCTCTCGTCCACCTGAGAAGCAGCAGATAGAAAACACCAGACAGTTCTAACACTTTAAAAGCAGCCGGATAACACAATTGCTGGGCGCAGAATCTATTGCTCTAAACTGATCAGGATAGTATTTTAGAATTACGCTGGTGGCAGAGGCCGCCACCGGTTCTAGTTGCCCCCACACCTTACAAGGTGTCCTGCTACCCTCCCCCAAACCTGGCCAAAAGTCCCTCACTCTATCTCTTTCTCTTTTTCCTCCTGGAACCCTGAAATCTCACCTCTTTTCCCTTCACCCAACGATTAGCTTCTGCCATCTTTATTGACATAATCAAGAAACAGGGAACCAGATTTTAGTACCAGCTCCTCCCCATACACTTCTCATCAGAATACTGAAGTTTTTCAGTCTTTTTAAAGCTACCTATAATTGCCTAGGGTGTAGGCTATACATATCTAAGTAAGTATATAAGGAAATTCATAGGTGTGGATTAAAAATAAATCTCTCCCTTTTTAGAATATTGAAGAACATAATTTTTGTTTCTAATACGTTATTATACACATATAAAACTGTACATATGAGAAAATTATTATATATATGGTAATTTCAATAATTATTGATGAACTTGCCACCTACCTTTGTAGGGAATACACAGATGTAATTTCAAACTTGTTCATAAGAAAGTGACTTTTAATCCATTTTGTATGATTGCAAGCCAGTTGTTTTTGTGAACTGCTTACCTGTAGTTTACTTTTTCTATTGACTTTAAAATATCTTGTTCTTATAAACAAAGAGCTCTTCATATAAGTCTTAAGAAAAATTTAAAGTGAGGTAGAGTCTCCCACTTGAACCCAGACTTTGCTGATGCAAGTCATCTAAGTAGCCATCATTCTGTGGGTATCCTCTATTTTTGTCTCTTGTTCTGGGCTGACATACCTACCCACTAAGCATTAACAAGGGAGCTGGGGATCAAAGCTCCAGTCTTCATGCTTACACAGAAAGCACTTGAGTCATCTTCTGCAATTTCTACGTCTCCTGTTTTCATCCTGAACAGACAGTAGATTGTCTTCTTTCACCTTTTAATATTTTATGCTACTTTCCTTGTCTCAATCCAGATCACACAGCTTATATTAAATGATTATAGTACATGGAATTATATGAAGATTTGAAGATTGCAATAGACCTTGTTCAACGTTCTGCGGTTCTTCCGATTTCTCAGAGTACGCATGGCAGAGGGTCAAGAGCTGAATTTGAACTTTATTTTTATGTATTTGATTGGATTTATTCCCAAAATTTATCTACAATAGAAAATAAACTCACACAACTCAAAATAGTTAGAAAATTTGTATATCTTAAAGAGTTATTTTTTATTTGCAATTGCTATTCCTTTTTTCACAAACAGTAAAATCTATACGTTGTTTCCATGTGCCCCCTATATATTGTTTTCATTAAGTTGAGTTCAGTCATGTTTCCTAAATAACTTTGATACCCCCATTTCCCAAGTATATTGTTTTTATTTTATATAAATGAGCATCATCTAGTGAATAAATGTCAGCTAAATAACTAGATAAATGATTAAAAAGAGGATTCAGTGGGCTCTGGAGATACACATGAGCTTTTTATTACTCTGTGTTTCAAAAAAAATTTTATGAAAACCATTTGCCCTGAAACAAAAACAGCTTTGATTCAAATTTCACATGAGCAAATGTTGTTTGCTTAATAAATATTGGTTAGATGCTCGGATGAAAGAATAAATAAACAAGTAGCTAACTTTTTTAATAACTTAGTCACTCATGTATCTCCAATATTTTGAGCTTAAAAAAAAAACAAAATAATTACCTATTTCTAGTTAATCATATCATTTTTCTTTTCTATGTGAGATGCAAGTACTTTGAGAAAACAGCTTTGTAACTTTGTTTCCCAAAAGACATATGAGAAAATACTTTTAATAAAACATAAGAAAAGAGATCATGAATTTGAGATAGAACTAAGGGAATGGGTACCATCCGAGAGGCTGGATGGAAGAAAGAAAAGGGGAAAATAATGTCATAATTTAATTTAAAGAAAAACAAAAGCTATTAATTTAAAAAGAATGTAACTTGACAATAAAATTCTTCCTTTTTCTTTCATTTAAAAAAGTTTAGAAATCACCTAGTAAAGTCACTGTAAGGTAAGTGCATACCTAGGACTCTCTGCAGTGAAAGCTTTCATCGGTGTGCACACAGACCACAGCTTGGTTACTCAGATGGCCCTAGTATTCAGAGTTTATTATTTCACCACCTCCTCCATTTTATTTTAATGCGATCAAATTTAGTATGAGAAAAATATGATACCAGATAAAAACAAAGATATATAGAAGTAAAGAAATTGGAGCCTTATTTGGGACATTGAGAAAACATGGACTAGATACTCTTTTTAAGATACACTGTGTGGTCTGGGTGCAGCACCACAGCAGAACTTGCTTTGGGCTCTTAGCTCATGGTTTTATCTACTTTATTCAAATCAAGCAAAATAGTGTGTGCTGCTTACAGGAATACATTGTACGTGGAACAGGACAAAGAAGCTGCAGACATCCTGGAGTTTTTCAGGTTCATTTTTTAAAAAACAGTGTTAAAAATCTCAATTTGAAAGTTACTGAACTAAGTGATTATATATGGATTTTATATTGCAAAGTAGTACGTAACTGTACATAAATGTACAAAATTAACGTGTATTAATTTTGCACTTTAAAATATAAAGAAATCTTATTAGAAGATTTCTAATGAAAAGTGAAAATGTGACTTTAATTCTGTTAAACTATATTAAAAAACAAATAGAAATGCTCATAGAGTCATTTGTGTCTGTGTGGTACCTTTCTGTAACCAATGGACTAAAATATTATTGATATGAAAATAGAACTTAAGTTTTAGCTGTGTTATCCATGACAGAGTATGACATTATACTCTCAGGAGCTCTGCCTTTATTGTGCTTTAGTTTCAGGTCACACATTTCTCTTTTAAGTTTCTTAGCATGGTTTAATGAAAGACTCCTAAATACCTACATCTCTCTCTGATTAGCTATCTTAGAAAACTAATTAAGTAATCAATAAACAGAACAGGTATAAGTCAATAGAACTGCTGATAAGAACGCATGATCTTCAACCTACAACAACACAGTTGTCAGCAATTACAGGGGAAGCTATATCTTCAAGTTCATTAAAGACACACTTGTAAAGCTATTAAATGTTATCTGGGAATGTTTCCATACTATTTATAACAGCGTTTTATTACTAAGTTTTAACTCACAGTTTATGTTTAAGCAAAATAATAAGCAGCATTGGAAGGTGAACCTCACTACAGAAGGCTGTGTCTGTCACTAATTTATTCATTGGTTTCATATATTTACGTTATTTATACTATGCTGCAGATGTTGTTCTACTCACATGTACAAACATGACAATGCCAATAACCCAGCCTTTGTAGAGTGAGACAGACTCAAAAAAAAAATCTTCACTTATAATGGTGAGTTAAATTTATGAATGTACTCTGAGTTTAAGAAGCATGATGGTAATAATAGTATAGCTTTAATATTAAAACAATCTAGTTCACAGATATCTCACTGTATAAAGATAAGAATTAAGATTTTTCATTAGGAGTGAGAGGATTGTGACACTTGCCCTCAATTCCAGCACTCTAGGCAGAGTCACTCAGGTAGTTCTCTGAGTTCAAGGCAAGCCTGGTCTACTAAGTGAATTCCAGGACAGTCAGGGGTAAGCAGAAAAATGCTGTCTGGAGGAAAAAAAAAACCCACATAAACAAAAAGGTTACCATGATAAATTTTGAAGCAAGCCAGAAATGTTTCACAGAAGATAAAAAGAAAGCTAAAATTTCTGTTAGCTGCACAGTGGTGCATGCCTTTAATCCCAGCACTTAAGGAACCAGAGACAGTGGATCTATGAGTTCAAGGCCAGCCTGGTTTAGAGAAAGAGTTCCAGGATTCCAGGATGGCCAGAGCCACACAGAGAAACCCTGTTTTGGGAGAAAATAAATGATTTCTCATGTTATTTCTGGGATAACTTCAAGGATCTAATATTTGATCTTAGCAAACAACACATCACTCTGCTACAGATCTTTATAAATGGCCACTGACACAAGGACACTGAAGAATGTTCCCTCTGAATTCACAGTTAACTACCCTAAAAACTTTATACTATTCTTTCTGAAATGCTACAAACATGTCTTCTCTCCAAGTGTTAAACTATTGAACTCATTCCTACGTTGACATATTGAATTTAAATAGCCTTCCATTGACTGTGGGGCAAAATTTATTTCCATTTCCCAAGATGTGCCCATTGAACGTGAGTTTGGAATTCCAGAGTCACCAAGTTATCAAGAGCTGTACAACACAGAAAGTGAAGGTGAATTCAGGAACCCAGAGATGTCTGCAGAAGCCAGAAGGGAGAGATACACAGTCTGGAAGAAGAATAAAGGTGAGAAGGCAGCCCTGTGTGAAGTGAGTTCTCAAGAAAAGAAGAACAAGCAAGTGTACTGGGAAGTCATTAGAAGAATCACTGCTTTGGTGACAATGTGCCAGACTCTTAATGAATAGCATCAAACCTCCCATGCAATAAGATTTAAAACAGAAAATTTCTGCACTTAGTGAAAGACAAAGCTATCAGTGTGACCCTTCAGTGTACCAGCTGTATGGTTAGCCCTTTATACACTCCATAAATTGTTCCAAATTTCAAGTGCTTCACTGTATAACAATATTCAAAAAGTTAAATGCTGGACTTACTCTGCATATTTTGGAAATTTGTGGATTTACTTGAATAATGGGGATTAAGAAATAGATTTTAAATTTTATTACTAAAATTCTCAATTTAAAATGACATATTTAACATAGATAAATACCTTTGCAGTTGACTTGTTTGTTTTTTAACTTTGCTTTCTTGACACCTGTGAGACCTAAAATTACCTGTGGGTCTAAATGTTTACAATATAGTTAGAAATTATAATGGTTTAAAAAATATGACTAAGAGGGTCACAGGCAATTAGCTAAGTTCATAGAACTTTGCATGAATTCTCTCCTATTTTTCTGGTTTGAAGTTCAGTTAGAGAGCTATTGGTCACCCCAAGATAAAAAAGACATTCTTGCACTATTGTGGAATATCTTGGGCTGGTCATTGATGTGGTTCTCTGACTTCACATGGGTAGGATTCTGATGGCTTTTCTCCCTTGGCAGCTTGCATAGCATCTTCTGGTACTAGAGGCTTCCTAGTAAGATCTAACTCAAATTATCCAAATACCTTGTCTGAAGTGTGTTGTCTCTTCAGCAATACAATCATACCTTCACGTTCTGGGAGGCAACTGGGGGTAATAATGATAACCTATACTACTTTAGGAATCTCTTGAACTCCCCTGACATACAATTAAAAGGGCAGTGTTCCTTGCCTGGTACCAGGGCTTTTGCAAACAGCCTATGCCTCTTGGGGGAAAATGTTATTATACTGTATAGCATACCTTAATTTAACACACACACACACACACACACACACACACACACACACACACGCACACACATGCACTCATCTAAGTATGCTTAAGTAAGCTTACAGCATAATGTATCTTCATAGTCTTTTCAAGCATCCTTAGTGTTTATTATCTGCCCTTCTCTCTCCTTCTCTATCACCCTCCATCCGCCACTTCCAGTTAAAAAATCTCCTCCCCCTCTATTTTTCTTCATTTCCTCCTTCATGCCACCTGTAAATAGTAACCATTAAATTCTATCAATTTCTTCCATGATCAATCCAAGCTGGCATTTGAAAATTTAAAGTTCATATTCAGACTTTCAGGTGCACATGTGAAAATAACAATGTCAATATTTCTATGATTGTATAGTCAACAAATCATATTGTAACATTCTACTGGCTGATGAAGTAAAGTATTGGTGTCCCTAGCAGATCATTTACCTGAACTGATCATTGAATGGTTTGAGCTAAGAGAAACATATATTTATTCCAGATTTGTATAAGACCAAATATAATAGAAGTATAATTTTATATTTCTAATATGCCTAGAGATACACCTCTCGGTCAAATAAATATAAGGAAAAATTGTCTTCTGCCCTTGGGATTGGGTGAAAGAGGTCTTTTTATGACTCATAATATCACATTTTAGTATGCAGCACTCTGGAAATGGAATAGAATAATTAACATATAGATCTCAGACATTTTCTAGTAAAGGGGAGAGGAATATGGTGAACAGGGTGAGATGTCACAGCCTTGGATTTAAGTGATTTAAAACATTGCTCACTTAGATAATTCTGTTTGCTTTAGAATCTTTTAGTTGGAGCTCTCTCATCTGAGTTAATTATGTCATTTAAGTTTATGTTTAGGGTAGTTTCCATGGATTTAGTAATGATAAATAACCTCTTCATGGAACTCCCATTCAGCCAATAGCATATGCAGTTTATTACTTCATACAGTATACAACACTGACTTCCTTGAACATATATGTGTTTGTTGAGCATTCATGAAAAACCTTTTCCTTCGTAGACTGTCTGAAGCCAACTATTCTTTGTCCTTCCCAAGAAGGACTGTCCACTGTTATCAGCACAACTTCCTTATTTAAGTAAATTGTCCTTATGAGCTTCAAATCTCTAGCTGGAAGAAAGAAGCATAGTTCATGTCGCCACATTCTAGATACAAACTTCATAGTTTCTGTTCCAATGAAGTTGCTCCTGTCTATATTCCTCAAGTCCATAAAAGATCAAGATTAACAATGAAGATGCAAGTATTGCAACCATGGAGGAGAACACTGGATGAAGCAGACAGAATTTGCACATAACACAGCTAAGAAATGGAAGGTTGTACACAATTGTGATGGATTTATTTCTGTAAATGTATGGATTTGTCCTTACTATGACATATAATTTGCATGCTTCAGTATAGAAAGATTGAATCTAAACACAACAGAAATGATATGGTCCATGTAGAAAGATAACTGGAACTCTACCATGGCACTCAGCTGGCCATGGATAACCAACCACCCGTTACTGTATGTAGTATAGAAAGATAACTGGAACTCTACCATGGCATTCAGCTGGCCATAGATAATCAACCACCCGTCACTGTGTGTAGTATAGAAAGATAACTGGAACTCTACCATGGCACTCAGCTGGCCATGGATAACCAACCACCCGTCACTGTGTGTAGTAATATGCAACTGATCCCTCAGATGGTAATAAGATAGCTCTTATTCTCAGAAGCCCTTACTCAAAGCACTTTAATTGTTCTTTGTGGCAACAATTTATAATGAATTATGTCTTCAATGGGAAGAATCAAGCAGCAGTTGAATCACCTCCCTCTCCTTGACTTGTTATTTCAGCAAATTGTGGAATATTATAGCACATCCTACCCAATTCCAGTGAAGCTTCTCTACTCTGACAAACCTGCCATAAGTCAAATTTTCAGTTCTTGAAAAACTCTGACCTTAGGTCTCATGGCTTGAAGATATAGTCAAGTATTCCCAAGGAATCTCCCTTGCTCAGATATTGAATATAGTCAGCTTTGCCAGATTAAACATTTGGCAATGTTTATATAGGAAAGTGTTTGGCTATATAATTCAACCACACAACCTCTTCAGGCATTTGTCCACCAGCATAGGACTTGGTGTTGCATGTCTAGCTCTCTTGCATTTCTGATATAGAACATTCAAATACTTCCACTACAGAAAGCTGCCCTAGAGTTTCTGCATGCAAAACACTGCAATGTCAGAAAAGCTGAAATCTTGCCAGATTTCTTTTACTTCATCTCTCCCTCCTTCTCCTTTTTCTATTTCTTTTACTATATACTCTTCCATCTTAGGAATAAGTTGGTGGCATGCTTTCCCAACCAGATTTCCAGTCACCAATTCCAGTCAATAGGAATTGGCAAACACATTCCCCACCCAGTTTCAATGCCAGTAGTGTTCTGATAATGTTGGTTTCTTTCGTAACACTTAATTTACCTAGAGTTAAGCACTGCTGACTATAATACCATTCATATTCAAGATTAAGCATCAATTCCTGTTACTATAATATATATATATACATATATGTAATAGAAATATATACTCACATATATATTTCTACATGCATGTCATTGTTTATTTCTATATCTAGCCATCATGTATTTACATAATCATAATTTATTCTTGTCAACTTCAACTTCAGTTAACAACAATACACAATTGTCAATTTTATTCCTTTTTCACTCTCTTATATGCCAGCGATATTTTCTAAGCACCAACATTTGAACAAAGCAACAAAATAAATCAAAACAGGAGAAATGTGAGTATAAAAATTCTCATTATTCTTATAGAGACAAGAGAGGGAGGAAGCTCTTGCTATTCTTTCTGTACTGTGCAAAGGAAACAAACAACGTACTTCCAAGAGAAGTACATAATTTTTCCTCTGGGTGAATGACTACTCAAAGCAGGTTGCTTTAGTATAAAAAGCAAGAGCTTGTTTTAGCAGAAGGAAGTTGAGAGTGGGATTTCATGTGTCATAGAATCTTAGGGGAAGAGTGAGGTGTGAAGGAGGAAGCAGGTGAGGTAAGACTCTGCCTCCAGAGCAGATGATGAGCAGGTGAGGGAGGACTCTGCCTCCAGAGCAGATGATGAGCAGGTGAGGGAGGACTCTGTGCCTCCAGAGCAGGTAACGAGTCTCAGCACTGGTCCGGAAATTTCAGGAAAGGAAGAAATCAATGTCTCTTACAAAATTGCAACCTCTGAGAACTCCAGAGAAAGAAGAACAGAAGGTTAACACCAGCAATCTAATAACCACACACATTCCACTATTCAATATGTTCTCATGTTTGGTGACATTCTACCCAAATGTTTAGACGAACTGCTACATTCAATAGCTTTGCAATCATAAATAATTTGATGAATCAAAGAAAACAATGTAGGAGTTTGAATCATGAGAAAATATAGAAAAGAATGAAAATACTGAGAATTCAGTTGAAATTTGAAATCAGGCCAAGAAAATATTATGAGAAATGTAGATCTTACATATTTCTGCAGAGAGAGAGAAGAGAAAGGACTCCATCCTTTAACACGGGTATGAAATAGGCATAAGACTCATGTGCATAATAAAGAAAGACTATATTCAAGAGAGCAGATTGCTGGGAACTGTTGAGAAATGACGTTTAGTTGATTATATAATTCTGATTAACAATGATTAATAGATACGTCAGGATTAATAATTTTTCCCTTTCCCTCATTTTCTCTCCTTCTAGCCAACCAATCTTTGTCACATCACCGCTCCCTCCCTCTCTCTCCCTCTCTTCCTTCTCTTTCTCTTCCATTCTTTACTTTCTTTACATTCTTCTTTACTTCTCTTTCCTCTTCCATTCCTTTATTCTTTCCATTCTCCCCAATTTGTTTCCTTCCTTACAAATTTCAAGGACAGAAGCATGATGTGTAGACTAAAAAAATTCATGCAAAGCTGTATTGCTGGAATGTGATGTCAGCTACTTTATCTGTATGTTCTCCATTAATATTATTTTGGTAGTTAAAAAATTCTATGAGAAAATCCCCAATGCAGAAAATAAGAAAAAGAGGATAATATTGACTTAGATTATTTTAAACCAAGATTTCTGGTATATCAAATTATAAACTGCAAACAACATAAATTTATATATATATATATATATATATATATATATATATAGTCTTATAGAATGTTGTTCTAATCTGAATATTGCATATAATCTTCATAGATTACATATAAAATGTCATAATATTTCCTGGGCTTGAGCCATTATAAATATGAGATATGATCTGGAGGAAACACTATCTCATCATAGAAAACAAAATTATTTTTTTGCCTAAGGCCGTACAAAGATACATATATTTTAATGATTAAAAATGAAGGCCTAAATTACAGTTAAGAAAATGCCAGTCTCTTAGTCTTTTTTGTGTCACATTATTTACATATTTGTTGATACTTTTTTCTGACATACTATATTGAAATAATTTGCTTACAGAACTGTTTAACTTATATAAGTTTTAGGTCTCAATTTTAGTCTGTCAACAAAATGCAATAGTGTCTATTTAGGAATAAGAATTATTGATTTGTAAAGAAATGGGAATGCTGAAAAGACATGGAGAATAGAGTTGTCTAGATAGTATAGAAATCAAGAATAATACTATGATAATATAATAATATTCTACTCTTCAGATAAGAACAATATTTTACTAATTTGGTAACATTCACTTTATTAAAGATAGAGAATATAGTTATATATCTATATAATATAATGACATATTTTTTCCTGGTGAAACTACCACTAGTAATAAGCTTCATATATTTACTTTCTCTTGTGATACATGTTTTTTTTCTGAGAAATCTTGAAGCTTTCATTATTTAATTAATATGCAAAGACAAAGGCTTTAAAATATACAAACAATAAATGGATATAGAAGAATTCATTCCTGACAGTCTTAGAGCATACAATATTTCGCAAGAAGTGTGCTAGAAGGAGGTGATATCCATGGGTTAGCGGCTTCTCTTACTATCTTGTGTAGAGAAATTTTAGTCCAGCAAAACTTGTCTTCTAGGGAAAGAGATAACATCCGAAGGCCTAGGTCTGTGTGATCTGGCTGGAATACAGACACCCTGCATACCTTTTATCCCTTTGGATGGAATAGAGACATGCTCTTAGTACACATCTTTAAGGTAAAATTAGTTTGTAGAAGGAAGAAGCTATGATTGAAAGTGATGCCTAATTTAAGGGGCAGATAAAATGATGAGTCTGAAAAAGATTTGACAGAATGAGTCAGAGAGAGGATAAGTCCAACTCTATCAAGAAAGGATAAGAAAAAGAGGACATAAAAGAGAGTGCACTGCTGTGTCTGGAAGTTTTAGTGTGATAGTTTTTACAGAAATGGGTGGCAGAAAGAACAAGGTGAAGCCAAATGAGTCATAAAAGGAGCCAGATTATAGAGATTGCCAGAGTTAGCTTTAGACCAAGCAGAACAATTCAGTGAGAAGCTGAAAGAAGCCAGTTTGAATCTGTCAGCTTGGAGAGGCATTTGAGCTAGAACAGCTGAGTTAAATCAGCCAGCTAAATTTTGGAAGGAACTAAAAAGGATGAGCTTATTTGGCAGTAAGCCTCCATTATGACAGTTAAATCTGGTGAATAAAAGTTCCTTTTACATTCCTGTAGTCTATCACAGCTATTTTCCTTCTTCAACAGGAATGATTGTTCCTATACAAGAGAATATCACTGTTCAATATTTTACCAAGCAATAGCTATGCCATTTGTGTGAAGCCACAAAAGAAGAAAAGCTCTCATACAGATGAACATTCTCCTACCTCAGCTGTTCCTAATCAAAATAAGAAGCATTAATGTTAAAGATACAAAACATTTCTGTAGACAAAACACTGCCTAAATTTTATTAGTTGTTTGTTTACTGTATGGAGTTTTCACCACTTCTAAACCATCGAATAGATATTCATTTTCTTTCAAAACACTATATGAAGAGAAAAAGAGAAAAAAATATTTTCCTAAAATGGCAACTCACTACAGAATTACAGATAGACAATGCATGTATGAAAAGTTCAGTTACACTGACAACTCACAGTGTGATACAGTATTTTTTACTTAATAATTTGACCATAAAATAAAGTGAGAGTTACTCTTTTTTAACAATTTTACACTGTCACATAAACAAAAATAACTCTTGTAGCCTATTTGCAGAGATATAAAATTTAAAACATCGCATTTTAGAGAGCAGTTTTACAAATGAATTGACTGTTTTGAAAACATTGCCCTCTAACTCAGCATTCACAACTCTCTAGAAGAGTGAATACAATACTGCATTAAGCAGAGCCTTCTATGTGTTCCCTCAGCCTAAGAAGGCCATGGCATGCATCTTCCTGAATGAAGCCCTGATCTCACTTTCTGTAGAGCATTGCTTCTCAATGTTCCTAATGCTAAGGCCCTTTAACATAGTTCCTCCAACCATAAAATTTTATTGCTACTTTATAACTCTAATGTGCTAATGTTATAAATAGTCTTGTAAATAAGAAAAAGACAAAAACAAACAAACAAAAAACCCCACAAAAACTAGTTAAGAACCACTCATTAGAGCATGCGATTCCTGAAATTTGATAGTAATTTTTCCTTCTTTCCTTTGAGATATAAACCTTTTTAAAGAGTTTTTTGCTTATTTGACAAACTGAAAACCTGAGGACTATTTTCTCAAGAATCTGGAAACATTTTTTAAACAGTAAACAGAGAGGATTTTTCCAGTTTCTGCTGAAGGGAACTTGCATAAGATTTGAAGATTGTTCCAAATTATACAATTACATCGTACCTCAAAATAAAAGAATTTTATTTCCCTCTTAGTAAAGCCAATCAGCAGACAATTATGTCTTATCTTTTTCTTCTCAGGTCAGCGCACACACACACACACACACACACACACACACAAAACAAAAAAAAAAAAAAAAAAAAAAAAAAAAAAAAAACCACCTTCCTACCAGGTCTTTCAACAGAATTTCTTTATGCACTAGATTGAAATTAAGTTTTCTTTGCTGTTCAAATATATTCAGTGCATGTTCTGCCTTGACAGCACCAAAGACATATGTTACTGCATTGATTTTCATATTATCTGTAATAGTCAAAAAAAAGGAAGGATTTAATGGTCAAGACTACTGAGTACTAAAATTAGTTATGACTATTGAAAAAAATACACCACAGAAAACTGTTTTTATCATTTTATGAGTCTCTATAGGAAGATTTTGGGGGTAGAGAAATAAGTTTTAAATGGAAATATTTTGCATACTTTCAATTCTTCAGGTCAATATATGTATAAGCTACTTAAGTTTGAAATGGGGCAAGAAAAAGCAATGCAGGATAGCAACCAGAAATTTCAGATGACCCTACAGGGATGACATTAGCTGAAATACCCCACAAAGATGAGGCAGAACCTTTCCAGACCATATCCAGAGGTTAGGCAGGCCCCCCCCTCGGTTGAGGGATGGGGCCACCCACCCATCTCAAAAATATAACCCAGAATTGCTCCTGTCTAAAGGAAATACAGGGACAAAGAATAGAGCAGAGACTGAAGGGAAGGCCATCCAGAGACTGCCCCACCTAGAGATCCATCCCACATGCAGACACCAAACCCAGACACTATTGCAGAAGCCAAGAAGTGCTTGCTGACAGGAGACTGATACAGCTGTCTTCTGATTAGTTCTGCCAGATCCTGATCAATACCGATGCAGACACCAACCATCAGACTGAACACAGGAACCACAATGGAGGAAGGGGAAGGACTGAAGGAGCTGAAAGGGCCTTATCTGGCATCAATGGGAGGGAAGGCCCTTGGTCCTGTGAAGGTTTGTTGCCCTAGTGCAGAGGAATGCTAGGGCGGTGAGGGGGGAGTGGAAAGGTGGGTGGGGGAGCACCCTGACAGAAGCAGAGTAAGGGGGAATGCGATAGGGATTTTGCAGAGGGGAAACAGGGAAAGGGGATAACATTTGAAATGTAAATAAAAAATTAAATTAAAAAAAATAGAACTGAAGAGGAAAGACTCATCAATGATGACCTGACAGATGCCTTCATTGATCTGAATAGCAGAAGCCTAAGATAGCCCGTAGTACAGTGGCCTGTTAGCTTGGCTGCCATAGTGTGAGAAAGAACTTCATAAAGTAGAACCAGAGTGCAGCCCCAAATCGACATTTTGGAGCTTTAGATATGCAGAGAACTTGGAGAACCACTGCTGTAACCAACACTTTGAGTCGTATGCACATGACTCACAATGTGTCATCAGTCAGACTTTTACCTGAGGACATGCTCACTAGAAAATCTCCTTACTCCTTTCATTCCAAATGTCCCTTGCTTTGCTCAGTTCTTTGATAACTGAGATTTGATGGTGACAATATTTTATGTACATTAATACGGAACCAGGTGACACAGAGTTCACCACGAGAAGCCCAGCATCCATGATTACCCGTCAACCCCAACAAGTGTTTTCCATTTTTCTCGCTCCCACTCAACCATCCTGTACCCTAACTTCCTTCGTTCCTATATACATGAGATCTTATAGAGTCAAACATTTGCTTAATTATCAGGAATCTATTTGCCCATACATCCTCTCTGAATTAATTCAACCATCTTTTTAAACCTTGATCTATTCCTTGAGGATACTTTTATCAACGAGTTAAGTTGATTTCCATTCTTTCTGGCATCTTTTGAAATAATAGGTTGTTCATCTTTTTACTGCCAGATTATTTCCCTCCAATCTTCCTCAAATCTCCTCTTATGAATCCCACATAGTCATTGACCACTGGGAACTCAGAGCTCTCTGCACTCTTATGCATCTACGAGCTACCAATCAAGCACTGGCATATTGTCATCGTCTCCATTGTTAGCTTGTAAGTAATTGTGATTTCGGTAATCCTTGGGGTAACTTACCTCCACACTTGCAAATATATTTCACACATTCTATATTCTGATCCTGTTCTTTTCCTCCCCGACCTCTCTCTAAGCCTTCTAACTCCCTGCCCACCCAGCTTCATATTTATCCCTCCCCTCAAAAACAAATCAAAAACAAACAACGAGCAAGAACCCCAGGAAGATTAAACCAAAATATAATATTGGCACAATTACAGGAGAGACCAATGAGGTTTGAATTAGTTTTAAGGCTTACTTGATGGTGGGAAAGCCATTATCTGCTATTGCTAAAATGGCCAAGCATCTGAGACAGGAGAGGTCTTCATTCTAGGGGAAAACCTACTACTAATGTTCTGCTAAGGGAGCACAGCAGTAAGATGAGTTGAGCAGCAAATCTAGTTCCTTGCCTTCCTAACCTTCTCCTGCTTTCTTGTGCTTTTATTTTTCACGATGTTGTGTCCATTTACTTTCCTGCTCCTATCCTCATCAGAGTGTCATTCTTTTACTTACCCAAGTCAAGTCACCTAGTCTGCAATACAGATAAATTTTATCATATACATACATCCCCCCGATACCTCTCAGACCAGGTTGTAAACATATCCAAAAAGTCAATCTTGGTTACGTTTAAGTCTTACTATATTTTCTTTCTCATTGCAGCCGACTAAACATGGCCAGAGACAATTGCTGTCATTTCTGATTTCTCTCCATCATTTACTCTATACATTAGTTGCACACTAAATTCTATTAGTGAAACTATGATTGTTTGATAAAATAGGATCATTTTTTTCTTCTCACCCCTTTACTAAATAATGCCTTAAGTACATAGTAAACATAAGGCTAGCCTGAGCTATCTATAAATAAATCAATAAATCTAAGTCAAATCTATGAAAAGCTACCCAGTGAATTTCACTATCAGTAAAGACAAAGCTTTTAGCAGGACTTCAAGTGCCTCTAATTTATCCAACATCATTTGTTATAAGCATTCCTGTGACACTTTCCTAGTTTGTCGTTACTGATTGCACCTCTTGGCCCTTTACCTAATATGTTCTGCAATCTTTCACTAGACACTTCACACTTGCATTCATGTTAGAATCGTTGTCTTAAAATACCTCTTGACACACTCTTTCACCTTTTTCAGTCTTTTATCAAATGTCCTCTTTTCAATAGCATCTTGTTTACAATTCGAACCCCTATCTCAGTATCCATTTCTTTTCTGTACTTCACTGCATATTCAGCTTCACCCATTAGTGAGTTCATTTAAATGGCGTCCATCTTGGAAAGCATTTCGTCTCCCAATTAGCCCTCTGTTAAATACGTTCTAATAACTCTAAGCACAAACAGCTTCTGTCCCTAGACTAATGTGTAGATGATGTTAAACTCTTTAAATACACGGAATTTCATATAGAGCTATATTTCCTCCTCTCATCAGTCCTTCTGCTGTTTTTCCCAATAGAGAAATAGATTAACTTGAATGTTAGAGTTTGAAAACAGATACTCAAGCAGACCTTATACTGAATAATTTGCTCATTATAAATGACACTAATTTTAGGTTTCCAATAATCATATCTTTCACAGCAATTAATATAATTCAAAATAGATACTTTAAGGTAATGAAAAATACTAGTTTTAAAGTAGAGTGCAGCTCTGACTGTCTTTGCTTTCCTAGAGAACCGGTAGGCACTCTACCAAATAAGTTTCAATCCCAGCCACTTTGCATATAATGAATTCATGAACATCCACATTTCTCTGTGATATCCAGCCTAATAGTGATAGGTGAAAGTGCTACCAATGACGTACGAATCCTCTCCAGTGAACACTGCTATGAATTCCCTCACAGCTCTCACTGTAAACAACCCTATGATGTATTGATGAAATGTTTTTAAACAAAAATTATTGGATGCTTCCTAACTGATCTTCTTATATTTCTGTGTGATTTATTGCAGAATCAAACATTTCAATATTTACCTGGAAACACACACGCACGGTTAACAAAACACCCATGTCACTCATAGAAGACAATAAAAATGAATTGGATATAGCTTAAGTCATGAATTTCTCTCATGTTGAAACACAAATGACTTTGCAAGCTAAAAACAATCATTCAAACATAGCAATTTTCTACATTACCGCTTGACTTTCCGCAAATAACTAACCTTGTACATAACATAAAATTGAAAGAGAATAGCACTACTAAATAAGATATTTTCACCTGGTCACCAGGATAGGGAAGGGAGTTTAATACCTGCTATTTTCCTTGCATTTCTTTAGCAGCGGTTTATTATTATAGAACGACAATCCTTTAAGTCTGACTTTGTCAGCCATCACCACTGATTTAGCCAGGAGCTTTGTAGTTTCTTTAGAATTACAATGAAATCACTATTCTAGAACAGCTAGTGCCATTGAATAGGAACTGGCCTTATGATGCCTTGCATTGAAACAAAGAGAAATATCAGAACCCCTCAGATCACAGAGTAAAATATCCTCAGGAACTTACTCATAGAAATATGGGTCAGGGTGTCAGCAAGATGAGTTAAATCTATAGTCTTTGCTAAAAAGAGAGTCATACTTTTCCCTTCGGCCCAAAGTGCCTCCATCTTTGCCAACAGGTACTTGGTGTAAGATGACAAGCATCAAGGAAGAAGGTATGTCCCGAGGACCAAGTCTGATTGTTGGTCTCATACGTAATTCTAATAATCATATCAATCCTAATTTGCTGAAAAAGTATACAGGAAAACTCAACTAGGGTTACTGACCAGCAGTTAGGTTTATTATAACATAAAATGGATACAGTTATGTTGAGCTTATCCACACAATTAATGTGCGCTAAAATACTGAGGTTTTAATTTTTCTGTACAACAATCTCTCTTATATTTTTGATTGATTATAGAGTAATACTCTCTTTAATAAAAATAGAGACTACATTTATTGTCAGTCAGAATAAATATGCACTCCTTGTTGTTGTCCATTTTAATGGTTATGAAAATTATTTGTTAACATACCTGTTCTGGGTCTCTTTGTCAAGTAAATTTGTGATATAATAGTTTTGTTATGCTACCATGTTTACTTTGTTAGCTTAATAGATTACTTGAAATTGTAGAGAGTCAATTAAGTTAAAATAAAATAGATCAAAATATTTTGCTACATTAATTGTCATGTAAACTGTAGACTACTGTCATAAATAAAATGTCTGATTTTAGGCTTAATTCACTTATTACATGGGAACTAGTCTCTTTTAACTAATTGTAACAACATTTTAGAATTTCTTTGTCTTGTAATGGATCACAATATGGATTCTAACTCTAGATAATAATATTCTCACCTTATAAGTAAAGATGGAACATGGAAAATTATTTTTGTCCTGGTAACACTGTCTTTTAATATGTTACTTTTACTTTTCCCATCTTTGATTTTACAAACACAACAAACAAAATTATAGATGTGCAAGGAAAGGAGTTCCTCCAGAGATTTGGAAAGAGTTGAGGGCAGAAGAAACATGTTATCAATATCCAGGTACCAAGACCAGAACAAAGAGCCACTCAAATGTGGTACATATAAGAATTGGAATATTGTTCAGTTGTAGAGAAAAATGAAATCAGGAAATTTGCAGGTACAGGGATAGAAGTAGAAAATACTATATTGAATGAGGTAACCCAGATCCCAAAAGACAAAGATTACAAGTTCTCCTGCACCGGTGGTTCTTAGCTCTGAATCACGATGTGAGTATATAACATGGAACAGATAAAGAAGCAAGAAAGTAAAATGGATCACAGCAGGGCTGCACTATAGGGTAAAATAGAGTAGGAGAGGTAAAAGGGGAAATGGGAAAAGGAGGATGTGTGCTAATTAGGGAGGTAGGTGGAGATTCAATACAGAAAGTAAGGGGGAGAGAAAAGAAAAATAATGGTAAGAATCTTTAAAACAGAAGTAAGAAATAATGTTATACTTATTTGCCTAAAAGCCATATACTACATACAAGTACCTCTATAGTTATGGTTCTAGTTTCACATATGTAGTTTAAATTATGTTACTTGAACTCTAATAATGTTCTTTCTCCAAGAATAGAATGCTGTGCATGTTTAGGGGTCTAAATATCACCAAAACAAACAAATACATAAATAAACATAAGCAAATAAATAAAACAATACAATCATCAGTATCCAGGAAGAATATCTAGTAGCAAATCAGGATAACTCATTTATACGTCAAATTCTACACATCTCTATTACTTTTCAAATCCCTTTTCTAAATAGTTGTTGTTGTTTTAGAAATCTCAAAAATGTAAGAGGCTGAACTTATTGTTGACCTCAAATTTTTGTATTTTATTTCCTTATCATGTTATTAAGTAGAAAGATACTAATGATCCACCCTTGGTAGCAGCCAAATATAAAATGCATACTTCATGCTTTGTATAAGATTTTGACAAATTTGCCAAATTCCAGTGGCTCCGATAGATCATTTCACTTTTGAAATCGGAAACAGTAAAGCTATTGTGTAATTTCTCCTTGCATTTGCTTTAGTACTTATGGCTGGTCTACTGACCTAGTTTGTTTTCGTGTCCCTGTGACTAGTGCCATAACCAAAAGCAAATTGATAAGGAAAGAGTTCATTTCAGCATACATATTACAGGCCATTATCTAGGGAGATACTAGGGCAGAAACTCTAGCAGGAGACAGGTGGCAAGAACTGAAATAGAGGCCATGAAGGAAAACTACTTACAGCTTTGCTCCCAAGCTCACAGTATTTTGCAGGTCAAGCTCACCACCCACAATGGGTTGGACCCTCTTAGATCAATTTGTAATCTAGAAAATGCTGCACAGACATAGTCACAAGCCAATCTAATGAAATAAACTAAAATTCTTCAAATGAATGTTTCATTTTCCAGGTATGTCTAGTTGGAAAAGATCAGCTGTGGCACATATATTCATCAGCTTTTACTGACATAATGTGTTTACTTTTACTTCTTGCTTATATGGTAAAATCAACCTTCTTCAGACAGTTTAAAAGTGCATTCTCCACTAACCAATACAAAAACATCAACAAAATGGCAGCAGAAATAAATTAAGGAAACTTTGCAAGGAATGAGCTAAGATATTGTATAGCTTTTAAAATATGATATTTAAATTGGAGGCATCTCAGCCTGGCAGTGGTGGCACACGCCTTTAATCCCAGCCCTTGGGAGGCAGAGGCAGGCAGATTTCTGAGTTTGAGGCCAGCCTGGTCTACAAAGTGAGTTCCAGGACATCCAGGTCTATACAGAGAAATCCTGTC
>JADRCH010000012.1:20205473-20236473 GCA_019843965.1 Rhynchomys soricoides
AAAAAAAAAAAAAAAAAGGAAAACTGGAGGCATCTCCTTTCCACTTCTTCATGATTTAGTATTTCAAGTGTATTTTATACAAACGTACGATAAAAAAGTGCTACAACTTTTTATTTAGTTGCTACTCTTATCTATATATTCTTTATCAATAATTACACTATTTATCCAAACTGCTAGACTGTCTTTGCAGTAACAAAATAGCGATAAGCCCTTGACTTGCGGAGCATACAGTCAACTAAACACATCATGCATACATGCAGACAAACCAGGGAGCAGATTTTCAGGGCTTGTGTGAGCACTATGGAATCCACACCAGCAAATGTTATGAGAAAGGCACACTTTAAGATTCCTAGGGGAGAAGAGTCATCTATATATGTGTTTAACAAATCCAGTCTGCTGAACAAGAAGACAGACAAAATCAGAGCAGGGCAGAGAGGTTTACAAGGAAAAAAAATAATATGCAAATTCATCAGACAGCCAAAAGTTAACATGCTCAGATAACTGAAAGGATGTTTACATCTGAAAACAAAGAAATGTTGGAAAGGCAGAAGTTACTGGAACAATACAAAGGGAACCCGACAGTTCTTGAAGTGAATCAAAGGCCAAGCTATGTGGGTTAATGTTTGTCTACATTATATACATATACACTCTTCCATGTTTTCTCATTATTTTCTGATGGGTGGATTTCAGGGGAAAAAGGTTAGAGATGGATTACTAGGACAGGCTGCCTTCTGCTGACTCTTAACAAAACTTTTTGCCAATGCACGCATTGGAGTTTTGAAGATTAGTCTGGAAAAAGGAAGACTAAAGCAAATGTCAGAGACTGAGATTAAACAGTTTTTCAAGAAGTACTCCTCAGATAGAGTTAAATATAATTTATATATAGTGTTCTTTATCTATGTTATAAACCTTACATTTTAATACACATTTAAAATAAGACCTATACTTCCTTATATTGTTTGGTAATCAAAGAAGCAAATACTCATCTCACTTTTCCTACAAGTCACAGTCCTTAAAAGATAGACATAATTTTTATAATAAAACATTAAAATCTTACTTTTGTTCAAATATGTGAACTATCCAAGAATATTTACAACATTCCAGTGGCCCAAATTTCTTTAGAAAGTTGTTCCACAGAGATTCTTAGGATAAGTTCAGGTAAGAGTAACCTAGGCCAGGAGTTAGGCTGAAGAAAGATCTAACATGCATGCTAACTTGCTATTCAGTGCTAATGAAAGTGCTGCATGATATTAGCAAACATTGTTGGGGTGGCAACATAACACACACACACACACACACACACACAGGCTCACAAGAATCCCAGTCTCAAAATTGGAGAATAAACCAGTGAACACGACTAGTTGGACTATTCTCTTCTCTCCATTTTTATCTCTTGGGATAATAATAAAAACTCTTCTTCTTTCCCAAATGATATACTTTTATACTAAGTAGTCATGTTAGAGGGAAAATCCACAAATTTTCTAGATTTAAATATTTGTGTATTTAAACATATATGTGTGCATAAATATACATATTCATATATCCATAATACATTATGAATAATTTATGTAGAATATAAATGTTATATATTTGTATTTGCTAGTATATGAATACATAATATTAAAGAAATCTTAACACACATATGCACCCAAGAAACATGATGTATATCTTTGAAAGCAGAAGCACACTTCTGTGGTCTGTGAATTCACAGCTGAGCTACAAAATTCTCAGGGCAAAATAAAATGCGTAGGTAATGTTTCTGTCATTAATGTCTAATGGCCACCCTATGTATCTTACAGTGAATGTAGTTAGATAATCTTACTTTAAATTTCAGTGAAAAAAGTTTAGATATCCCTAAATATATGAGAAAAAGGTGTGTTATATTGTTTTCTGAACTATGAGAAGCTCTAATCTAAAAACCTCAGAAACACCACAGTAAAATGAGTCAGTTCTTACAAAATATAGATTTCAGGTGAACTGTTTCATTTTCAGAAGAATTCAATTCATCCGTGAGCACCAAATGAGAAGGTGGCCTGATTAATTTTACCTTTACATACTTTACTTAACAAATGAAAAAGTGTCCCCCAGGTACCCATGCCTTACTTGTGGGAACTTTTTAATACGTTGCTTTATACAACAGAAAAGACTCTGCAAATGTAATCAAGGATGTTGAGGCAGAAAAATCTCTGAATTATCTGACCTCAATATATAAACAGCTTATGTGCAAGAGAGAGGCAAAAGGGTCAATATCTGCAGACAATGAAGTGTTACAGAAATAACAGTTGGAGGGGGAAAGATATGCAGGAACCCTTTGGAAAGAAACAGGCGTGCACACACACACACACACACACACACACACACAGAGAGAGAGAGAGAGAGAGAGAAAGAGAGAGAGAGAGAGAGATCTATGAATAACATGAAGGCAGAGTGGTAAGAATGAGCAGTATTTCATATAATATACAATCCTCGTTATGTTAATTCTTTAATGAATCTCTAAATTTCCCCAAAAGCTAATGTTAAATAATCTTAATCACCTCTTACCACACTTGATGCCCCTGAAGTTTCTGTAAAATGGTCCAAATTTTGCCTTTTATTTTAATTTTTATTGGTATTTTATTTATTTTTATTTCAAATGTTATCCCCCTTCCTGGTTTCTCCTCCACACCTCCCTCTACAACATCCCCTTCCCTCTGCTTCCATGAGGGAGCTACCCCTAACCACCCACCCACTCCAGCCTCACCACCCTAGCATCCCCCTAACCTAGGGCATCGAGTCTGCACAAGACCAAGGGCCTCCCCTCCCATTGATGCCAGATAAGGCAATCCTCTGCTACATATGCAGCTGGAGCCATGGGTCCCTCTTTGGTTGGTGCTTTAGTCCCTGGGAGCTCTGTGGGGTCTAGTTGGTTGATATGGTTATTCTTCCTACCAGGTTGCAAACCCCTTCAGCTTCTAAATTTGGACTTTTAAAAACTTCATTTGGCTAGTCTCTTCTTCTCTGTAGGAATTCTTGAATCCCTTTTCATCTCACCCTTGTCTGCTTATAAAGTCACTGTTACTATATCATGTCTAATTCTGAAATCTTTGCATGAACTTGCAAATGTATCTACCTGACGTCCCATTTTCAAGTTTGTTTGCATGCACACAAGGAAGAGCTCTCTCCCTTATCATGGGATGATATTGTGAGGTTCAAAATGCACAAGTTTAAAGAAAGTGCTTTGTGAGATATAAAACAGAGTGAAAAATATTTAGCAATGACAAACTAGAGACCTAGCATTCACTGACCCCCATTATATTTGACAAAAGAGCCTCACACAGCTTGCAGCATGTCGCCGACCAACAGCACAATTTAGCACAAAATAACATGAGGCTCAAACACAGTAGAATGTTCCACATTCATTTTAGCTAATAAGTCACACAGCTTGGATCCAAGTATGTCTCCAAAACTTATCGTTATTCCAAAACATCATACATATTAACAAAGAAACACAAAACAAAATAGCTTATTACCACTGGGCTCTCTGATTACTGAGGCTATGGCATATATACAATATTACATAGTTATGAATTCAAAGCTACCCTGCTACAATTTAAGAATAAAAATGTAATGATGGTAGTAATTCTAACTTCATATGCCATTAAGTGTAGGCTCTTGTACCAATTGGTGAATAACACCATTTGTAAAGTTAGTTTGCCAAAGTAAACTTAATTGTTTTCCTTATAGTACTACATTCAAAGGCCACTGAGACTTTGTTACCTCATTTGAAACAGGACATTTTAAAAGAACTTACTATGAAGTAAGAAAAATATCTGCATTGAATATTTCATCCTTTCAAGGATATTCTTATGAGAGAAATGAATGCCACGAGAGGGAAGTTGAGGGTGATTTGGGGAGCTCAGTTGCTGCTTATAAATTTAAATTTAGCATTTAATATTGCTATTCAACATTTGTTCACTGCCACTTCAGAATACAGTTATGAGAAAGTATCTTAGGAATGTGTCTTGGAAAAATACCTACAAAAAGTACATGCTAACTCTTCAAATGTGTGACAGTTTGGGGTGGCTTTGGCATTCTTGCACTGCTTTCCTGGACTTCTTCATTCTCCCTCCTTTCGTGTCATATTTGATACACAGTAAATTCACAAAGGGTTTCTCTTATTTGTATAGAGCTTCTTGTAGTAAATGTAAAAATTATTTCACTAATAAGACAAAAGAGAAAGGCTAGTGCTCAAGATGTTTGTGTATCACACTGTCTGCTTGTTCTGACACCTGACCCAGCTGCAGACAGGTACAGGCCCATGCTCCTCCGATATGAGTTACTGATGCCAACTGACTGATGGTCCAACCCTGAGCCATCAGAGTGTGTCCTTAGGGTAACTGCAATGCTGCTGGTTGACCTGGGACTCATGGAGGCTTGAAGACTGCCTCTCTGTGTGCCATATGGGAAGAACCTGCAGTGAGAAGAGTCTTGGCAGATATATATACAGCCATCCTGCTCCAATTTGAAATCCTTTCTGTGGTAAGAAAATGTCTTCCTATAACATTGCATTTTTTTCCTGTACTGATTTGCATTGGATTTCTTTGCCTTGTAGATATAAACTCCCTGGATTCAAACAAAATGTCATCACTAAAATAATATTCAGTCGTGACACGATCACAAGTCAGAATTTTCTTTTAAGATTTTAATTCGCTAAATATTTTAAAAGAACTCTGAAGCACAAAATATTGAGTTTTGGATTTTACCTTAATCAGTGAAGATGGTGTTTTGTTTGTTTTATTTGTACGTATTCATTATCTCCTGAGTGCCTTAGCCTTAGGCATTGAGTGTTATATATGGATAGCAGCATTCTGTGCCCTCATACGCACAGCTAGACTAATAAAAAGTAACCAAGACAACACTGGTACACTTTTTCTCTTAGTTATTATATTCTAATAAAACTCACATTAAAGGGAAAGCAAACTAATGACATAGTAAACACAATATCATTAAAAATGTATTATTGAGGAAGAAAACACATGCCATTAGACTGATCATCCCCCAATGAATTCCTAAACTGAGAATGTCCCATGTAACACCAACAGAGCCACGGCAATATTAAAGTGTTGTGATATTCCTATATCCACGTACATTTTTAAAATGTTATTTATTGTATTTTATGTGTATGCATCAAATGCCTATAGTGTCCCTGGAGACTAGAAAGGATTATTGGATTCCTTGAGACTGAAATTACAGCTGGTGGTGAGTTGCCATGTGGGTGTTGTGATTCAAACCCAACTCTTCAGCAAGTAAATTCAGTGCTCTTAACCACTGAACCATCTCCCAAGACCATTATTTTTAAATTTCTTTTATTTCAATAAATATATTTTTAGTTCATGATCATGACCTTGGTGGAAACATTTGAGAAAAACGAGTTACCTTATGGCTGGCTAGAAAGGTTAAAAAGGTTTAGAGCACTTTCTGTCAGTCTTATTCAGGATCCAATTTAGCTCCCAATACTCGCATTATGTCTCACGGGGCTAGTAACTACAGTTCCAGGGGATCCCATGCCTTCTTCTGGCCCCCTCAAGTATGACACTCAAGTGCTACATGTATAAACAAGAAGACACACACACAGGTATACAAATAAGAAAATTAAAATGTCTTTCCATATTTTGTCTAACCAAAATTTTTGAGCTTTAGATGAAGTAATAAACAAAGGAGTCAGTGGACAAGAAAAGCAGAGATATTGCCTTGAAGATTTGTCTCTTCGAAGGTTAGAGCACATCCTGGTCATCTAGTGAATCAGAGTTCAGTACTCAGTGTACATGTTAGGTATCTAAAAACTCCTCTAACTGCAGTTTCATGAGACAGGGCCTGGTGATACACTAGATAGACACACATCTACACATACATGGTACACATTTACAAAGACACACACATGTGTACCCACATACACATGACATAGAGACACATAGGAGCAACAACGCAGAAATACACATTTAAAAATAAAAAGTAATACAATAAACGAATATCTTCTCCTGTTTTCCTAGACTCCAACAAAATAGTTGTTCCTTAGAAAAAGCAACAATTTACCCTGCAGGCTAGGCAAACAGAGCAGTCCTCTTTTCAATGTGCTTCTGCCTTTTCTTTTCCTTGTTTGGTCAGGCTTTTAAGGCAATATCTTTACTCTTTTGTTATTTAATAAAAGAACCTTACAATTAATTCAGTCTTTCTTTGGAAGAACTACAGGTTTTCACTGTTAAGATTCCAAAAGAACGTACAGCTTAAGTGAGGTTTCTCAAAACTGTAGACAGGAATGTGATAGCGATCCAGTGATGACCTGGGTAATCTCTGTGCTCCAGCTTTTGGTTTTGAGACCTTCATATAATTCTATCCCACTTGTCAACAATCAGAGAAGACCTGAGGACTACCAGTTGCTACAGGTACATGAAATTGGTAGGAAAACAGGCCAGTTTATTGCCTCAAGAGAACTTTGAGAATTAATTGCAGCCTATGAGAAGCCCTTAGACAGAGACTCCCTGCACTAGAGTCTTGTTCTGCAAAGACTGTGAAATAGGTTAGTTAGAGTGCTGAGCTTTACTGCTGTGTTAGGTAATACTAAAAGCAGCAGCTTGTCTTTATGTGTAAGATATTATGATTAATAATGCTTCCAAACAGAGAAAAATGAAGGCATCACACCTGCCAGCAAGTGTCCTACTGAGCTCTATCTTCGGCCATTTTAATTTGTTTTTTTGCCTGAAGTAAGGTCTCATTAAATTGTCCAGGCTGGTCTTGAACTCACTCTGTAACAAGAGCAAGCTCTGGGCTTGCAACCTTCTTAAATTAGCCCCTCTTTAAGAGCAGTGATGACAGACTTGCAATGTCAGGCTCTTTGTTTTGTTTTGTTTCTTTTCCTGCAGAGTGTCCATATGCATTTCAGGCTAATCTCCAACTCATTATGTTGTGTGAAATCAAGGTTGATGCCAGGAAGACAATAAACACAAAGACTCTCCCCTCAGCCTCATTGCCACTGCTCACATAAACACCTCAATTCTATGGTGGCTATTTCTACAAAATACTTCTATGCGTAACCAAGAGGTATTTGATATAATTGAGACATTAAATAAAATTAAACAAACAAATGTAAGTTTATTTGCTTTTATTTCCTATTAAGATTTCTGGAAATCATACAAGCAAATAATTGATCTCTAATTTTTTTGTGTCAGTGATCAAGAAAGCAGGTATGAATTAAACTTCAACATTAACATCTTCTTTAAATGAATTTTATACTAATATATTTGGATTTTTCAGTGTTCCTGAGTATTAATACTCATGTTTCCTTGAAAATGTTATTAAAGGCAGGGAAAATACTGATCATAAATATAATACTGAATACTAAAAACAATGAGTTAACAATTTATCTTAAAAATTATAATTAAAATTGCTATATCTTAAATATACTACAGAAGTCACTTTAATATTATTCAGCCACTGCTAATCAGTATGAACTACTAAGTAAAATTAATGGGCAATACTTTTCTGTCTCTGACAGCATACATTTTAATTTTCCCCCCCAAAATCCTTTAAATCTGATAACTGTATTGAAAACCAAATAACAGCCATTCACTTAGACATAGTGAATGGCTGTGTGGCATAGACTTAAATTAAACAACAAATACTGTATGTTATATCTTCCAATAATAAATAATGGATAATAATAATGCAAATAAAAATCTACCTTTGTCTCCATCTATATTCATGTCAGGTGTCCTACCCCAGCTGTCAATAAGCAATTGCATACTAAAGCATTCACCATGTCATATCAGAAGTAGCTACCAGTCCATAAATTCTAAAATAATTACTTTTAAATGTATCTGTGTCCACAAATATAATGTAGATCTGATTATGAAGCAGACTCCTCTGTATTTTTTTTATTTATTAATGATTCAATCCACTGAGTTCAGTTAGTGCCGGACAGTATGTAAAGTCAAAAAACTAGCTAGAATCAGGCCATTTGTGCAGGGTCTGGTGTTAGGTAAGAATCCTTTGGCTACTAAAGGTAAAGGAATACACTTAAATTTTAAATTATTGTCTGCCTACTTGTATTTGGGCTTCTCAGGGCCTACTGAAACAGTGCTGGATAATTTGAATTACAGAGTAAAGGTACCCTCACATAGGAAAAAACACTAATATTCAGAAGAATACTTGATTCATAGAATGTGTTCATTAAATTGAGCATGATGGCCCATCCCTGAACGAAATTCAAGCATTCAGAAGACTGAAGCAGGAAAAATGTCCCAAGGTCAAGGTTGGCTGGGATTAATTTCCAGGCCAATGGGGACTAAGGGGTGAGATATTGTGTCAAAACAAACAAAAAAGTTCTTAGTAACTATTTCAGTGATACCTTTGATAAAAACAGTTCTATACATAGCCCAAACTATAGAGCAGTAAGCTATCCAAGGTATCTCAGTGCAGCAGAAGTAGTTAATCAATGAAAGTGTAAATGAAATGCATGACTTAAGTAAGTGTGACAAGGGGTCTGCTCCTTCACCTATGTGTCCAGTATCCCCAGCACTTGCTGCCAGGTAGACTAGGCTTCAAAGGTTCACAAGCTATGAAGACTCACATTTTGTGGGACCCAGTGTTGAGAATGCAATCTAGGTAATTTTCAGGAATTCTCCATGATGTAGTCATTGAGGCCTGAAGCTCAAAACAACAGGATAGAGGTTTGTTTTCTTAAACAACAGAAAGAATGAGTTCCTTGGCAACATCATAAGGCTGCTCAGTCGCTTCCCAGTGAGATTCTGGAGACCTGCTGTGGAGCAGGTTACACACACACACACAATCGTGTACTTAAGGCTCTCCTCTCCCTATGTCAGCTGTGACCCCAATGTAGATCAGACAGATAGGAGTTCCTTTGTCTCTCAAATCAATTGAAGAAAGTGGCATTTTCCTACTGAGACTGTAATTTGATTTCACCAGGAATTCTCAATCTATGTTCAGGAAGAGGAATGAAAAACAAAGGGTCAAACACCCATTGCCACAAGGCAGCCTGATTTGTCTGACCCCGCTTTGAAGTCTAAGATGGGTTGGTTTTTCCAATATTCCCACCTTCAAAACTAGAAAGGAAGAGGATATGGCAGAGATGTTTCTGACAGCATATTTTATAAGGAAGAAAACATCTCACAGATCTTACTCTCTTAGAAACCTGAAGTTTCCTCTTCATTGTTATTTGAAGAATAGGAGAACAATCTATTCTCTAGGTGAAGTGTTCCCTAATTTGGGAGGCACTAAAACAAAGAGAAGCAGGGTTTGAAAAGGGGAACGGAGCCAGGGAGGCGTCCACACACTGAAGGGGAGAGCAACGAGAGGCAAAACCACACTGGCAAAAACCCAACAGGAATATTTAAGGGCTCCGAATGAGCCAACTTGGCTAGGGAAAATGATTCCTGTGGAAATATAATAGGATATGAAGCATAATAAATGGAAGTTTAAACTGGGCAGAAGAGTACCTTGAAAACTGCACCACAAAGAAGACTATAAATGTCAGAGAACCATTTAACATTAACTCAGGAAAGCAGCAAGATTAAAAAAAGAAAGCGAAAAAGAAAGGGAAAAAAAGAGCCTTAAAAGATCATTTCCAAGTTGAGTCCAGACAAGCAGACAAGAGGAGAAACAACAACAACAATAAAAACGCCACTAGAGGGGTTGCTCGTGCAACTGAGAAATACAAATGTGACCGGCCCAGAATCAGTGCTGTACTTAAGAGAAAGGGAAGATGGGCCAATGCTGGATACCACATAATGATTGTAGCTTTTGACCTTAATGAAACAACTGAATGTTAACATACAGATATTTGGAGATGACCCAGAGTGTCATGCTGCTCCACTAGAGGAGGGTGGACCTACTAAAACTTGCCTAAAAAGTGAACAAACTGCTAAAACTACACCAAGACCCTGGACAATGGCAACGATGTGTGCTCAATCCTTCTATGATTCCTGTAAATGATGCTGGACTAAGACACAAACTTATACAAATTTCTCTATGTGCTCGGGCACAAAAGAATCTCAAGTCTTCTTTAGTTCCCTCTGTCCTTCTACCTGCCTTCTTGCTTCACCTTCTCACTAAATACTCTGTTTTAAATCATCCTCAACTGGCTTTACTAAAGACTCCTTTCAGACAATATTCATGTTTTAGTTCTTGTTTTGGATGCAAAAGACTCCCTGTCTAGATATTTAATGTGTGTTAGCTTAATGTTACAACAGCACTTGAAGTGCAAAGGGGCAGCTTCCTCTTTTTTTTTTCCTTTTATTTGATATTTTCTTTATTTACATTTCAAATGTTATCCCCTTTCTCAGTTTCCCCTCCAGAAACCCCCTATCCTAACCTCCCTCCTCCTGCTTCTATGAGGGTGCTTCCCCCCACCCACTCCCGCATCCCCAAACTGGCATTCCCCTACACTAGGGCATCGAGCCTCCATAGGACCAAGGGCCTCTCCTCCCATTGATGCCCAACAAGGTTATCCTCTGCTACATATGCGGCTGGAGCCATGGGTCCTTCCACGTGTGCTCTTTGGTTGGTGGTTTAGTCCCTGGGAGCTCTGAAGAATCTGGTTGGTTGCTTCCTCTTATCCTTACTTAGATGGAAGTTCTTCTCTGCATACCTGTCGGAATCTTATATTCCTGTCAGAATCCTATATTCCTGCTGCCCTCCTTCGACTGCTTCACCATTCTTTGTTACCTAATTCTGCACCAAGTCTCAGGATTAAGCCCTGATCTTTTGAATATGGAATGTATCACAAATTGAAAGTTTTTCTTCTTTTCTTTTTCTAGAATAAAGTTCAGTAATAGAGAGAACTTAACTGGCCAAGTTAGAATTGAGCCAAGATGGAATGTGTATATTGCTGTCTAATTTAGATTTTCTATAATATTTATTTGACATGGGTCTCAACAGGCTAAAATCAAAGTGTCACCTGGTTACCTCAGAGAGTCATTTGTATCCACATTTCTCCAGGGTATTGGCAGAATACAGGCCCCTATGAACACTGAGCCACCTCTCCCTGGAATTGAGTTTCTGATGAGGGCTGGTTCAGTCTTCACACATTGCCTGTATTCCTTTTCTGGAGATTATTTTCTTCTACCTTCAAAGTTAACAATGGTGGATTAAATCTCTCACAGAAGTTTGAGACTTTCCTCTCTTTCACATCACTCTGGCCACTACTGAAGGATTTCCTGCTTTTCCCAGACACACTTAATCTGGCCACCCAGGTACTCTCACTTAAAAGGGAGTAACTCATTTTGCTGAGATTCCAGAGGTTTCAGTCTATAGGCAACTACTTTCAATTTTAGAGACCTGGAGCAAGGCAAAGCATCATGGTGGCAGCATATAGGAGTACAAAGCAACTCCCTTCATGATGAGCAAGATCCAGACCAAGAAATAGAAAATATCCCTTAAAGCACCAAGAGACCTACTTCTTCCCAGCTCCTAACTCCTACTGTTTCCATTGTTTTTCAATATAAAACCATGGGTTGGGGACTTAAGTTCCAACACATGAATCTATGAATAATAAGCATTTCCTATTCAGATCCTCGTAGGTGTATTAAGAGACATCACTGCTCAGTGCACAGCACATCACAAGGGTCATGGGCACAAAACTCTCCTCATACCATATTCCTATCATTCTATAGCTCCATGCTGAACTCAAAGGCAAGGTCACAGTATTTCAATATCATCTAAATTAATTCATTTATTATCCATTCATATTCTGATGCTTCCTGAGAGCTTGTGAAGAAATTACTGAAGGTCTGAGTTATGAATATAAATATGCATCATGGACTTCAAGACTGGTAGCATTCCACAAGCATTTAATTTTTTAAGATGTTAGCTTCAGGATGGAAGAACAATAGTAAACTAGGGTACAGTCATTAAATATGTGATTGACCTGCCAATAATAAAAATATGTTTGTTCTTCATATCAACTTAATACCCTGATGGCCACACATTAATCTTTTAAGCAAAACTAATTGTTTAAAATACATTCAGAATAAAAGAAAATGTCACTTTCATTTCATATTTATTTTTTCTTATTCCCAAAGTACTTATCAAAATAACCTTATATTATCTTGTGTGTTAATATCACAACTGTAAGCACTGTAATGTCTTGTAAGCACATTCACTCTTACGAATAGGCAGTTTCCTGTCATAATACTTCCAAAATCAAGAATCACTAACAATTAACAATTATTCCATATTCAAAAGCATTTATTGGAAGATGTAAATATTCACTTAGTCATTTACACCATAATCATACACATTTACTGAGTAAAAATGGTCCATTCTTAAAGTAATCAGTGGTTCATCAAATCATTGGAGACACTAAACTGACTCAATGAAAATATGTGTTTTTTAGGTTTTCTTTTGTTTGCATTGTTTTGTTTTTGATGTAATCTTGCACTGTGGTCTTGCCTGGTCTTGAACTTCCAACCCTGCTGCCAGAGTTCTGGGATTAAAAGTGAGCTTTACCAAGCTTGGTCATGAATTAATTATAATCATCTTATTGAAAAACTAATTGGTAGTTTTCAGACTGACAACAGCTCTCGAATATATTTTACAGCAATGAATATTAGCAATGAATAATAGCATGGTACAAATTCACATCAGCTGAGGAGGAAGCCTCATCTGAAAAATGGTCTTGCTTTTCTTACCTGATGTAGGAGGATGTATATGCATTGTGAGCATACCTGTCCTGGTAGTGCAGAGACAATCAGGACAGGCAGGAAGAAGATTACTTGACCTTTGCTTACTTTGCCTTGTTTCTTGACACTGGCTGACATGATCTCCCCTTTTGCTGCTGACAATAATTAGTCACTGATATCAGAACCAGCACTTCCAAACTGCCAATGGGAAGAAAAGATCAGCAACTTTTAAGGTACTTTCCTGGGTTCTGAAGCTGGTTGGGACTGTTGAGGTATCCAGCCTCAAAACTGAGAAACTGCTGCTTTCTTAGATACCCAGTTGTGATGAAATTGTTGTTATTTTAACCTAAGCTAGCTTAAAAATTATATATACATTTTTTATAAATTTTAATTATTTGTTTCATATTTATATATACTTACATAGAAGTATATATTTATACATAGTAATATTTTAACACACACATGTATGTATATAAATCCCTTTGGTCCTATGGATCTGGTTTCTCAACCTTACTTAATGTTGCTACTACTCTTTACGACAGTTCCTCATGTTGTGGAACATAAAATTATGTAGTTATTACTTTATAATTGTAAGTTGGATACTATTATGAATCATAATGAAAATGTCTGATATGCAAAATATTGGATATGCAAGCCCTGTGAAAGGATCATTCAGCACTGAAAGGAGTCACGATCTACAGTTTAAGAACCACTGCTCTAGGAAACCCTGACTCCATGACAGCAATTAACAACAATAAAAACAAGTCTTTGATGAAGTAACACCCTTCATAATATACCTCCATCTTCTTTCCCATTGAGTTCACTAAATTTTATTTTTCATTAAAAGGTAACTTAACCTACAAAATTGATTCATGACCTCATTAACAGATCATCAATAGGTACGATAAATCTTATTCTAGAATATGCTGTGCAGTTTATCTAAGAAATTGGAAATATTTTTATCAATTAAAACATTGATGAAAAACTCATAGTTATTTTACAGAACAAAAAATAATTTATTAAATTATAATGAAGTACACTATTTTGTTATAAACATTTATAAAAACAAATTTTAGAGAGATTTGTTCAGTTTTTAATTTGAAAAATATTAATAGATTATGATCAATTTTGTAGGTTAAATTACCTTTTAGTGCAAAAGTAAATTAAGTGAATCAGAACAAAAATTCTTATATGTATAAAAATCTGCCATAAACTATATGTAGTATGTTTTTTCTCTAGGGAGAAGATGATAGATGCCAGGATGAGATGCTCAGCACAGAGGAAGATTTTACAAACAAAATGAATAACATGTGCAACAGAAAACCTTATTGAAAAGTTCTCTTCCGCAACCCTGACTCCTAGTTTCATCAGTTTTGTAAGATTCTATTAAAGGAGAAGGGTTGAGTTCATTGCTATGAAGCAGTCATAGTATGATGCTGACGTTGGAGGATGGTGATTGTTCCAGCCAACTTTAAACTGCGTAAGTGATGTGACCAAAATCCCCTCCTAAGTCTATTAATTGTGTGACTTATACACCAGACCACTCACTTACATGTCTAGGTGTAGTTCATTCCAGGTTTAAAAGAAAGGAACTGGCAGCTGAGGTTCACTTCACTACAGCAAAGATATGCCCATTATATTCATCAAAATGGTTATTTTAATGTCACAAACACAGCAATGAGATGAATGCAATGACTTGAATGTAAATAAATAAAATAATTAAAATTTTAAAAAATGAAATTGACAACCAGCTGCCATAAAAGTGCATAAATTAAAGTAAAATTAATGAGCAAAAATCTAGACATTTAAAAGAACAATTTCTGATTTTAAAATAGTATTACATAGAAAAGAATGAATTTTTGTTTTATATCAATTATTAAGTGGTAAAAGACAGATATAACACTTGCCTTTGCTCAGATATAAAGAACTCAATCATATATTTGTTAAAAGTTTTATTATATAATTATAAAGAAACCTATTTCATCTATATGAAGCTAAGGATCAATCAAAACCTGAATATTATATTTTAAAAATAAATGACATGGAAACAATTTATTTTGTTTACACAAACATGAGTTGAGCTCATTTCGACTGTGTAAAATCAAGAATCTGAGGTCACAATACAGATAAGTAATCAATATATGAATAATATATATAGGCATAAGTCCTTCCCAAGACTGAGTCTGTCAACAGCATACCCTTTGACACCCTACTGAAACACAGTGGGCCCCTAAAACTACTTACGCAGCTGACTAAATAAGTGAAGAAGAAAGCAGACTAAGGGACCAGGGAAGAAGTGGAAGAGAATGAACATGAGCAGGAAAGGATAATGAAGAAATAAATATGACAAAAGCACATTTTTTGGATGAAGTTCCATTATGAAAATGACTTCTGTGAACACTACAGATAGGGAATGAGAAAGAGAGGACGGGAAGGGGAAACATAAGACAGAGAGAAAGAGAAAGTGGTGGGGGAAAGATTGGAATCCCAAACTGAGGATCTGGTGCATGTCAGGAAATGTATTTTCATAGGTATTCAAAATTTTAAAAGACAACTACATAGATAGTTACATAGCTACATAGATAGCAAAAACATAGCTATAAACCCAGAACTAATGTCAGATGATTGACTCTAAGAAAATTGAGATTATTATGAAGAATTTTAGTGAGCATGCTTGTTAAGTATCATTTTGAACCCCAGTGAAATTAAGTCCAGATTCCCACCTCCATTGCAATTTTGCAGTCTGTCACTGCCCTGTTTGGTCATTTAAGTTGCTTGCAACAGAAGCCACCAAGAGTAGGACACACATTTCTGTCATCTCTGTATGGCCAGTGCTCCTCCTCCATATATGAGGTAGGCTCTTTCTGCTTCCATGTGATCTGGCCTTGTGACTTGACATGCATTAATCTACATGGTGTAGATGAAGTAATTATTCTAGACTTCAGAGTCCAAATGAAGTAGAATGGGAAATTTCTACCTTTTCTCCCATAAAGGCCACTATGCTGTGAAGTAGCTGTGTGAGCCATCTAACAAGTAGGTCACATGGAGAAGAACTAAGTGGCTCCAGCTGAAACCACAGGCAAGTCTCCTGCTGACAATTAATGTTGAGTGACTAATCACACTTGAGACAAAAGATAAGTAGTCAGTGATCACCATCAAGAGCAACAAGAATTGCAGTGTGTTGAGATAACATGTTCTTGGGTGGCATGTTACACAGGAAGAGATAACAAAAATGATCAGCTAATGTCAATTTCAGACTACCTCCAGGATATATCAAATTTGTAAGTGCAGTCCCTCTTAGGCACTTACAAGATTAGAAGTCAGAGAGTCTAGAATAAAATAAAATGTATGGCCATTGTTTAATACAACATAATTGATTCCTTGTGTCTAGCTCTTCTGGAGAATATGTGGAGCCATCAGGTCTGCCTAAACTGAATGCTACCTGGCAACAGGCTAGACCACTGTGTTGGAGGTATAGACATGAAATAGGAAATAAATGCTCAGCAAGGTAGGATCCAGTCATTCTGTTCCATAACCTGGCAGCAGACACACATAGCATCTTATCTCTTCTTTATCATTAGTTCAATGTTCCATAGTACATACTTTTCAAACTGTTAAGAACTATTGATAAGTATGAAAATTGAAAATGACATAAAATTATAAACAGAGGTTTTATTAGTAAAACAAATTAAGCATGTATAAATGCATAATCTGGAAAACACATATCATAATGAAAATTCAATACCTGTGTTCCCTCAAATGTCAAAATAATAATTTTATGTATTTCCTCTAAAAATAAGTTACAAACCTTCCAAGAAAAAGATTATATGCTGGTCTCAAATTTAATGCTGACTGAGTATCCCTGTTCAAGTCGTTTAACTTCTTTATGCCTCATTTTACTGAGCAATTAGAATGATAATACCTTTCTCTACATGCACCACAGGAAACTTGTTCAAATAAATGAGATGATATATATATATATATATATGCTATTGAAGACTACCTAAGAGGATAGTAAATGACACATGAGAAAAATGTAAGACACAGAACACAAGAGTTGGAGGGGAACTTCAAGGTCAGGTCTTGCTACATTTCCCCTGCATGATCACCCACTTGTGCTTGACCTACATTTAAAGGTAGGTCATTCTATTCTCTGACAGCCCTAATTATCAGTAATGAACTCAAGTAATATGTGCCCTTGACATCACTACTTCTTGGCCCTATTATTTTTCCTTGGGAATCTGAGAGTACATTTCTTTTATTTTATTCTGGTATTCTTGTTAAATACCAAACTGAAACACCTTCTGTGACACTAAACAAAGACTTGATTGTAGACATGAAAATGCATATTAGTAAATTTGCCTAAAGAGCTCAGACATTTTTATCAATAAATCAATGTTCGTCATTGCATCAAGTGTTCAAACAATATATTGATTGGGGAAAAAAAGAATAAAACACAAAAATCAGAGAGACATCTTCCTGGGAACATCAAGGAAATAGTCACAGATAAGGTTTCTCTAGAACTGAGCTCTGAAGGATGATTATGGGAGGGAAATGCAGGGAAAACTTAGCAAAGGAATTTTTGAGCATGGCAATCAACAATAGTCTTTCAAAAAAGTTATCACCAGTGGCATTGTCTTTATATTAGACAGCTTATTTAACTACTTCCAAGCTACCCGACCTGGTACCATTTCTTTGGATGTATTGCAGATGTTATGAAGAATAAAGTAAAACCAAAACTAAGTATTTGGGATATGTATGTTTATATATATGAAAATTGAAAGTGGCATGAAAATTATAAACAGAAATATATATATATACACACTTTGAACTCAAAACTCTACAGCATGGCTAGAGTCCATTCTGTACAACTTTATTTAATATTTCAAGTTAAATATGAGATCTAATGTTTACTCTACTAAGTTTCTATTTTTTTATTTCCAAGCAGTGGTGCCAGCTGAATGAAATGTATTGACATGTAATTTTTATCACCACACATATTATTTAACATTGTAAAAACACTTGAGGTCCTAGGAGAAGTGAAAGACACAAACTTTTCATGGACTCATGTTTGTCCATTCATGGACTCATGATTACTTTTAAGTGGAAACAGGGAGACCATAAACTACAGTTCCATGAAATCCGTGTACTGAGCATCTGCTGAGCAGAAAGTTGGGGATATAGCTATCCTATTCTGCACATGCAGCAAATACCATGATGATGTCACTGTCAGTTTCTCCCAGAGCTCTTGAACTATTTATCTAGTTACCCACCAGTGTTTTCACACAGACACAACGAGAACTCTAAGTGCACTGAATACAATGTACAGGTGGTTTGTGGAACCTACCATTCAGCCTCAATATCTTTACAGATTATTGACTCCCAAAATTGGAACATGACCAGTGTCATCAGCATTTGTAATGTTAATCTGCTTTTCTACTTACTGTTTGTCTCTCCTAGATGATATTCACCACACTTATTTCAGAATGATTACTCATTAATTTTTACAAAATTAGTTTACCCCAAATAAGTTATTTTAAGTACATATAATCATACATTATTAAACTGTATTGCTGTTAGAATATTTTTTTTTGAAAAATTCTATTTCAATACACAAAAGCAGAGACTCAGCTATATTTCTGTTGCTATGACAAATTATCTTGATAAAAACCACTTAAAGGAGGAAGGGTTTATTTTTGCTTACAGTTCCAGGGTATAATACATCATGGTGGGAAATTTAAAGCAATGGAGGCTTATACAGCTGATCATAATGTGTTTGCAGTCAGGAAGCAGAGACTGATGTATGATTTGCTCACCATATTTTCTCCGTTTATAATGTAGGATCCAAGTCCAGGGAATGGTGCCACCCATAGGTCTTCCCACTTCAGACTATGAAAGATAATCCCTAATATGTATACCCTTGGGATCACCGTTCCCTTGATTCTAGATCTTACATTAAAATTGAGATTAATCATCATATGCAAGAAAAGTAACCACATAGTAGAGATCTCAATAGTAACAAGAAAATCTGTTTTGGGCATAGCTGTCCTCTGTCTAGTGCCGAGGCATTACTCCCTGATAGACAATGAATGACCACAAACCAAGCATGATGCAATTTCCTGACCTGGTATCAGAAGGCATATGTTAGCACCATTCTGGTAATATTTATAAAAATGTGTAAAATTAAATTGATTCCGTGTTATGAACTTTTAGCCTTTTATGTCATTTTCTTGTCCCATTAAATAATTAACAGAATCTTTAGTTCTTGAAGGTGTCATTGTTCCCAATATGGTCCCTCCACTCTCAGCATAGTCTGCTGAAACTCAAATTTGGGTGTGTAAAAACAGTGAAATCCTGAATAATTTTCTTCTGTAATTCAGAGATTTAACTATCTGTGACCTAATGTTCCATAAAATAACTCATGTGGAATGTGGGGCTCCAACAACTCTAATTATCTTTACTGGCCAGGTGAGCGTTTTTTTGTTTTTTCTTTTCTTTTCTTTTTTTCCTACCAAGTGATCTTTCTTCAGAATAGTTTTATTTTTATTCAAAAATTAATTTAAAACTCTATACATTACAGGAGTATATTTGCAAAGACAAAAGTCATTAATAAATATGTGTTCAGAAAGCATCTCACTCAGTTCTCAAAAAATGCCCAAGAATCGTAAGCATTCCATAGAAACAGGCAAAGCTGGTAAAACAAAAGCTAGTTCTTAGGTTCATACATGTGCTGTGTGTGCAAACTTCTTAAGTCACTTACTCCAGGGCCCTAACATAGGACATGAGGTTGGTGTGCTGGTGTTGCTCCCCGGATTTGTCTAAAAATTAAGCAAGTTGATTTGTGTAAGGCCGTTAGAAAAATAAACGTGAATTGAGACACACAAAAGTTAAGTCATTTGCTAAAAGTTGTTTGGTAAACAAACAGCACTCCTTGAGACAAAGATTTTTCTATTCCTTGAATGTACTTCTCATTGTCTACTAAGCTGCAAATCCTCTATTGTTTTAAGTATGTAGTCAAGATGAGGAACTCAAAGAGAGCTGAGATCACTCCACAGGCACTCAAGACAGAAGTCAAGCTCCTAGGAAATCCTGGCATGTGAGAAATGTCTTTTACTCCAAGTTATTCCGAAATATTCCATAGGAATCCATTTATCTGGCATTTGATTGAAGTATGCACTTCTCATTAATAAAAGTTAAGAAGTAAAGCATAAGATTTTCTGAATATGATGAAAATTCTGTTCAGAATTTAAAATGCCAGTTTTTGTGTAAGAAAACTATGTTAGGGGACAGACTTGAAGATATTTTTATACATAACTCTCAGCTTGCCTGGAATATATCAAACATTTTTATTGAATAATATTAACTGAAATCATGGTACCCAGCAACAGCTGACAGATGTTGGCAAACAAGTCAACACCTCTAACTCTTGCCAACCTAAGAGACAATCACACCTTTGCGGGAATCACACTGACCTGTAACAGCTCTGACCTATGGAAGCCGCAGGGTACTGGTAAATTGATTCTTCTGCCATTATGCTCACCACCACATGATACTCAAACATGTTTTTCAAAACATTTCTAAGTGAATCTACACACATAATGATAATAATTTTGTGAAGTGTCATCCTTGGTTATGTTTCTATTTAAAAATGAAAAACTGTTTTTTATGTAGCCTATGGTAAAATTATATGCGATATTATATTCCTCCATTTTCATAAAACTAGATTTTGAGAAATGTATGGGTAAAATTTTATATCTTGTGTAAGTACAATCAGGCTTTCAGTAATTTATTTTTACATAAATATTTTATGGAGTTTTATCTAGATGGGAAATTTCTTCCTGCTGGAGCTAAATAAACCATAGGTTTCTTTGCTTAAAATTTAAAAATGAAATGAAATGAAATAAGATAAAATAAACAGGTGCTAACAGAAAGCCAGGTTCCTAGGTTTGACTATCAAAAGCCTTCACATACGGATTTTTTTAGGCCTTTCTACATGGCCATTCCATGACCTCTGTTGGGGATTCTAAGCCCTGGTTATACACAGTGCCTTTGCAGTTTTGAAATGCTGTGCTGAATTCCCTGTGTTGTCCATGATAGTCTCCCCAAGTTGTGTGATTTGAATTAAATACATCCTTGATGTGAAGTCTTCCTTTCTCGAGTGTCTTAGAAGTGGATGTGTGGGAAGCTCTTCTTTGTATACGACCTCATGGACCTATACCTCACAATTTTTGTTGTCTGACAGCATTGCTGAGAAAGTCTTTTATGGATCGGTTTTTCTTCTGCATTTTGTGTGATTTTATACCCACTTAGTATAATTTGCATTTGAAGCAAAATAACGTGATTTCTGATATAGTTTCATGTCAAAGACAAATACATGAACTTCATATAAAATTATATTTTTAAAGGATGTGTACGTAGAGTTGTACTAATTATATCCTACAGTTCAAAATACAAGAGACCTTGAATTCTTCTACCTCAATACACTGACCTGAAACACAGTGAGAACTCATTAATACTGAACAGCTGGGATGGAAGAAGAAAGGGATGAGTGAGCAGATCGGCAGAATACAGCAGAAGAGATGGCATGTGTCAGGCTCTACTTTTTAGGAGTCTCCTTCATTTTCTCTGCATTTCACAGTCCGTTTCCATGGGGTATCTTTTGCAGACACTATCTGTACCATTTTGCTCACTGTACGTATGAGTTCCAGATGTCTCTTTTTAAATGTCAGGTAAACCTCATGAAAGCAGTGAACACACAGTTTCCTCTGGGATCTCCAACCTCATATTACCTCCTAGGACTTTTTAGGCACTCAAGGGAATTTTGTTAGGTGGACTCAACTTTACCTGAGTGTATACCAACCTAACCTCGGGATATTTCAGTGAGCAACAACAGCAACAAAAATACAGTATGCAAATGCACACTATCTAAACACCACTCATTTAATCAGAAACAGAAGCCTAACACAGAGCATGCACAGTAAGCCTGGAAGTGTTGGATACTTTGTGGCAGCTATATAGCTTCCAAGTTGACTGTGCTTACTACTTTGATTATCCCAAGCTACTATGCTGAAAGCTCTATTTATATTGGAATTGTATTTTATTGGAAATGAAAACATAAAGGAGTAGGATAATGTGTCTGCTAAAGATTCTCTTCAGAGTTTACACTCCAGCTTGAGATCCTGACAACTGCAGTGTCAAAAACATGAAATTCTGAAGTGATGCCATGTCAACATGGTTATTGTTTATTACAATATTTAGCATGTTTTCTCAGAAAATTTTGTCTTGATCATGAAAATACTACAAAAATTCAAAAAAAGTGCACTAACATTGGTCTTTTATTTTCCTTCATCCACAGAACAGCACAGTAACTTTACTTGGCAGCAGGATTTCTTGCTTCTGGTTGGCAGGGTCAGTTCTTCAGCCTCTGTAAGACAAACTTATCTGAATGCCATTCACATAAGTTCCCTCAATTCTACCTTCCTTCCTGACATTTTATGAGATTAGACTGAAATGAAAAGGGTGTGCTCTGTCCTTAGGAAATCTTAAGTTGTAAATGTTTCCTAGCCCTTTCCTACCTGCCACACTACATAAAGAAGATACTCTTTCATCATCATTCCATTTAGAACATTAAGAATGGACTTAGAATTGAACAGCTAAGCAGAAATGGCTTTACAAAGATAGCATGGAAACCAACTAACAAGCTAAAACCAGAGTGCAAGGCCAACCAATAAATGCACTACTCTGAAGAAGGACTTACAAAAGGGTTACTTTGTGACACAAGAGTCTTCAGGAGGGAGACTAGGATGCTTGGCATTTATTAACTATATTTTATTTTAATTAACTAATTAGTAAATCGTAGGAAAAATCTCTACAAATGCACCAACAGGCTGAAACGTCATGCTTTACAAGGGGAAGCAGCATGGGCTGCAGCACTGAATGCTTTCTGGGATTTGTAGCTTGATTTGTAGCATATGCATACTACTGTTTCTCCTTACTTCTAAAGCACAAGCCCATCTGCATTTCTATCTTGCTTATAATAATTAGCATAATTGATTCATATAATTAACATACTAATTAAATTTTACCTATACTATTATCAAAAATGTTCAGGACATTTTTCTGGAGTGATAGGAAAACTGGTTTAAGACTGAAATGACTCACACTGCTCATGGCCACATACCTGATCTTCTGCTCCATGTCATCTGCTAATTTCTCATGAAGACTTTGAATTATTTCATTCATATATATATATATATTGTGGATTAATTAGTGTAATTATATATATATAATGTGAATTTCTATTTGAATTTCTATTTGATTGCCATACTATTAAAACCACCGGATATTTTAAAATCTGTTTTTCTAAAATTTCTACACATTTTTCTAAAATTTAAAAGTACTATAACATAGCTTTCTATGTTTTTTAATACTACCTCTGATATTTAATGAAATACCAAATGAAATATTATTAAACATTAATTTCAAAAATCAAATTATAAACTGTATATATATAACATTGTAAGCTCATATTTGTTTTTATACTAACCTTTTGCATTTTGATATTTTCTTTTTATATATTGACTATATATTATATATATAATATATATATTATACATTATATATATATATATGAAACACCTTCTTTTATAAATACAGTTAGCAAATATTTATCTAACTTATTCTATTTTAAAACCTTTTACTCCATCAGTTCATTTGTTATTTAAGTATTGCACTAGCTATTAAAAATAGAATGTTTTATTTGCCTGTATGTTGACCTCTCATTCTGTACTCTCGTTTTTCATTAATTGTATTTTTTTGACATGATATAAATGTTAAGTCCAGTTAAACTTGTCAGTTACCTGCCTCTGCCTTCCCAGTGCCAGGCTTAACACCAAGCCCATTCATGTCAATTATTGCACAAATTGCAACTGGAAATTTTATACTTCTTAAGAGTGATTGGATAGTTCTCAGAAGAGACTTTGAACTGTGCAATTATAACATTGTTGATACTGCTATAGACTATGGGGTCTTTGGAAGTTGGACTCAATGCACTTTTAAATTATACTATGGTTAGATATGGCCCCCATAGTTTGAACAAGCCTATGGGGGCCAGGGAGGGAAATTTTGTGGTTTGAATATGCCTGGCCCAGGAAGTAGCACTATGTGGAGGTGTGTTACTGAAGGCATAGTTTTATGACCTTTATCTTAGCTGCCTGGAAGTCAGCATTTTGCTAGCAGCCTTCAGATAATGATGTAGAACTCTCAGTTCTGCCAGAACATGTCTGCCTAGATACTACCATGGCCCCCACCTTGAAGATAATGGACTGAACCTCCGAACTTGTAAGCCAGCCCCAATTAAATATTGTCATTTATAAATAAGACGGGGGGGGGGGGAGAGAGAGAGAGAGAGAGAGAGAGTGAGAGAGAGAGAGATCAGATACCTGTATCCTGCTATAGTGACTTCATTGTAGGTAAAAGTTGTCATTTGCCAATTTCCAAGTTATTTTATTGTAATTCCTTAGGCCAGTGAGGTGAAATAAGTTTTTTTTCTTGAACATATCCTTTGGCACGCCCAAGATGGCCCTAACCTGGCACCAGGTGGATGAGCAGGGACATGAGAACAGGAGAGCTGGCTTTGCTCCTTCTTGGATGCAGAATTGGGGGAGGGGGAGTTAGCCGTTGCAGTGCTGGAGAACTCAACCTGGTACTGTGAGTGCAGGAGAGCTGATGGGCTGACCAACTCCGCTACCATTCAAGCCCAGAGGACAATGGGCTGACCAACTCAGCTACCACTCAAGCCCAGAAGACAGGTTTCGAGTTGGCCCACCCCAACATCTGTCCCCACCTATTAACTGTTGGAGTACATGAAGGGGCAGGTATTGCTGATCCAAAGCTTCAGGATGTCCATGACAAAGAACAAAAACAGGATATCCAAGAGGATCCAGTGATGTCTAGTGAGGATCTAGTATTAATAGTGTAACAGAAGCCAGAGTCCTCAAACAAGACCAATGACTTATTGCAATAAACATTTTCAAGGAAACTCATATGAACAAAAGGGTATTCTGTGGATACACTGTAACATAATACAGCTTCCAGGGGGATAGTTGTTGTTTGTTTGTTTTGTTTTTGTTTTAATTTAATTACCATTTTTATTATCTTTGGATGGTGGAGATTTCAAGGTCAGAGGGCAGTTACAAAGGGATGGAGAGATGAACAGGATTGGTGTACAAAATATGCAATTCTCAAAGAATCCATAAAATGTTAAAAAAAATAGAAGTGAAAAATGGAGATGTCTATTGAAGTAGAATTAAAAATTTAAAAAGGAAGAATACATTTTTATCCTACTGTATCTTGACCTGCTTCAATGTTGTCTGCATAGTTTTTTATAGCTTTATCTTTTTTTTTTTTTTTTTAAGCACAATGGAAAAATACTTTGGTTTAAAAATACAATCCCCCAATGAACATGAAGTGAGCTAAAACATAAAAATGGAAACATGAATGCAAAGTGACATTTTTTCTTTCTTTTCTGATAATCAAGCTAGATAATTTATGTTTATATTGTACCAAGCTAATTTTAAAAGACACGGTCTCTGAAGCTGATTTTGTTGATTATGTCTCCTTTATGTTCTATAACTCAAAAGTAAAATGTAAAACTTTCCATAAAATGAAACGGCTGCTTCTTTATACTCTCATTTTGACAGCATATAAATATGAGCATGACTTATGCAGAGATTTCTAGCCAAATCTGAAGATGATTGATTCTCAGCCCAGAATACCAACAGTATCAGAATAGATAAGAAGAGACAGGAATCAAAGGAGGAGTGTTTCCCCGGCTGCAGCATCACAGTGAAAATGGAGAGCCAGGAGAATTTGCTCAGAGAATACAAGATGACTAAGGGCTATACAGTAGCGGACTATATTACCAATGAGAGGAAAGAGATTCAAATCACTGCCATTATCATTTTGTGAAAACAATGTTAGAACAATCATTAATGATGTATGATTCTGACAAAGGAATACTCTCAGGTGAATTAAAATGTGCATATGCACGTGTTCTCCGCAGGGAAAACCATGCTATTGTTTACCTATCAAAAGGTGATTTGGCCCAGGCTACATATATTTGATGAACAGGAATATTACGGACAAATCTTTACTTCTAATTACCCCTATGAGCTTCCCAAGCCATTACTCAAGCTGTAAGCCCAGACCTGGCCAGCTTCTTTATGTGCATCCTGAAGAGGCACTCCCGACAGCTGAAAGTGCTCAACAAAGCTTAGTCAGATATTTTGTATCCAGCATATAAATTGGTAAAGTCTTACTTCTTCCTCTTAGGTCCATAAAGAATTCCATTCTCTGGAGAAAATAAAGGAAAAATACCAGTACATTTGCCTTACATATAAGAGAACTTGTTATAAAGTTTGCAATTCATTATTTCAGTGAACTTCAGCATTTGGATATTTTATTGTAAAATGTCTTTAACAGACAAAAGATTGGTATTGAATACATTCATTTGGTATAATACAGAGAGACCATTTCAACATGGGTGCTATTCTTTTTTAAATTTCTCATTTAATCTTTGATAATTTCCTACAATATATTTGGATCATATCCACCTTCCCATTGTTCCCCCTGATTACTCCAAAATCCACCCATGCATCTCTCCGAGTCCCAATTCCTCCTACTTCTTAGCCTCCGTTTTGCTTTTCTATGTTTCATTCATTGTTATTTGTTACATGTATCCATATAGATACCAATTTAAAAGTTGCAAATAAATGCAGGTGTCCCTTGGGTCTCACTGTTTATTTTATTTGCCTAACTGAAACTCTGACAGGCTGTTTTTAGTGTTATCCCTGCCTAAATAGCAGAACTGGGAGCAGATGGTGAGCTGGTTTACTTTGATTAGACACGTCTGGGTTATTACACTTGAAGAAGTACTTTATTAAAGGCTCTTGAAAAATGATAAAATAAATTCTTCTTAGACTAGAATGTGGATTAACTAATAGTAAAGCACACATTTATTGAACAATTCACTAATAATTGAATAAAATTCAATTATTGAATTTTATACTAATAAAATTCAATTATTAGTATAATAATATATATAAAATTAAACCTTTGCAAATGTTGCAGGACCATATTTAAAATATATCTAAATTTGGTGATGGTGATATAATGTATGTGTTCCTATTAGTCATATGTACTTGCATGTGAACAACATGTAAATATTGGACAGACTTATAGCATCAGAAAAATGTCGAAGAAAACTCTCACAATCAGATGAATGCTGGGGTGCATGGAACACTTAGGACTCCAGTGAGGATAACGGGGAAAGTCTTTTGCTCTTATAACAATATCCACCCAAACACTTAAATGCTTCCTTAAAGATGCATGTAAACAGCATGCATTTCAAAAGACACTATCTTTGACTAAGCCACACACAGCTACACAAATACTACATGACATTACTCACATACAGAGTCTCAAAACGCTGGTCTCACAGAAATAGAAGGTTCGGGAAAGAGAGGAGAAGGAGGTGAGAGAGGCTAGTCAATAGGAAAGAGGTTACAAGGAGTAGGATAAAACAGTAAAGGGACCACATTTAATAATGTGCTGGTATTTCTAAACAGTTGAACAGAAGATTTTGAAAATGTCACTACAAAGAAAAGACAAATGCTGTGATGGGTTGGCTAATGATGCTGGCTTGATTATCACAAAATGTATATATTAATTAAAATATCACATCCTAGCCCATAAATGAATACTTAGAAAGTAAGCAATTTTCAATGGACTATTTAAAAAAAAACAAAAAACTTTTTCCTTTGTTGATTCTTCTTATAAATGATCATCACTATTTTTACAGTCTCATGTAACTGTAAGATACAGCTGTACAGTTGATTTTACAAATGATGGATCTAAGGCCAAATTGCCCATGTTCATGCAGGCAGGACGTAAGGACGCTAAGATTTGGACAAGGTCAGGGTCAGTCCAGAGACTACTTATTACTATGATGCTTTCTGAGACCATGGATATGTGATGAAAATTACAAAATAATAATGGTAGATAATCTATCATTTTACTGTAAAAATGATCAGTTATACTAAATGCTGTTGAAAAGGATCCTCACAAGCATATGCTGCATCTGGACTAACCAACCCTTTGCACTGACTTTCCATCAATCAGATCTCTTCACAGAAGCTTGACTCAGCTTCTGAATGCTCCAACCTCAAATTAGGCTATGTCACTTGCCTGTAGGAACTTGGCTGCAGGCATACTGACCTTCTCTTAGTTTCTGTGATGAAGTCTTTCTTTCTTTCTTTTCCTTCTTTTCTTGTTAAAGTTGTTTGGATCTAGAGGTAACTTCCATTCAACAATACTTCCATTCGGAAGCTATATTTATCTACAGATCTGATTTCATTATTTCTCAAAAATCTTTTCCTCCTTTTATCTTTTGTAAATCTATGATTTGAGATCAAGAGCATATGTTTCCCCCAGCAAAATATAAGTTTCTTGAAGGGAAAGATGTAGATTTCTGTGATCTGGTATGACCTTCTCCGTTCAGATCTGAGTACCAGATCATGTACATGAAAGAGACATGTACAAGTTGTTTTGATTTGGCAGAAAAATGAATAAAGAAGAGAAAACAGTAAAACAGAGGAGATTGGAAGAAAACAGCAGAAAGAAGTAGGGAAGAGCTCATTTTGTATGGTTGCTCTATGGCTCTACCCTGGCATGCTTTCTTCCTGGTGAGAATAGCCATGTCTTTGCCAACTTATACAGGCACAAGGGCTTCTCCTGTCACTGTTAGATTTAAAACAAACAAATGCAAGCTTCTTTTGGAAGGAGCTGTTCTCTCAAGAGTCCCTCCCAATCAGTACTTCCATTTACAGTCAGGTTTTGGCTTGTCAGTTCCCACATATGAAGAAGATTTCTAAGGTCTTGATTTCTTCAGGTGCTTTTCCATGAAGCTCTTCACATCTGTTTTTAGGAAGGCACATTCCCCTTTCAGTAAAGATTCCTCCCAAGCTGTGCTTTAATTATTAAAAAGTTCTTCTTTGTAGTGAGAGTGGATTGGTCACTGCAGAACTGTTTCACTGATCTTGATTCTGTATTCTGGAGCAGTTTAAACTTTCCCCTTCTTAACTCAGCATTCTTTCAGGTTGTTTAAACATGGTACTATGCAGACTCCTGAGCCTACCTTTCTCCAGAATAAATATTTTCTTTCATGCTAATAAATGTTTTTATGAAAATGTCATCCAAAGCTACTTAAGCACTTTTGAAGTGATAAGTCATATCCATCCGCTCAACCCGCTGATGATAGTATCAGTCGGAACAGCATAGGAGAATGTGAAGTTTTTTTCATTAGGTAATTTGCACCATTTAAAAATTTCCTAATTGCAGCCTTTTTGAATCAAGGTCTCCAAGCAGAATTTGTTTTATATTTAAACAAATCCAAATTCCACCATGTTAATTACACTCCAGTAAGACTGTCATTTTCTCGGGCTACTCTAATAGATCACATGTCACTGATGATACTTAATATTTCCTTATTTTCATTGGAAAAAAGTTACCATGGTCATGGTGTCTCCTCACAGCAATAAAAACACTGACAAAGTAGCAGAGACAAATAAGTCTACCTTCAGAAGGTAACGGCAAAGAAAGGGTACATTTTTCTGATTTTGGGTTGTTCTGGGACTCCTACCCTCCAGTGGTACTTCCTAACTCTGTGAAAGCACATAGTGCCTTCTCCTGTTAAAGAACCCTTAAAGAGGGGTAGACTCTTGTCTGAAAACATTGGTGAATTGTAGAGGGTTCCCTAATTGATGATTTGCTAATAAAGATGCCAGAAGCCAATCGCTGAGTGAAGGAAAAGGTGAGATTTCCGGGCAGGACAAGAAGAGAAGAAGGAGAGTTTTGGGAGTTGGACAAGAGGAGATGGGAGTGACTAGGAACTACAGATATGTAGGTTTTTCAGGGCGCCTATAGTTCATGGCCTCCACAATTGTGCCTGTGGAGGCCAAGGAGGATTAGGCAGGATATTCATCACCCAGTCTTTGAGTTATCTGGTCAGTTTTAAAAAGTCTCTAGTGTTTTCCTTTCACAGGGCAGCCATCACTTCACAGGGCAACCATCACTGCAGAGGGCAAGCAGTAAGCAGAGACCGAGAGAGTTAGCGTGGGAGCTGAGGGAGACCAAGGCGATTTTTGTCAGTCTTCCCTGGGGTAGATGGCCTGTGGAATGGGAATGGTAGCTCCAGGCATTTTCAGGATGGCTGTTTTCGGCACTGGCAAAAAAGGAACAGGCAGCAACTGATTCTAGAGCCTAGCTGGAGCTAGCATGGATTTATTAAAAATTACATGCAACAGTAAATACTAAATAGAGAACAAGAAAAACTGAATCGTTAAACAAAAATGCATGGAGTTAAGAAAAGAAGCACAAGTGTTGCCTCTAACTTTAATGCTGTAGTCTCCAGACATTTGCACTTAGCTTCCAAAGCATAGACAGAAGACTACAGCGTTACACTTGAGAAAGTATAGTAACAAAAAGAAAACACTACAGAGACGCTTGGAAAACCTCTTCCACACAGATTTCAGTTCTGTTCACTCTAGGAGTCTCTCAGCTCTCCAGTTCACTGCAATCTCCTCATTCTCCAATACTCACAAAGCACTTAAAGAGATGTTGGAATCTTGTCCTTAAATATGAGTATAACCAAAAGTACCAGATAAGATATAAAGCCTCCAATATGGGAAATACTGACCAAGAAAGGAAAAAAAAAAAAAAAAAGACCCAGGAACAGGAAGAGAGTATAAAGAGAAACAACTATTCCATAGAAATATTATCAGACTTTATGACAATTTATTCCACCACAAGCTGAGGTACGAGTGTTACAAGAAAAGGTACAGTCTTCAACTGATGTGTAGGTACTGAGGACAATGTAGTTTGCATCTATTAAAACAATAGATATATTCATTGCTGTTTTAACATATGTAGCAAAATAAACACTAGAAACCCCCCACTTATTGTACAAACAGATGAGCTAGCGTTTCCTTTTCTTATAAGTTTATTAACAATTTCATTTAAAGATATGAACATTTATTATATGCTTCAAATATACAATGCTGCTTCTTGAATATAGTATTTTTTAACTTGCCATTGTTTATCATTGGTATATGCATGCATATAAGGCTAAAAGGCATTTCGTGTCTTCCTCTAGTTCCCTTCACATTATTTCCAGTGTAAGATCTGGAGGGAAACTAAACCTTTCTGATTTCACTAGACTGGCTGGCCAGCAAGTCTCATGCCGAGCAAGAGCATTACTGCCTGAACTA
>JADRCH010000012.1:20236483-20264511 GCA_019843965.1 Rhynchomys soricoides
CTGGCCAGCAAGTCTCATGCCGAGCAAGAGCATTACTGCCTGAACTACCTCAACGGGCCCTGTCATACTCCCCTTTTCACTGTTCCCTACGTTAAAACACCTGTCCCTAAGCTGGAAAGACTTCTAAAATTACCAATTACAAACTCCTGCAAATTCTCAGTCTAAGCTTATCTTCCTTGAGAATGTCTTTATCCATGAGACCAAATCACAAAGTGTCTTCTCTTCCCTTAGAAGTGTAGTTCTACTTCTTTATTATTATTTATTATTTATGTGGTTATGAATTCATATCATCACCTTGTGACATTCATTCTTTAGTCCTTAAACTTCCCTGTCACCAAAAGGCTGGCTTCCCTGTACTGTTATTTCTTAGAAATAGTGTTGCCCTTATTGGCACTTGATAAATACCAGTTATCAGAATTGATTATAGGAAAAGGCCAAGATTCTTCATATTTCAAATCTCAGGAAGTCAGGAGGCCAAACCCAGCAACTTCTGATTGGCACTAATTAGAATTCTACAAGGAGCATAACTTAGACTCGGAAAGCTTATATTCCTTATAATATGCTACATGGAACATGTTTTTATCAGAATCCACATTTCACATCAATTAAAAGTTAGTAATATTTATGCACCAAAATAAAATCACTAAGTTTATCCCTTTAGAATTTGCTTGAAATCACAGATCAGCCAGATATTTTTCTATTATTTATTTATCTCCATTCTGCTTTATCAAACACACAAATGTAATTTGTCTAAAAAATATTAACAAACCCTGATAGATCATGTCAGAAAACCTAGCCACTAGCACAACTAATTCACCAGTGATAATTTAAAACACCACCTTTCATTGTTTCTTTGTTATAGTTATTATAATGTAAAACTATTTTGAGGAAAGAAATCACCATGTTTTTAGCTTAAAGAGGGAGTCTCAACTTCACTATAGGCAGTGACTAGCTGAAGGATTTGGGGGAACTTCTTAACATTGCTAGGCCTCAGTTTCTTCATTTGCACCAGGGCAACAATGCCAATCATTCACTCATGCCACCAGGAGTGGATAAGATGACCCAGCGAAAAGGCAGGAGACCCACCAGTCCTACAGAAACATAATAGTACCTAGCATTCGTACAATAGTGCAAATTTTCAGTCCTGATAAAATTAAAAAATGATCCCTGGGTGTACATGAAGGGCGTTAATTATTTTCTAAACATAATAACAATGATCTGTTAGTGCAAATGTGTTCTGCTCTTTCTTTTCATACCTTCTAGTTTCTTCTGAAAATATTTTAATTTTAAAGGAAATGTTATTTATAGCTACTAACTATCACAGTTGAAGGCTCTCAACCTTCTTAATGGTGTGATTCTTTAGTACAGTTCCTCATGTTGTGGTGATCCCAACCATAAATTATTTTTGTTGCTACTTTATAACTGTAATTTTCCTACTTTTATGAATTATAATGTAAATATCTATGTTTTCCAATGGTCTTAGTGACCCCTATGAAAGGGATCATGAACCACAGGTTGAGAACTGCTGACCTATGGAATTGTCGCATAATAAAATGTCCCAAAGGACTGATTGTGTGTTCTTGCACCATTGTAATACAGGACTCATCAGCTCCTATAAAAGAAGAAGTCGTTGCCTCTCACAGGTCGGGTGAGTCAATCTTGAGATATAAAATGCCTTTCGCACTACGCAGCCTAGGGAAATCTCCACCAGAGAACCTCTGAGCCACACAGGTGGCAGGGAGCAAGTTACTGCTACAGACTGTCAAAGAAGTTAATGGACTTGCCATCTGTCACTAATACAGTCAGCATCTGCCACTAGGTCCTGTGCTTTCAGCTTGTTGCAATCTCAGTCAACAACCCATCACTAGCTACCCTTACTCATTGGACTGACTACGGATTTTGAAACATGAAGCACTCTTCTTCCTGAAAGTTTGAGTCCCTGTTCACAGCAAAGCAGAGAACTCTATCTGGGTTTCTGAAAACAAAGACTGTCCTCAAGAAAGCTGTAGTTCTTGGAAGAAAAACTAAAGTGTATACTTTATATACATTATATGTAAACAGGGAAAATACTTACAGCAAAGTACTTGTACCAGCTAGTCATAGATATTTCTCTAATTTTTCATTTACTGAGGAATTTTACAATATCTGGAAAAAATGTACAGACTACTTCTGATCGTAGATCATACTAGATTTTTGAAGGATGAAGGATGTGTAATACTGAAATATTTTGCTTACTAAATTGTATGTAAGCAATCTCAGATGAGCATCATGGGTGTAAAAATGGTTCTTTGTTATTTTTGTTTAAATTTATTTTTGGAAGAAACCATTCTTTTTGCATTTTTTTTCAGTTTGCCATTTTTTTTTTAAATTCTCTTTTTGTTCCTTAAGTTTTTGTCAGTCTGTGTTCTGAATTTTTGAGTTTCCAGTTTGAAAACTCTTTTCATATGCAAATGTTTGTTAACATTTATTTAATGTTACCATCTTCTCTTCTCTAGGGAGAAATATTTTGGAAGTATCATCAGATTAAAAATAGAGTCGTTCATTTGTTTTTATCACATACCAACCTTGTTCAGATGTTGCTAAAGCGACTCAGTTCCTTTGAGTTTTTCTTGGGATTATTTTCACCATCAAGAAATGGATCTAACCCAAAAATCAATCTGAACAATGTGGTTGTCATTGTCAAGAAGACCTTGACTTTGGTCTAATAAACTATAGAGGAGTTCTTTCTTTGATTTGATTCTGTTGGTTTTAAGGTTAGTAGCTGGCATGGAGAAGTGATCCAATCATGTGACTCTGTAGCAGGTTCTTTCTCTTATTTTCTAAACTGCTGTCTCCCCTTCTTTCACCCCTGGAGAATCCTCTGATCTCTTCTACCATAGGCAGGGTCTACCATAGGCATGGTCTACCATAGGCATGGTCTACCATAGGCATGGTCTACCATAGGCATGGTCTTCCAGTGACTGACCATCTGCTTCTGCTTCACTCTAAGAACCTTCTCACACATCTAGTACCTGACTATCTCTATTCCCTGCCTCTTCCTTCCCTGTTTGCTACTGTCTGCACAAGCTGCCAGAACAGCCATTGGGACTGGATCAACAAGTTTCCTTCAGACCATTTCCCATTATAAGTACTTTGAGGTGCACAGTATTTTGTCTCCTGGTTATTCTGTATGCTTGATTATGAATATTTTATTTGATTTCCTTATTAATTTCTCAGCAGCCATTGTCAGACAGTTTACCCTCTCAGAGCTAAGTAAGATAATATACTAATTAGGTGCAAATTAAGTACATACCATGCTCTATTGTTTATGTTTAATAAACTTAATAATTATTAAGTGCATATTATCTCCCATCATATTGACATATTCCACCTGTTTATAAGGCTTGAAATTACTTTTGTTTTCCAATTACTCTTTTGTAATTTTACAGTACATTTTGTACTATTTGGTACAGTAAAATGATGTCACTGTACTGACAGCATGGAAATACTGACTAGGAAAGTATACTGAGGAGTAGGAAGAGACCTTGGGTGCGCTCTGGGGAAAGGTGTTCTGATAAACCCTCCCTATGTCTCCCTTCTAGATCAAGCTCTGGAGTCCTGTGATTCTTACAGATGAAAGTAGTAGCCACGTCACAGAACAAGAAAAGGCTGCTACAAAGTAGCAAAGACAATTAATTGTAATAAGAAATTTCCAACTCTTCCTTAATGCTACTGACAGGCAGTTAGCCAACCCAATAGAACATCTTGGCCAGAGTGCTCTAGACAAACCTGGGAATCTAGATTCTAAATAACTCTTCAGTCAGTGAAGAAATTTTTTTCACATAACTCCTGAATGAACCTAATATAGACTTTCAAAATGACCTGTGATACAGGAGCAGTGGCTCACACCTATAGTCCCACTTTTGAAGCTAAAGCAGAAATACAACCACAAGTGTAGAGACAACCTGGGCCACATAAGGAAGCTTCAGAACTGTCAGGGACAGATCTGTCTCCAACAAACTAATCCTAGTAATTTCTGTATAGGGATTCTCTATTACAGTGAAGCACTTTATATTATTGGGCAAATATAAATTATATTCAAATTACCAGCGTCAACACCAGCTTTTCCATCTCTTCCAAAGTCACTTTAGCATCTTTGTAAAAATGTACTTCATATAATGCACAACACGCTGGATTATTAGGTTGACAAAATTGGGGCAGGAGAGAGGGCACTGTGGTTATGTGATCCTTTTCCTGCCATGCAGGAAGCCTACGTTTGGGCCCCAAACTCCACACTAATGTCAGGTAAACTAGGTAGCCTACCTCTAATTCTTGGCCAAAACACGCACCAAGAGGAAGTTGACTACGAAGACTATCTGTGGGCTCTGGGCTTGACTGGGAGATCCTGTTGACACAGCACTGGAGGGTACTTCCTGCCATCAATATCAGGCCTCCACATGCACATCCAAACACATACACATGTGGCCACATACAAGCAAACACCCACATACACACATGTACCCACATACCCATACACATAAGATATAGTGCTAGATGTTGCAAAATTAAGCTATTATTGTAATAAAGCAAGCCAAAAAGTTATGTTTACCTAAAAATAATTTGGTAACTTCTAAAAGATTGATCATATAATATTTGGCTCTTATGCCAATTGAACTACATTCTCTCTGAATTGATAATGACTTAATAAATACACTGTTCATTATTAGATGCAGTGTTAGGAAATAAGCCCCACTGATCAAGTTTACTAATAAGACTGGAGGTTTTATTTCTGCAATTCTTTTATGATTTATATAACTTTTATATCAAATCATGAAACATATTCTGAGACTATCTTCTGGTCATCATAGCTTCAAGCTGTCTTCAAAAGATAACATAAAACACTTTAGTATGAATTTTATTATAAATTTCACAGAATAAGCAACAGCTAAGAATGAAAGGCAACCATCTGTCTGATGACCTTCACCCCAGGAGTCACAAGTGGCCATTTGTTGTGTAAGATGACAAAAGGGAAAATTTCAAAGCTTTGTGCTTTCAGGAAGGGAAGCAGGGAACAGATACAAACCAGGTCACTTGACTGACTTCATCTGTGCTATATACAACTGAATATTCTGTACTTCTACAAATCCTTAAAAAGAAAATGAAATATCATTACACTCAGCTCAAAGTAACTTTTCCATTATACTTAAGTAAAATTTAATTGTGAGAAAACGAAAAAGCCTTGACTCGGGATTTCATACAATATTCAAAACAGAAGAAAGGCAGAAAAGCTACCAAGATGAAAGTAGATGTAGCTTCCTCTGAACTTGTGTATTCTCTAAGGTCTTTTAAAAAATTCAGTTGTGTGTCCTCCTAGAAAATTGATGCTGCGGTGTTTCAAACAGAGATGGTGAACAGAAGGGACAGAATGTTCTAACGCAGGCAAATCGTTCTGCGATAATAATGCCTTTCAGAGATGATACAGAGCCTAAAACTCCTCTCTGGCCCTGAGGTCTGAGACTTGCTGAAACCACTTCGTGCCTTGTTTTAGTGTGGATTTCAGATGCTAGATGGTAGAAGATTTAATTGTAAAAGCAGAAAAGAGAACAGCCTAACACAAAATCTGGACAGGTGTGGTTGCAAAAGCCTAGAATCCACAATGCTAAAGAAGGTGTGGCAGAGTGGTTCAGGGACAGCCTGGATTACACAGTAAGAAACTGGTTCACTAAGTAACTGTTTAAATAGTAGCCAAAATTCCCAGCACCACAAAGCTATGTCAGTTATGAAGGGTGACTTTAACCTAATTCCTGTACAATCACTACAGATCAAAGAGTTTGTTCCCACACCATTTTGCATTCTGACCTCCTGTGTTGTACACTAAAGCTCCAGGTTGAAGATACCTTGAAGTATGCTCTAACGAAGACTGAATTATAACATCAGACATATTAGACCAAGATCACAGGAAAAGGATTTTAATCGAACTCTTAGAAAAGTAAGATTCCCATTTTTTTAGATGGCTCAAAAGGCAAATGAGCAAATGGGACAGGCTGCCAAAGCTAAGAAATGGCTGTGCTGAGAGGAGTAATTAGCAATGACCAGACTCTTGAAAGTGTACGAGCAATTTAGCTGTGGACTTTTTCCAAAAATCCCTAATGCACTGGAAATTAGGGAGTTATCTGGCTTTCTTTTATGATAGTTCCTTTTATAATTTCTTTTGTAGAGTAGTACAAAATGATAAAGAGGCAAAAAAGAGCTGTGAATAGAGAGTAGGAAATAAAGGCAGGAAAGAAAATAATCGGCAGGAGTCGTGCATGCCACAGGGTGGCCACAGCCCATGGGCAAAGGCAGCTAAGGCACCAAGAAAAACACCAACTCAAAATAGCACGTAGAAAGTGACTGAAGAGAGGAGAAACAGCACATTACAAGCTATTGTGTCAGTTAAGTTAAATAGATAAAAGGGCAAAAAACAGAAGGAAATGAAAACCTCCGAGAAATGATCACCTCACTGTATGCCATCCCTGTATTAACAAGGAAGTTAATCCATAAGCACAAATTCCTCAGTGTTAGAAGGAAGGAGACTTCGTAAGCAGCAGGAGTGTTAAGACAAAGAAAAGTTCCTAGGGAAACTGCAGGGAGTTTTCAGTAACTAAGAGAAGGGATGATATGGCAGCAACCAACACTCCTTCCTTCGTGTTTCTAGAAACTTCCAAGTGCATTCCCAGTTCTCTTGCATGGTCCTCAAACTAACGTGGTCCCTTGAGTTTAAAGTTGGGCTTTCATACACAGGCTGGGCTGAGGCATACATGCTAGTGGATATACAATTCATTCTTCATGGGGATCCAACAATAACTAGACAGAGGCAGTTCCTAAAGCTGTTGTGTGTCTGTGGAATCTTTTCCCCTAACTGGGCTGCCTTGTCTAGCCTCAGTGGGAGTGGATGCTTCTAATCTTGCAACGACCTGATGTGGCAGGGTCAGGGAAAGCCAGGGGGGCCCAAACTCTCAGAGGAGAAGGGGACGGAGATGGGAAGTGGCACTCTGTGAGTGGTGGAGCAGGAGTGAAGGCAGCAATTGGGATGTAAGACAAATAAATAAATACTTTATTTTAAAAATTGTAGTAAGGATGTTGAAAGGTAGCACTCTTCAATTGACGACTTCTAGCAGGGGTGCACGAAGGGAAGCACCCAGTTCTGTTTAAAGGCAGGCCACTGAGTTTGACCAGGCTCCAGTGAGTAGATAGATAACCATAATTAGACGAGATTTTGGTTGTTATTTTTGGAGGGGGCCAAAAGACATAGAAGGATGAAGATTTAAGTGTAATGCAGTGTAGGTTGTGAACTTTTCAAAGACTCAGTAAAAGTATTAGGTTGAAAAATAATAAAGTTGGGCTTTCTCCCTTTCAGCAGGGACTGTCCATCAGTACCCAGTGCCTGCCTCTCAGTAAAACATCTCTACCAAACACAGCTGGCTTTTCCCATGAAAGTCTGAAATATGAAAATGCATCAGAAATAAATATTAAAATTAAGAGAAAAATAGCCTATACTTTACTAACATTTGTGTTAAGGCATTTTCTCATGTTCACAAACATTATCCTATTACATTTTAATGGCCCAGTATAGTGTTCAACTGTAATAGTATATACTTATAATGCATAGTAATATAAGCATATATGCTTCTATTTCATAACATTTAACTCATTCCTTTGTAATAGGATGGGAAGTTGTTTAGACTGTAAGGATCCTTTTGATGCTATACAAAATGTCTTTGCTGAACAATATTTTATTAAATTTTATGATTATACAAAAAGGTGCATTAAATTATGTATATACTAAATTTAATACATATATTTTCAACCTTTTTATACCTACTACCAAGCTATACTTATGATGATTATTCTAATTTATGTGCATGTAATAGAATATTCCAATGCCCAGTTCACTCTTTTAGAGCAACACTGAATATTAATGTTTAAAAAGTAGTTTAGACCAGATAGAAAAAAATGACATCACGTTATCATGTTATTTGCATTTTATAGATCACATAATATGAATATATTTGAATATTTTATTGGTCACATGAAATATTCATCTCTAACTTCATATGAAAACAAGCTCCCCAGTTTTCTTTATTATGTTGCTATTTTCATGGAAGAATACATTTCAATTTTAAGGTAGTATACTTATCCTTTGTGTCTTTGATATGCTTCACTGAAAATCTTTCCAGGTTATAAGCCACCAGATTTTGTGTTTGTTATCATATCTTTTGTGGGATTACAATTAAATTTTCTAGCATTTAAGTCTGACATCTGAACTAGAGTTAGTCATGAAATGCTGAACTGGTTTTTTATTTTCCCCAAATAATTAGCTGCTTTTGTTGAGGCTGATTTCTGAGTGATCTGCTTTTCTCTGCTGAGTGAAATGCCACATTTGTCAGCTTCAGAAACCTCTGTTTCAGGTGTTCTAAGAGGTTGCTTTATTGTGAGAGTCTTTCTCAGTTTCTTGATATATACTCCAGTTTCTGGAATAGGCAGAGGAGCCAACTTGATCCATGAGTTCTTACAGCCTCTTGTCACTCATCAGACCTGCATTTGCAGAGTTTGATTATCTTAGAGACAAGTCACGTCCACTGAGATATTGCAGATATAAACCCAGTCTAGTGTATCGGATATAAACAGAATTTGGTAAACTTACTTTAGGCCACTGAACAAATGCACAAATTTTAGAAGGGAAAATATCCTTCAGAATCTCTGCTGCCCATTAATAAATAGGACTTCATGGAATTGGAAAGCTTCTGCGAGGAAAAGGACAACGTGATGGCTATTCCTGGCTATCAACTTGACTGCATCTAGAATGAACTACAGTCCAGAAAAAGGAGGGCACATATGATCCACATCAGGAGGCTAGAAGACTCAGTCTTCTGACCTGGATCTTGATGTGTGGATCTTGAGGCATAGTGGTCACGAAAAGCTTAGGCCCACGCAAGGTACTACATGCATTCAATTCCAGGAGATTGAGGCAAGCAGGTCTCTGAGTCAAGGCCAGCCTGGGACAAAGCCAGTTCCAAATCAAGGAGTGGTGGTATATACCTTTAATATGGGCCACATTTTCTGTTGAAGGCCTATATAAGGACATTGCAAGAAGGCTGACTCACTCTTCTTTGCTGCTTACACTTACTTGCCAGTATATCTGTTAGAAGCTACTCATTCAGGATTCCAGCTTAAAAAAGAAGACCAGCTGAAACACTAGCCTCGTGGGACTGAGCAACTACTAGATTCTTGGACTTCCCATTCATAGATACCCATTGTTGGGGTAGTTGGACTGCAGACTGTAAGTCATTATAATACATTTCCTTATAGATATAGTCCATAAATTCTGTGAGTATAGATAACCTTGACTAATACAGACACTGTCAATGGGCCAAACAGCAGCCTATGGAATGAGAAAAGATTTTCACCACTCTGACAGAGGGCTAATTTCCAAAATATATAAAGAACTCAGGAAACTAGACTTCAACAAACCAAATAACCCAATTAAAAATGAAGTACATGTCTAAACAGCAAATTCCCAACAGAGGAATCAATAATAGCTGAGAAGCACTTAAAGAAATGTTCAAGAAGTCTTCAGGAAAATGCAAATCAAAACAACCCAGTGATTCCGCCTTACACCCATCAGGATGGCTACAATAAAAAATTCAAGGGACAGCACATGCTACCAAGGATGTGGCGCACGGAAAGCCCTCCTCCACCGCAGGTTGGAGTGTAAGGTCGTATAACCACTCTGGGAATCAATTTGGCAGTGACTCAGAAAATTGGGAGTCGTTCTACCGCAAGACCCAGCTATACTACTCGGGGGCGTATACCCAAAAGGTGACCCACCAATCTACCAGGACACCTACTCAACTATGTTCATAGCAGCTTCATTCATAATAGCCAAAACTGGAAAACACCTAGATGTCCCTCAACTGAAGAATGGGTAAAGACAGTGTGGTACATTTATCCAATGGAGCATTAATCAGCTGTTAAAGCAGTGACATCACAGGCAAATGGATTTAACTAGAAAAAAATCAGCCTGAATGAGGTAACCCAGACCCAGAAATTCAAACACGTTATGTACTCACTTATAATTAGATATTAACTGCAAAGCAGTAAATTATACTGTAGACCACATACCCAGAGAGGCCTTATCACAGAGCAGAAGCGAATGGGAGGGGTGTGGAGGAGGTGCAGGTGGAGGTGGAGGGAGGGAGAGGAAACTGCTGTTGGGATGCAATATATGAGAGAAGTAATTAAAAAAATAAAAACACTATCCAATAAAAGATGCCATTTAATAATGAAAAACAGCAGAAGCTTTTTGGCTTCTTCCTTCAGCCATGGTCCTGGTGCCTTTTCATCCGGCTCTCTGTAGTATGACCCCTGCTCGCCCAAGACTAAGACTTGCCTTTTAATACCACAAACAGTAATAATGCCCACATAGCAACTGTTCTGAATGTTCTGCCCTATGTGCTTTGACTAAAATACACACACTTGGTAACAGGATGCCTGGCTTCTCCTCTAGCCATGCTTCTTGCAACAGCTCCTCCACACTTAGACTGCTCCCTGTTGTGTTAGGATTCTTACTCTTTTCTCAGACTCAGAGACCATCTCTGATGTTACCAGCCTGCCTGCCATATCCTTATATTCTGCCTTAAGCTTGACTATTTCCAAGAAGCCTTTTCTCAGTGTTCATGGGCAGTATCGGTGAGACTTGTTTGATGCCCATGACCCTACTGGAGTTGTTGATAAAATGGCATCTTATCTAAAGAATGCCTAGAAATTCTTGTATATCTTGCTATCCCTAGCATTCTAGTGAGTTCACGGGTATAAAGGCTCAAGAAATATGTGGAACCAGAACACTGCAGTGTGGCACAGACACTAAGGAGCGCTGGCTCTGAAATCAGAGAGGTCTATGGTAAAGTAAACCTCAACAATTTCATGGTTGCTTGGGTACACCCTGCTCTTCATAAGATTCTGTTTCTTCCTCTATATAATGATGATAAGTCCTCAGGAATATTATTAGAATAGAAAGCAATACAGAAAGGAGCCCACTGGAGTGCCAAGCAGGTGCTTGACAGTTGCAGGTGCTATCAGTAAGCAAGGTGAGTGTCCACAGTTCTCCTGACATAAGAATGGAAATTGACCAAGGAAGTGTTATATCAACAGAAGATTTAAGACTAACCAGAAAGTGTGATAATATATATAAGCACTTATAAATCTGTTTTAAACACTGAGAGTTGCTTTTCATATTATTTACAGAAACCATCAGAATCCCTTATAAATTAGATTTTGAAATATGTACATATTGATTTTTATAGCTCTTTTACTTGTTGTTATTGTATTTATTCAAATTAAATGAATATCTGGCTCCATAATTTTTATAACATTTATTATAAAATTAATAACTTTATACACACAGATTTCATTAAAAGTTTAATTAGTTTATTCAACAAAATACAGGTGTCCTTAATTAAATCAGAAAATGATGTAAAATCAGGCTAGTGACATTGCTCAGTGAATAAATCCTGGCCACTTGAGTTTGCTTCCCAGAGTCTCCAGGTAAGAGGAGTGACTTGGCTCCTAAAAATTATTTTCCGACTTCCACCCACATACAGGGCCATGCATGAGCTTACACACACACACACACACTTAAAAATAATTCAGAAAAATAGTATAAATGATTGCATTCAGTTATTTAGTTGTCAGAAATTTGAGTGAATTTCTGTTATTAGGTGTCTTGCTCTCACTAATAATGTTTAAAAATAAATCCTATGACATGTGGATTACATTTTTTATTTAGATGTACATAAATTGCTTCTTTCTTATTTACATCTAAGCCACTTCAAAAATAATTTGAAATATATTCCAAATAAAATTATGTGTATAGGTTCTTCAGTAACATTTTATTTCATTGGCATTTTACTAAAGTTTCAGCCTTTATATCTGTAAATAGAATTATGTAATCAGATTTCCCTATCATGGAAAGAGTCAGGAGCCCCCAGCACTATCCAACTGCCATGGAGTGTGCTCAGCTTCTGATATCATGTGAGTTCTCTGTAAGATAGTAATGCTGAACAGTATAAGTTCCCCCTTTAGATTTATACATTGTAAGTTAATCCCTAGACACTAGTGTTGATAAGTGATGCTTAGTAACAAGTGCTGATATCCCATGAAATTAAATGGCTGAAGGGCCATATTTTACTATTGTGGAAATGGTTGCAGGTTTTTTTTTTTCTTTTCTTTTCTTTGCTGTTTACTCACTCACCAGATTTAACCCTCTTTTAGTTCTTCTGACTTCCCTTCCTGTAAAGGTTCAACAAACTCCTCAGCAGACACTATTACTAGAGATTTGATTTGGGATTTTTTAGACTGCTTCGTAGAAGGGGGAACAAAATACTCAAGGGAGGACATACAGAGACAAACAGTGGAGTAGAGACTGAAGGAAAGGCCGTCCAGAGACTGCCCCACCTGGGGATCCATGCCATATACAGTCACCAAACCCAGACACTGTTGTGGATGCCAAGAAGTGCTTACTGAAAGGATCCTGATATAGCTGTCTCCTGAGAGGTTCTGCCAGATCTCTACATACATAAATACAGAGGTGGATTCTCACAGCCAATCATTGGATTGAGCACAGGGTCCCCAATGAAGGAGTTAGAGAAAGAACTGAAGGAGCTGAAGGGGTTTGCAACCCCACAGGAAGAACAATATCAACAAACCAGACCCCTAGAGCTCCCAAAGACTAAACCATCAACCTAAGGGTACACATGGAGGGACCCATGGCTCCATCAAGATATGTAGCAGAAATGGCATTGTCTGGCATTAAAGGGAGGGGAGGCCCTTGGTCCTGTGGGTGGGGGAAACACCCTCAAAGAAGCAGAGGGAGGGGGATGGAATGGAAGTTTCCAGAGGGGAAACCAAGAAAGGGGATAACATGTAAAATGAAAATAAAGAAAATATCCAACAAAAGAAAAGGAAAAGAAGGAGGAAGCAAAGAAAAATGTTAACCAGTCCCAGCTATTCTGTTATAGCATCAAAATCATAAAGATAGTGGAAAATATGTTCAATTATTTCTATAAAACTTATTTTTTCCCCTCTGAGATCTATTTTCATTCTTGACTCTAAAGTCCTTCATTATCCAGCAACTTCTCAGAATTTAAACTTGAGTCACCTTAACATTTAGTAAGAGAAATGAACAGGTACATAAATAATTCTGATAGGAATGTAAAACTGGGGTTGCAAGTTAATATAGACTGTTCTTGCAGTTAATGACCCTCGAGACTCCAAATGGAATGTTAATATTCTCAAACAAATAGTTCCAAATTCTGGCCCAGTTGAAGCATGCGAGCTGGCTACTATCCCTATGCTGTGCTTCATCTATGAATGTCGACGTTGTTTTTCCTTTTTTGTGCCTTCCATGTTCAAATCCTGCTCATTCTGTCTTTTATGCAGGCTTTCAATATTCCTTCCATGGACCCAGAGCCATTTACATATACTTTTGTTGTAACTTATAGAAGTATTTTCCTTTAAGAACAGAGACTATGTTTCAGATCTTTGTGTCCATCAAATAAATTAAAAATAATCTTTTGGTTTTGATCTATTCTGCTCCTTGAATGTTTGAATGGCTGACATTGAATGGCTGGTCAGCGATATGAAGTCATGATTCCCAGCCTGAGTTTGAAATTAAGAAACAATGAATGAATTGTTAATGTATGATATTAGAAAGAACAGATAATTATGGTGATGGTGTAAATGTTGTTAGTTTTAGTGTGTGTGTGTGTGTGTGTACACTAGTACGGTATGTAGATCTATCAAATGATCTCATTTAGTAAGAAAGTAAAACCCTGTATCTCATGAAACAAGCATGGGTAAGTTCCTCTACATAGCAGTCTAGAAATTTTTCTTCTAAATATTGCTAATCTTACCTAGGTTGAAATGATAGGTTTCTTTAAGGCTAGCTTTATTCTCTGGGTGAATCTTACTCTCAAGACTCTAGAGCTGACTCACTCCCACATAATGGAGTCATGGTCTGCAAAACCACCCACAGCTCCTTTGATGGTAATTTTGTATGTGAGCTCTCACACACTGGAAATCCAACCTCCCCGACATAGGTGCTGTAACCTGGCTCACTCTTGACACTCCAGCTCACAGCTCCCACTTCCACATATCAGGCTATTTCCTCTGACTACTACATTATCTATCATAATCATACATTTCTTTTAATAAATTATGCTCATCGTTTATATCTCATTTTGAATGGCATCATAGGACAAAGACACTTAACTGAAAATTCAATAACAGAGGAGTACAGCATCAGTCCCTCCCTGATTGCTGAAAATTCAACATCTTGAAGCCATTGACCTCTGCTTACTGAGGCTAACTGTTTATACGTATTCATTTTTCCATTGCATCATCCATGTACTGGGACACCTTTTAAATTGTCCTGGAAGGCATATAACAATATATCACTAACATTTTTTCAGAACAAACAAGTGGCATATGTGATAGCAATAATGTAAAAATCAAAGAGGAAAGTGCTTCCTAAGCCATCGTTACAAGGATGAAGCTGATCTTGAAGGTTTGATTTATGGTACCTAGTGATCCATAACAACTGTAATTGTAATTAATTGTTATAAATTTTATGTAAATCTATTACAGTAATAGTATACCCATGAGGATTAGTTGAGTAGAGAAATGTCATCGCATAATGCTATTCAGTTAGTACTAAAAAACTGGCAGATAAAATGCCATGAAATAAAAATATTAAAATAAAAATTATTATGGAAGAAGATGCCATAATCTCTACTTAAAAATGTTGCTTGAACATAATATATTTTGGTAATACCTAAAAACAAATATCTGTGAAATTGTGCTTAAGAGGGCTATCTACATGATTGTGTTAGCAAGAATTATAATTTAACTTGTTCTTTATCCTAGGAAATTGTCAATCTCACTGTGTAGCCAAGGATATCCTTAATCATTTTCTATTGATTTGATAAGTGTTATTACAGGTTTTTACCATTGTATTTAGTTTTATGCTTTGCTGGAGACATACCACAAGATTTTGCATATGCTAGGAAGGCCCTTCACCAACTGAGCTGTATTCTCAACTCTACACAAGATGTAGAGTGAAAATACCAATGTTTAAATGAAAAGTCTTTTATGAAATTCCACATTTTAATATCTGACACAAAAGAATAATGTGAAAGTGCACAAACATAATGTAGGCTCTCCTGTGTGGCCAGATGCACACACCTATGTTTGTTTATGTGAGACAGCCCAAATTTGTGACCAGTATAGGTATGTAAATGTGAAATGCTTCTTACCCCCAAAACACAGTGACCATTTGATCTAAATAAATCAGGAATACTTCATGAATAGTTTTAATTCGAAGCAACATTATATTTCAGATGTAGCTGTTCATAGCAATCACTCATCTACTGCATTACTTAGACTTCCTAAAAACCTGTTTTTCATTTCTTCTCAGGTAATGCTGTACTTATGATCTTGAATGTTCCCCAAAGATCCATTCAAATTTCGTTCTTTATTATTATTATTACTGGATATTTTATTTATTTACATTTCAGATGTTAACCCCTTTTTTGGTATCCCTACCTGGAAACCCCCTATCACCTCCTCCCTCCCCCTGCTTCTATGAGGGTGCTTTCCCACCCACCCACCTACCCACTCCTGCCTCCCCACTCTAGCATTCCCCTACATTAGGGTATCGAGCCTTCACAGGACTAAGGGTCTCTCCTCTCATTGATATCCAAAAAAAGCCATCCTCTGCTACATATGGGGCTAAAGCCATGGGTTGCTCCATGTGTACTCTTTGGTTGGTGATCTAGTCCCTGGGAGCTTTGGGGAGTCTGGTTGGTTGATACTGTTGTTCTTCTTATGGGTTGCAAACCCCTTCAGCTCCTTCAGTCCTTTCTCTAACTTCTCCGTTGGGGGTTCCGTGCTCAATCCAATGGTTAGGTATAAGCATCCACCTCTGTATTTGTCAAGCTCTGGCATAGCCTCTCAGGAGACAGCCATATTACGCTCCTGTCAGCAAGTACTTTTTGGCATCTGCAATAGTGTCTGGGTATGGTGTCTGTATAGGGGATGGATCCCCAAGTGGGGCAGTCTCTGGATGGCCTTTCCTTCAGTCTCTGCTCCATACTTTGTCTTCCTATTTCCTCCATTGAGTATTTTGTTCCCCCTTTTAAGAAAGACTGAAGCGTCTGCACTTTTATCTTCCTTCTTCTTGAGCTTCATGTGGTCTGTGAATTGAATCTTAGGTATTCCAAGCTTTTAGGCCAATATCCACTTATCAGTGAGTGCATACCATGTGTGTTCTTTTGTGACTGGGTTACCTCACTCAGGATGATATTTTCTAATTCTGTTCATTTGCCTAAGACTTTCATGAAGTCATTGTTTTTAATAGCTGAGTAGTACTCCACTATGTAAATGTACATTTTCTGTATCCATTCTTCTGTTGAAAGACATCTAAGTAGAACCTGAGTATAGGTAAGGCTCAGAGGGAGGGTTATAGGTCACTATATCCCTGGGTTAGAGAGGGAGGTGGACAACCAAATTTGGCTCCTTCATTTCTCTCATTCAGTTCTTTATGCACAAATCATGATTTATTACTGCCTTTCTGTGGTCTTGATGTCAAAGGAACTACAGACCACAAACTGAAGCCTACAAGTTTTTGAGGCAAGATTGACATTTCACTTATCTCGTGTATTATAGAAACTGAAAACTGATCACAACAGTAATTGATTTCTTCAAAATCATATTTGTATATGATTATGTCAGACACAGTGCTGAATGATAACAATACAGTGGAAAAGAGGGGGCATGGTTTCTGCCCTCATTGACTTTACATTCCACAGAAACAAATTGAAAGCAGCTAGGAAAACAAGTACTTCCTTTCTAGACTGTTATGTGATATCAAGAAAGCCACGAATGGGAGAAGATGAAGCTAGAGATTAGTTTTTTTATATATTACAATTTTATAATATAATACAATATTATAATATAATATATAATATAGCATTATATATTTAATACATATATATATAATAAAGTCAGTATCATTAAAGGTAAGAAGAAATAAGTAATATCCAGAGTAAAGGATAAGTCTTATTTGCAGAAAGAGCTAGACAGAGAGACAGAGAGAGAGGGAAGGAAGAAGAGGCAGGTACCAATATTATGTACAGAAATGAAGTTACTCTTATGCACCAAAGTCTCTGTGAGAGATAAAAACATCATGAAGCAGCATGTCAAGGGTGAAGTGATGGGCTGAAGTCAAACCAAATTGGGCCTTTTAAGCCACTGAAAAGATTTGGATTTCATTCTAAGTATAATGAAAATCTGCTAAAGGACTAAGCCAACTAGTGACATAATCTGATTTGCAGTTTTGAAAGATCATCACTAACAACTATGTAGAAAAAGGATTAGACTGTGTAAATACAGAAGTCAGGCTAAGAGGCTCTTGGAACAAATATTGGGGCAGAACTGGCATAAGTGCCTTAAGCAGACCGCTAAAGTGATGGAAAATTAATGGGAAAATGTAAAGTAAAGGAAGGATAGCTTCTTTCTACTTTCAACAGTGTAGGTAGTGCTGTCATCGGAAGGAGCATGAGTCAGTGCTTTTCAACTTTCCTAATGCTGTGACCCTTAAATAGAGTTTTATGTTGTGTGGACCCAAAATCATAAAATTAATGTTGAGATTAATATTAATCTCATCATACAGATAGATAAGCAGTGTTCCTGTAATTATCTTTCATTATAGGTATACAATCTACTTGACTGGAAAAAATCTAAAATAATCATAAAAGGCCTGAACATACACTGGATAATAAATTATAGTTATTCAAATATAGGTACTAAAGGTCATGTATGGAATATAACAAACAACAGACTTTAAATTCGAGCTGCATCCTGCTGTAGCTACATTTCCCACGAATCCTGCATCTCTGTCTGTAGATCTTCAAGCACAATAGGTGTTTTTCCCTTCAATTTTAGGTTTCTCTTTCTGTTATGACAAAATGTAGGAGAGAAGCAGTTACATTCCTCAGACATCTGACACTAATATTTCAATAGGTAATTGTTGCTCCCAAGAACATTTTACACACAGCGCCTTAATTCTTTAAACATTCTCTTTGGAGCATTTTGTTTTTATTACATTTTATATTGACAAAAATCCAGGTTTAGGGAAGAGAAGTAATTTGTGTAGGATCTCACAACTGGCAATCAATAAAGCAAGTCTGGGCTCAAGATTTCCCAAGAGTCCACACAATTAAGAGGCACTGTATGCTGGCTTCATCTTCATCAAAGGCTGTCACTATCACCTCCATTTCTTGGAAGAACTGAATTGCAGCTGCTTGTGTCTTCTGTGACCATGAAAATAATATTTATGTGTGGTGCTCATCCTCCTTGTGTGAACAATTTATATACAGTACTTTCTGTTTCCCTGTAAGGTTAACTTTTTTAAAAAATGTTGTTTATGTTGGTGCCAAAATCTCCCAGTGGAATTAATTAACTGATATTTTCTATTGCTTTGCAATATGCAAAGTAATAAATGCCTTTCCAGATTAATAGCTGAAGCAAAACTAAGGTAGTTAATGAGTCTCAAAGCCCATTTACTGTGAGGAAATAGTGATTATTATTCTTTTACAGCCAACCATATAATTAGAGGAAATATAAGAAAAATTATATTTTGGCTTACCTGAAACTGGTGGAAATAATATTTCTTTGAATTATTCAGCAAAATATGTTTCAGTTTATGTAACATAAGTATATTGATATCAATGCTTAATTGATTCACAACTTGAAAATGTTTATTAATACAGTACAGAATACATTAATAGGATGAATATTTTGAAAAATAAAGTAAAAGAAACAAAAAATTAATCATAATAATGACCTATTAATCACTTATGGAAAAATACTATTTAATATTTCTAGACTCCGGTTAATAGACCGGTTAATGAGAGTCTAGTTCTTCATCTGAGTAAAATATTTTGGCATATATGCAAACTCAAATGGCTTTTACATGTGTACAACACCCCTGCTCTGATGTAAAAATTAGGAAGTTATTTGCAAATGACTTGATTTCCTTGCCATTATCCTTTAGCATCACTCAAAAAGAACACAAGAAAACAATGAGCACCATGTCAATGATTTTCAGGATTATCAATTCCTCTAGATAGAGCTACAGAATCTAGGAATTTTATGTCCTTTTAGTCATGTAAATAGAAATAGGCATAATCTCATCATATATGGATATATTTGCAGAAATTAATATGTTTACATATATGTATATACTTTTGATCTACCCTAAAATCAAAACTTTGTACATTATAATTAATCTAATTGGTTCAAAAATATATCACTGAAAATACAAATGTGGTGTAATGCATTTCTTTTTTTAAAAAAAAGAATTCCAGACTATAGTTTAAGTATTAATATTCATATCAAAATAAGATAAAGAGATTGATAGCTGTATTGTTGAATATAATTTCATACAGTATTGAAAAGCACATACACAAATTTGACCACCAAGCTAGGTAAATAAAGATTCACACCTTCCCAACACCATAGTCAAATCTTCACTCACATGATTAACTTAGGCAACTTATTATTACTTTTTAGGCCTTTTATTACTAGGTGAAACATTGTTCCTCTTTTCATGGTGAAGCTATAGGAAGAATGATCAATCGTACATAATTTATTTTGCCTACTATACATTCTGGCTTCATTGCTTTTAAGAAGCAACGATCTTCTGATTCCAATAACCTTACTGAATTATTGATTATTTTTTACTTTTAATTATTATTCTTTATTAAATTTCAGACTATTTTATTCCTTTTTACTCAATTACAAATTGACAGGCCATGTGCTTCCTTTATGCTTTGTTAGCACACACACACAAACACACATACACACACAAACACACACCATTGGTTTAACTAAGATAAATCTACTATGTATGATGAAGGAAATTAAGCAAACGCATTATTGCACAAATACAACCCAGAGAAATTATAGCGTAATGACCTCAGCTTTTCTTGCTTGTACTTTAAGACCACTATAATTTAACTGCAGACTTTAAACTGTCATTGCATCATCCAAAAACATGCTCTAAATTTTCCAGGTTTCAGTGTAATTTTGAATTATTATTCTGATGTGGGTAAATCATCCCATTAGTCATTCTTTGGAGGGATTTTAAAGGAAACCCGTCAGCTGGTATTGTCGTTCCTATATCACCAGCTCCTTTGTTTATTGTTCATTCATCAGAGTCACTTAGCACCAACTGTCTTACTGGGCACTACGCTACAAGCTTGCAAAAGGCTATCAGATGTCCTCAGAGCTCTGAAAATTATGCAGTGGTACAGAAGATCAATAAATCGACTGCCGAGATAAGCTTCAGTGGCTTTGCACACACATCCTGGAGCTTGGAGGAGGGGTATTTGAATCAGACTCAGAGTTAGAAACATTCTTTAAAGGTAGTGAAATTCAGCTGGAATTTGTACTCTAGGGCATGAATGCCTTATCTGGACTCAATCTGTAGCATTTACAAAAAAGAGAGGGGTATTCCAAGGCATGGATACTGTAATTCAAAATATTTTAGGCATCTATTAGATTAACTAGACTGAAAAGTCATAATATGGTGTTGAAGGGCACATTTTACCTTAAGAAAATACTATTATACCTTATACTCAATGACATTTTCAAGATGCTATATTGAATCCATTGCTCTTCAGAATATTACCTGGCCAGTGGTTCTTCTGGGACAGCAAAGCCAGCCTTGGTCAGTTGCCTACAAAGGCTCCTGCATCACTTCTCTGACCATCACTTTAGTTATGGGCTTGGATGGTGTCTTGGGTTTTCTGACTCACCCAAAGTCCCAAAGAATGGCTGAAGCTTGCTGTTCTTATACTTCATATGGGTAAAGTTAAATCACCTAAAATCTCACCTAAAGAGACTTCTTTCTTCCTCCAGAATACTCGTTAAAGAAAAGCAAAAGACAAACAAAACAATGACAAAGAACTGTATATTTGAAAACTGATAAGAGAAAATATTTTAAATGTTGTCTCTTCATTTAAAAAAAAATAAAAGTGAAATAGCAGGCAAGATAATGCCATTGATCAACAATTCCATAATGTGTATGTATGTATGTGTATATGTGTGTGTATCAGAAAAAATGCAAAAAAAATGCAAAGAAAAAAAAACAAAAAAACAAAACAAAACCAAAAGGAAACAACAAAACTGCTCATCTTTTGGATGAGTTGTGAGAACTCGTAATAAATGAACTATGTTATGAGGCCAAGACCCCTATGCTTTTGTCCAAAACTATCCAATTTAGGCTGATTATCAAATGACATTAAAAATTAGGTGTCTTTATGAAAAGCTAGGTAGTAAGAAGGTTTTCCTATGGAAAGCCTCAGTAAAATATTTTCATAATTTGCTTCTCAGCTGTATTTGAGGCTTCTCAATGCATCGGGATCACAGCTGGAAAAATAATTAACAATAGAATTAAACTTGAATAAATATAAAATATTTTATGGTCCTAAATTCAACTCATTACTTTCCTTTCAGCTTAACATTGAAGTCCAGCTGTGAAGTGCTGAACATTCTCAATCCCTTAATACAGTACAATTTGTCTTTGACCTGCTCTAAGTGGTTTGTTTAAGAGAGCTGTATGTGCACAAACACATGAATACTAAGTTATTCCCAACATATATTATTTAGTTTAAATAGTCTGAGACTTGCTACAAAAGTAATCTACTTACAAAAGAAATTTTAGTATGTATTTCTTACATGTTGTTACATTGTAATTCTTTTCCTAATAAAAATGTAATTAAATTCTTTAACTATTTCAAACAGTAAAGTTACAAATTAAAATTCACCCTGTGATTGGCTGGTAGGATTATTTATGGAGAAGGAAAGTACACTACATGGCTGGCAGTTCCAAAGCTTATCTACTGAGGGTGAGATCTGCATCACAATGCTACAGAGGGCTAAGCTAGCCTCACTGGGCTCTATTTAAGAGTGCCAAGACAGTGAAGCCACTGTTTTTAGAGCAGAGGGTGACAAGTGGTAGTAGCATTGTAAGTGTGATACCTTAGTCCCAAGGAGTCAAGAAACAGAAAGCAAGGATCCACAGACCATGCATGTCCAAGCAGACTTGTCTAGTGATGACTCAGAGTACATGGTGAGATGTGAAAGGTTAAATGTAGACACTCTATCATTTTCTCTAGGGTCTTGAATATCCAAGGATTTTGGTTCTTGAAAGGAATCATGGAAGCCCTGCCCGAGGTACTAAGGGACAATCACAAAGCCTGTGGTCACTGAGCAGAGAAAACAAAACAAAATGTGCAGTATAAGTAGAAAGCTCAAAATGATATGGTATACTGAGTATTTCCTTTTGAATATTAGTTTTGGGTGGTAAATTCTGAAATTATATTTTTATACAAGTAATTGACCAAAGTTTTTTCTAAGAAATTAGTGTAATGATGAGAAACTTTAAATTTTATATTATGTCTTATTAAATATTTTATTACTTTTATCTGTCCTGTGTCTGTCTCTGTCTCTGTCTCTCTGTCTCTCTCTCTGTCTCTCTCTCTCTCTCTCACACACACACACACACATTCTCTCTCTCTGTCTCTCTCTCACACACACACACTCACACACACACATTCTCTCTCTCTGTCTCTCTCTCTCTCTCTCTCACACACACACACACACATTCTCTCTCTCTCTCATACACACACACACACACACAAACATTCACACAATCGTATGCACACACTCACACACCCATACATTTGTATATTACTGCTGTTTAAAGATCTTATTTATCTTCGGTTTTTATGTGTGTATTTTGAGTGTAAATTAATGCGGGTAGTATGGCCCAGAAATCACATTTTATCCAAGCCTTCTTCTAATTAGAAAAATAATTAGCTGGTTCATGAACTTAAAGTTAACAAGAAGACAAAAAAACTGTAGCTGAAAAAAAGGGCATGAGTTCTAGACAAAAAATGAGAATGTAAGTTGTCAAAGACATAAGGTAAGAAACAGTCCAGTTTTAAACTGAACGATGATGGCCGTACATATTTCCCTTAGGGATACTTGTCATGTAAGGTCCTTGGCATTGTTAAGGACAATAAATTTTAAGGTACAAAGACTTTTTTCTACAAACAGAAAAAAATTGTAATTTAGTGCTGAGGACTGTTCCAATAAATGTTTATTATTCAAATATTAATGCCAGTTTTTTCATTTTTGTGTGTCAAAATTAAAGACATGACATTTACTCACATATTATAGTTTTCTAGCTAGGTTGATAATACTAAAACACATACCATATTTTCTTTGTGGTTTGGAACTGTCTGAATTAGGATTCAAATGAATCAGTACTTTGCAGTCTCTGTTTGTGGACTGATAAAATAAATAAAATAAAGCATGACACATAAAAGACAAACCAAAATATACACCAGACCGGGCAGTAAAGAGTCCTCTGTGCTAAAGATAGTCTTAAACAGTCATTCTCATTTCCCTGCTCCCTGGGGACCGCACATAAACATTAATGGGATGACTATTTTAGTAGTTCCAGTACAAGAGGTGGGATATAAAATCTAATAAAAATGCCTAAAATAATTCTTATCACTTAGGTGCACCAGACCAGTACTCCACCAAGGAGCTCCATTCCCCGACCCAATTCACATATGCAAATGCTGCAAAATCATCGTGGTAAAATAATATTCAATTACTTCTTCCTTATCTTCAAATTAGTGTCTGGTATTGCCAAATGTTTAGAAAAATAAAGCTTTTTGAAGAAATATCTGAGTAACCCATAATAATGATATATATAAGCATATTTTACTTAATGTTTGCAAATTTTATAGAACATAAAAACATATTCCATCCATCTGTACAAGTATATCCAAACATCACAAATCAAGTTAGTTCATAAAGCAGAGCTGTGTTTCTACTATCAATTTTACATGTAAAATTGCAAATTCTGTATGCATTACTGATCAGTTTTCATTATTCAAACTGGATTTGCATGTGGCCTAATTATCTTATTTTATCTTTCCCACCCAAGAGTAACAACTGTTCTATGACCTAATTTAACATATTCTGTAACTAACTAGCCTGCAATATTAGGTACAGGTCTCAGCAATTGATAATAACAGACCAGAGCCCCAGCAAAAGAAATTAGTTAATGATAAAACAAATCACAATATTAATGATGTAGAAATAGAACAGGGGACATCAGTAATGATTTTTTTGTTAAATCTTACTGAGCATTTTTCTTTATTCAGCTCCCAACACTATTAATGTAAAATATGTACTTTATTCATCAAGGAATTATTTTTATAATAACAAGATAAAATGTGAGTCATATTGCAGATAACTGTTTAAAATAACTTCCCACATATATGTCACTTTTGAGCATTCGAATACATCCTCAGGACAAAATCCAATTACTAGAAAATACATAAAATTCATTTTGAAGCATTTTACTGGGTGTGTGGGAGTGTTGGAGAGGGAGAGAATACATTCCCATATGTAGAACTTTGATCACTGAGACCAAAAGGGGTCATTAAATCCCCAGGAGTAGGAGTCACTGGTGACTGTGAGCCACCTGATCATGGTGCTGGGAACTGAGCTCTGGCCTTTTTTATGTGCTCTCAGTAGCTGAACCATCTTTCCAGCGTGTAGAGATTCAGTTTATTTTCAGTGAAGTTGGGTTGGTAGAGCATGCACTAGACCCTGAGCTGTAAACAAACAAACACGCTCAAGATAATGGTCTCTTTAAAATGACAATTGTAGGATTTTTAAAATTTTATTTTTAACATATTTTTCATACATGCAAATGCTCAAAAACACTCTCACAAAATTTCATTTTGAGGAACAAAATAGTGTACTCACTTCAAATACAGAAAAAAATTAAAATAAGAATATTTTACATGGAATCATAAATATTTTCAAAATAATTATTTTTTTAAAATTTACTATAGGCATGTTTTGCATTCTGTGTACTGTTAACTCTTGTGTTATTCAAATGCTGATTTCTCTGCCCTCATATGCTGTTTCAATACAGACAATGCATTGTAATGCTTATACAAAGAATCCCCTATGATAACACTGTCATCTTCAACAAGATAAAGTGGAGTATTTTATGTTAAAATAATGCATGAGATGTGATATAAAATAATAAAAATTTCAATTTATTTGTCAGAAGATAGAAAACATGAATTATACTAAGTATATATCAAGAATTATTGACTGTTGTGCTGTAAACCCTCAGGTAGATAAATCTGCTCCTTTTACTCCCCACAGGATCTCCTTTCACACAAGCCTTTAAAGGGCAGCATTCCCAGGGGTAAAGTTAACACATAAAAGGAGACTGCCCTGGTTGGTACCCTGGATTTTCTACTATATGGCTGTGGTCTTAATTCTTTATGCCTCAATTTCCTCATTCATTATTGATAAACCAAGGGTTCCATAATACAAGCAGCGTGCTTAGTGTATTTTTGGGCAGTAGATAAACACTAATGTTTTATTACAATATTAATATTATTACACAGCCCACAGACGCTCCCCTTGGGATGATTACCTGTTTCATATCTTTTCTTTTCTAAAATCCTTAATATATTTTCCTGCCATTATGATTGAGTACAAACATTTAAGCACAGTCATATGAAATCATAACATATCATGGTGTCAGCCAACAAGCCACTTCCTGAATTTCATGGAGCTCATCACCATCACCATTCATCAGTGTATAATTTTGATCAAGGTACAGACAGTTAGTGGATTAACCCAGCAACTGTCACCAAACATGGAACAGAGAGCTGCTTATTGCTTAGAGTGGGGAAACGATGCCTGTTAATCATTGACATTGTAATCTAATCACCAAATGATAAAAAACACAAGGGAAGGAGGCAAAATGGAAGGGCTGGATGTAATTACATTACTATTCAGCAGCGTGAGAGGGAAGACAGGCAAGTTGCTGTAGTCATTCATACAACCAAACTCTGAATAGAACATTCTAGGACCTTGTCCAAGTTGTCACTGGAAAGCTAGTAGCTTTGCGTTTCAATCAAAGACAATTGTTACAGAATTAACTCAGTGGCTTTCAGAGCTCTAATTGGGACTAATTTCTATGAACTTAAGGTAACAGTAACTCTGAAGCATCGGTTTTTATGGTGATCATAGGCAAGATGTAGGTCAGTAAGCCAGACATATTTTCAAATTTCTGCTCTGCTATTGGCTAAATGACCTGAGTAAATGATCTTTTTTTCTATTCCATTATATAAAAATCAGGAATCTTTTGATCAGGAGACTACCACCTTTTTGAGATTTTCTATGTATAGCAAGCAATGACATGAAAATACTTAGTATTTGATAATTAGAGCTATGTTTACACGGTAATTATTAAATGCTTAAAAATAAGGAAGAAACCAAGAATCATACACTATAAAAAACCACACTGTTACTCTGGAGATCTGGATAAATAATGTGGAGATTATATCAGTGAAGAATACACACTGACTACATAAACTAGCTCTTGTGATATGGATTCACAGAAACAGTGAAATGAACAATTAACACATATCAGCCTCTCACCCAAGAATGAATGTCCAATGTAATATCGAATACCAAACTGCTAACTTTCAGTGGCTCCTAGCCTTTTAGTATATTCTGTTACTGAATAAAGCAAAATATAGTATGTATGTTCTTTCTGTAATTTTCTACACTGGTAAAAGGAATGACCCAGAAGAATGGGTGATATAAGCTTTATTTCTATTTGGACTACTGGGTAAGTGCTTGCAAAAATATCTTTTACAGCTTTCTTATTTTTACTGGAGGCCAGGGAGATGTGATTTCGTAAATGAACCATTAACGGAAGGTGAGAAGCAGAAGATGCTAGGTTAGTGCCACTGAAGGGGTTGAGAGGACATGGGTGAGGGCAAGTGGAACCACACCTGCTTAGCAGTCACAAGAAGTTCATTCCTCACAGTAAAAGAAAATTTAAAATTCAATTAGGAGAAATCTAAATATATTTGTGTAAAAATATAAAATCCAACGTGAAGTGTCACAGTTTCTACTCTGAATGGTAACGCTAACATTTTAGAAGTTCACAGTTTTGGTCATGATTCATTTTAGTATGGTGCATTGTAATTTCAATGTTTATTATAATAAAGTTAAAAATATTTTTAAATATTAAATACAGGGTCTTAAAATGTGCAATGTATTAATACAAAGAAACTATAAAAAACTTAAATCACTTGAAATGTAATTAAGAAAACACATAGAAATACATATAAAAAGTGTAGATTTATTCTTTGTACAATTCTAAGACTACAATAAGTGATATTTACTTGAAAAATATCAGAATATCTACCCTGACATGTATTCCACCAGTCCAGTGTTACTGACTTTGGAAATATACTCCCTCAAAGTTGATAACCACATATGCTGAATAACTGTCTTTTCCTCTGTATGTTTCACATATGAGAAGAGTAGCTGCGTTAATCTGTACAATAAGAATATTTGTTGCCAACTAATGAGGAGTAAGAAAAGATGACAGATTCAAAGTAACAATAATATTGTCCAAGAAATAACAGCTGTTGTTCATTTGTAATCATTTTACTAAAATATACACTTGTATAGATGCTGTGGAGAACAAAAGGAACACTACCACAATGCTAACTCCACTACATAATGCTATCTCCACTACACAGTGCTAACTCCACTACACAATGCTAAGTCCAATGCACAATGATAACTCCAGTACACAATGCTAACTCCACTACACAGTGCTAACTCTACTACACAGTGCTAAGTCCACTGCACAGTGCTAACTCCACTACACAATGCTATCTCCACTGCACAGTGCTAACTCCACTACACAATGCTATCTCCACTGCACAATGTTAACTCCACTACACAATGCTAAGTCCACTGCACAATGCTAACTCCACTGCACAGTGCTAACTCCAGTACACAGTGCTAACTCC
>JADRCH010000012.1:20264521-20347450 GCA_019843965.1 Rhynchomys soricoides
ACTGCACAGTGCTAACTCCACTGCACAGGGCTAACTCCAATGCACAGTGCTAACTCCAGTACACAATGCTAACTACACTCTCATATTTTCCTGCAAACTGTTTCTTATCTTATAGTGACTTAAATGACCTGAGAAACGTCCCACAGGTAGATTTTAACCAACAAATTAAGGACATGTTCAGTTAGAATCTTTCAATATTTCCATTAAAACTTCCAAAACATCTGCCAACTTACTATGTGTGTACCATCTGGACAATACTATGTATCAATAAAGGTCTTCTTGGAATATAACTTAAAAGATATAAAGCCAATTATATTTTGGGGAGAAAGGGCAGTTTCTGACATTTCTAACATTTGACCTTTTTAAGTACAAAAAAAACCCCTGTACTTGAATTAGTATTTAGTAAGTACAATGAAAAGACATTTAACACTCTTAAATTTGCTTTCTGGTTGTAATAACAATTTCTAATACAAAATTTTGTATCACTGGTTCCTCAATCAAATATTTTTTAAAAGATAAATACATGCAAGGAGTCAATCATCAGCTCTACTTAAAGAGTATCACAAGATTTATGTGAAGCACCGCATAAAGAACAGTGAATTGTTAACCAGAGAAATGCAGCTTTGATCTGTACTTGACAGCTGTAAATGTGAATTTTAAACTTAAAAATCTTCCCTCCTACTAACACTGTACAAATTAGATGCTTTTATAAATTCTTCAAATAGCAAACTGGATTTTATCTTCATAGTATTTTGCTTCCCACAGTCCCAATGGTACTAAAGGATAGCTGTCTCAAAGTAATTACATGTATTCATAAGTTTGCAACATAATGTTTTGTGAAACAGTTCCTATAATCAAGCTAATTAGCATATGATAAACTTTAGAGTTGGCATTTTAGGTGGTTAAGAGTGTTTACATTCTAGTGTCTTTGCAACTTCAGTATATCATACTATATTACCTGTATGTCCACCATGCTACACATTAGCTCTCTAGATATCACTACCCCTGCAGAATAGAAGTTTATGCCCTTGATCCTCATTCCTCAATACCTGGAAGCCAACTATGCTATTTGTTAACAATAAATGAGACTATGAAATATTTATTTATTATCTGTACCTGACTTCTTCTGCTTAATATAATGTCCTGTGTGTGCATATCCTTCTATCCATGTCTCCTATACTGATTTTGTCCACTATTGGACATTTAGATTGCTTCCATATCTTTGTTATTCTTGATAATTATTTAATAGAAATGAAAGTATACATATCTATTCAATACACTGATTCCCTTTGGAAATGTACCTGGATGATATTATGTACTTCCAAGAAAGATTGTTTAATATTATGATGGTACTATTTTTAATATTTAAGTCTTCCAATTTCACTATAGAAGTGACTGTACCAATTTATATCCCATTGATGTGGGCAAATATTCTTTTGTATTTATATTTTCACTAGCATTTCCCTCCTCTGGAATTGAGATTATAATTTTATTACAATATTTCTCCCTCCTTTTTCTCCCTGCAAACTCCCCATATACCTCTCTCTGTTTGCCTTCAAGTCCATAGTGTCTTTTTTGTAATCGAAACCCTATGGGGTGTCATTGTGGTTTTAATTGACTATTCCTCAGTAATTAATAGGACTAATGATTTCTTCATATACTTGTTGGACTTTTTTAGCTCTGCCCCTAGATTCTCATCCCCACTGATTACAGTTCTCTCTCCTGCCTCCCTCAACCCACTTGATCCCTCCTGTTCCCCTCTTCACCCCTCTTCCATCCAGTTCCCTCAGTCCATGTACCCTCAATATCTATTTTATTTCTCCTTCTCAGTGAGAACGACTGAAAGCCCAATGATTCACTTGTGGTGTCTCTCTTTAAGTACCATGAGGTAGAGCAGGACATCTTCACTGAAAAACAGTTTTTTCATACCAGGAAGGTTTCCTCATTAAGATGGTCTCCCCGAGCAGTCTTTCAGTTACATAACCTCCAGCTTCCTTGATGGTTTTCCTTACTTTGAGTCACTAACTTCAGTATTATTCATGATTAAACACAATGTCACAAGAACTTTCCTTCCTACAAGCCCTTATTTCTACATATTTCCATTTCGCTTCTGCTACTATGAATCTTATACCAGATAATTCTAAAGACCTTATTCCTTTCCCCAAGCAAATGCATTTATTCTACTGCCTGACACTTTCAACTCCTCACCTAAAAATCTGATCTCATATTATTCTCTAATTAAATTTACTCTTTCCATTAATTCAGTCCCTAATCATATGCTCTCACCGAACTGTTTTTTCAGGATCTCATGTACACAGACTTGATGAAATAATTACATTTTCTAAAAAGAAAAGTGTTCTCTTAATGTGAACAGCTTCTGATCAAATGGGAAGAGAATACTCACTTAGCTATTCATACGAGGTTGTCCTTACTTAAGTACTATGAGAGAGGTGGGGACAATATATCAGAGGACACACACACACACACACACACACACCACAACTTGACACAGCACCATGTAGAGCTCAAATTCCTTGAAAGTCTAAACCAATCTGTCTCCAGAAGATATCCCACACTACTTAGTAATTTTGCTGCTCATTACTGAACTATATCCACTGGAAGTCCAAAAGTCATATGTTGAAGCTCTAATCACCAGTACTTCAAAACATGATTGCATTTAGACATAAGCCTTCAGTGGAGCCTCATGGAAGGCTCTAATCCCAAAGGCCAACTACCAAAAGAGACTGACATCCCAGGAGACTACATGAGCCCAAAAGAAAGATGGACTTAAGACACGAGGAAACTACAGTCATATGCAGACAGTGGAGGAGCCTCAGAACACTAAAACCTGCCAGTGTCCCTTCTATCCAGCCCAGAAAGTCTGTCTGTGGTTTACATCTCTGTTGTTGCTGTGATGCTATGGAAAGCTGGCATTACTGGGTACTTGCTTGGTAAACTAATTAAAACTAATAATTTCATGGTTCTTAATGCTTCCCAGACCAGGTTTGAAAAGTCAGAATCCCAGAGACAGATAAACTGAAATTAGAGAATTCCCATTGTTTTTCTTATTTCTTTAGAAAACCACTGCTTTAGTGAATCTTCGTTCCATTCCCCAAGACCTGTTACCTTCATTCTGTCAAGAAACTTATTCCAGCAGATTAGATTCACTTCACTGTAAGTGAAGAATCACTGAAACATCTGTGCATACTCTGTCCAGGAGTAAGAGTGGACAAACTTGAAGGATATAATAGTTTGGGATTACTTTCTAATTCAAACAGGAACCAATCACAAATTCACTGGTGAATAGAAAATGACTTCAAGCAATAGATACCAAGTGTCATCCTGATTGGTTTATTTTATAGTACATTTCTAAGGACATAAGCTCTAAGAGGGGCAGGTTCAGGAGACATTTTGTTATGTTAGCCAGCTTGACTCAAGGATGCGAATATTCTCAAATTACATTTTGAAAATATTGGCTGCCACTAATGAATTTGAAGACATTTGTAAGTATCAATATGTGTTTTATTAGGCATTAAAACAAAAAGGTAGTTAGTATAAACGGAAGAGCAGTTTTTGTAAGTAATCCAAATCCAATCCTCGTTAACCTCATATACAGGATGAGATCAGAGAGTCTAGTGTGTCAGAACTAAAGGCTGTCAGAGTCAAACTGACCTAAGCTTTCAATCTCATACTTGGGAGCCCTCTCCTAACCAACAGTAGCTTACTCCCATTGAGCCTCCAGTCTATCATACATAAAACATGAATAAGAGCAATGAACCTTCCAGGACTACTCTGAAAGAACATCAGCAAACAAACACATTATCTGGGCCCTGCTCATAGTAAGAATTCAAATAAAAACTACATGCCATTTTACAACTATTTTTAGTATTATTAAAGCCTTTGATTACTGAAATTATACTTTAAGAGTGAATTAGTTTTAAAAATGATTATATCAATACTCACATCAGCTTTATAAAAAAGACTGAAAGCAGCAGGAAAACATATAGCATGCACAGAAAAGATAGATTTAGAAATTTGACGAGCATTGTAAAGAATGTATTACTCTAGTGCTTAGGGAGAAATGGTATGGTGAAAGATTTTTATAACTACAAACAAAATGCAAGCAAGTTGTCCACACAGCAGAATGACATGACCTAGGTAAAACTGATGTTGACAGAAGTAAGCAATATTATATTGGCAAACACTGTAGTCAATGTAAATAATATGCCATAATAATGTATATTTCCATGCATTCATCATAAAACAGAGTAAGTCAAATTCATGATCTCTGTAAAGAATGAAAAGATGCATTTTTCTTCTATGTTTATCTTAAAATAATCTCAGGAGCTGGTTTATTGATGTTAAATCACCAAACCTTCCAGACAATTTAGTCCTAAGAGAAAACAAAATGTTTAATAGTATTTCCATATCCATCCTGACCAAACTGACCAGAATGGCTTTGAATTCATAGAAATCGGTCTGTCTCTGTCTCCTGAGTACTAGTATTGAAGGCATGTGTCATCACAGGTAGCTTAATTAAATGTTTGTTTTGGGAACAAGCTCTCTTGTGGAGAGAATGAGAATGTCCCTTACAGGTTGTGTGTTTGGACAGTAGGTCCAACTTGCTGGAACTGATTTTTTCTTTGCTTTCTTCCTCTCATAGTTTGTGGCCTACACAGATTATTCACTATATGATATTTTATGTTTCATTGGGAATCATCAAATTATTAAAAATGTGGTTCATCTATGATTATTTTAATTTTAGGCAACACATCAAATGCTAATTAAAAACAATTCAAAACAAAACAAAAAACAAAAACAAAAACCAGTGTGTGCGACTGGCTTGTGAGTCTAGTATCTGCAAGAATAAGGAGGGCAGATATCCAAGATCCAGGCCAGTACGGCCTATGTCATGAATACAGAACATGATCTTGTCTCAACATCCGCTCCCAAAAAGAGACAGAGACAGAGAGAGAGAAAAAGAGAGAGAGAGAGAGCATTTACATAGGCAAATTAATAATCAATACAATTAAAGTATAGATATGTTCACTGAATGCAAATATTGTAATAATTGCTCTCGTGTAGTGTTTTCTTGGACATAGCGCATCCTTTCAAGATGGGGCAATGAGTTAGATCTTCTTTATCAGTGACTAAGGCTGCCCAGACCAGGGCCTCATTGAATGAGTGGTGAATGAGTTAGTGAGCAATAGAATTCCATAAACTGTAGAAAGAATGAATAACACAGAGCACAAGGCAGAGGTTTGTGCTTGTGGTTGTCCAGTTGCCTATGCCAAGATTCTTTTTTTAAGTCCAACCACTCACAATTTTTATAGAAAATAAAAGAAATTATGTTTGAAAGTTGTGGAGAAAATAAAACAAAGACAAACTATTCCCTGAACATTGCAATCAGTGTCTCAATTCCTTACATTAAAGTAACAAGCAACAGTTCATCAACCAGTAGCCAAGTGTTTACTCTGAGCATAAACAACATGGTGAAGAAAAGTCCTCCTTAACCCACAAGGATGAAGCAACAGGGTAGTGTTTGGAAGGTCCCGCTAAGGTTAACGTACATCAATGCTCTAATACAACTACCATTTCTTTGAGTATTTTTATGGAATTTCATAATGAGTCACCCCACAGAGAGAAAAGAAAACCACGCCCATGGTTGTCAATGTTTCGAAAACAAGCCACTGTCCTTGAGGTAGGGAAGAAACACAAGCCACCTGAGTGACAAATGGAAAATGCTATAAATGCTCTTTTCCCGTCCATCTGGTCTATTTTGCAGATAACCAGTATTTGTTGTGGTGCTGAAAATGACTAATTCATAACTACACAACCATTGATCCCCTACTCTCTTCTTAATCAACTTTAACTCTGTGCTTGAGGAACACTGTGCCTATGCATAAGACATAACTTAAAAAGAAGTATTTGCTCTAAAAAGCTATTATTAAGACATTGTGGTAGCAATGTAAACTGGAGCTTAAAAAGAGGATTAACAATTTTTTAGCTAAATGTTTATAGGCTACATAGAGTTTTCAATGCTAACCTGAGCTAGAATACAAAATGCCACCTCATAAAATAGAAAAGAAGTTCAAAAGTCAGGTCTGGAATTATCAGACGAAATATGACTAAATAGTATAAATCCTGGTATCTTGGTTCTGAAATTATCCTGAATATATGTAAAATTGCTTCTGAAAATATTTTGCCATATTACATATTTACACAGTATTATGGTATTATATAGAACTTAAATAATGTCTAAGACCAACAAACCAGATTTTTCTAACAGGGTCAAATAAAGCAGTCTTTCCTGAACACTTACTGTGCTCTAGGCCTATGTGTGAATATGTGAACAAATGTGTGAATTCATATAAATTAAAAGTACACATGAAGGGCTGGAGAGATTGTTCAGCAATTAAGACAACTTAATTCTTTTGGAAAAAAAAACAAAACAGATTTTAGTTCCCAACATCTACATGGTGGCTTATAAGCCTCTATAATAACTTAGTTACAGAAATCCAAGGCCTTTCTGACCTTGTGCTCCTAGACACAATGGCATACACATAGGCACACATATGTACACATAAAATAAATACAACTTGTAAAACTGAATATAAGTCCACAATGCTAGTAAATACCACTCCAGAAAATAGGAACAACACTACATTTTTTTTTTCAAAGTAACAAAGGGAAAGTTATGCATGAACCAAAAAAGGCACAATAAGCCATAATGGCGTACAAGCATTAAAATCTTCCTGTCTATGAGTATCCAAAGCCTATGTTGTTAAACTTACTTTAATTTAATAAGTGTCAAAGATATTTCAAAGACAGAGAACAACAATTTAAATAAATGGGCTCCAAATATTGAGAACAACAAACGTAACTTGAAGCCACGTCATCTAAGTAGTAATGTGCTAACATTGTTCAAAAACAACTGATTCCCAAGCAAACCCTCACAAGGGAACTTATCTCTTACCCCTTGAAAAGTTTAGGCAGTGGCTGCTTACTGAAGTTTAGCTCAGAATAATGAAACAATGGAATATCACTAACTGAAATCCAATGCCTATATTCTCTTACTAAATTCTTGTTCTATCAAGAGTTTTATTCACAGACACTAAGTCACTTTCATTTCAAAATACAGAATTTATTTACAGACTTAAGGCATTTTGTTTTACATAGCACCTTTACGTATTAGTTTGGCTGTATTTGCTTCATGATGGATCATATTTGTAGTTGAAATTACATAGAAAAATTAATCCTTAGAATAGAAAATAAGGTGTCATTTTAACCTTCAATTTTATTTCTACTTAGATATTCAAGACTGTTTGACCTTTCTACACTATGATATCCATTCTCCTACATTATACAGTATCACACAAACTTGGAAATGGTGAAAAACATAAATCAAAAATTATTGAAATAAATGCATTATAAGGCCATGGAATGACATGATAGCAACATATTTTACATCTCATGTGAATACTGTACTCACTGTTTGGAAGTTGGCAAATCCCATAAGTCAATAATCGGTCAAAATCATCACAATACCCGTTACCCCATACCCTTTACTGGAACTAAAAATAGAATTTTAATTTTTTCATTTATACTCAAAAGCCACAGAAACTTCACAAAGAACTTACCATAGGATAGAATGGCTTTAAGGACACAATATGTCAACCCTACTTTGTTTGAACTTTAATTTTCTTTTTTTTTTTTTTTGATTTATTTCTTTTTTGTTTCTGTTTTTATTTTTTTCTTCTCTTTTATTGGATTTTTTATTTATTTACATTTCAAATGTTATCTCCTTTCCTAGTTCCCTCCCTGGAGCTCCCTATTCTATCCCCCTGCCCATTCCCTACTCCCCACCCTGGCATTCCCCTACAGTGGAGCATGAGCCTTCACAGGACAAAGGACCTCTCCTCCTATTGATGCCCAACAAGGCCATCCTCTGCTACATATGCTACTGGAGCCATGGGTTCCTCCATAGATACTCTTTGGTTGGTGGTTTAGTCCTTGGAAGCTCTCGGAGATCAGATTGGTTAATATTGTTGTTCTTTTTATGTAGTTTCAAACTCCTTCAGATCCTTCAGTCCTTTCTCTAATTCTTCCATTGGGGACCCCATGCTTAATCCTATTGATGCCTGCAAACATCCACCTCTGTATTTGTCAGGAGAAAGTTATAGCAGGATCATATCAGCAAGCACTTCTTGGTATCCACCTGAGTGTCTAGGTTTTGTATCTGTAAATGGGATGAACCCCAAGTGGGGCAATCTCTGGATGGCCTTTCTTTCAGTCTCTGCTCCACACTTTGTCTCGTATTTTCTCCCCTGAGTATTTTGCTCCCCCTTTTAAGAAGAACTAAAGCATCCACACTTTGGTCTTCCTTCTTCTTGAGCTTCATGTGGTCTCTGAATTTTATCTTGTATATTCCAAGCTTTTGGGCTAATACCCACTTATCAGTGAGTACGCACCATGTGTGTTCATTTGTGACTGGGTTACCTCACTCAGGATGATAATTTCTAATTCCATCCATTTCATGAAGTCATTATTTTTTAATAGCAGAATGGTATTCCATTGTATAAATGTACCACATTTTCTGTATCTATTTCTCTGTTGAGGGACATCTGGGTGCTTTCCAGCTTCTGGCATTACAAATAAGGCTGGTATGAACATAGTGGAGCATGTGTCCTGCTATATGTTGGAGCATCTTCTGGGTATACACCCAGGAGCAGTATAGCTGGGTCCTCAGGTAATACTATGTCTGATTTTCTGAGAAACTGCCAGACTGATTTCCAGAGTGGTTGTACCAGCTTGCAATCCCACCAACAATGGAGGAGTGTTTCTCTTTCTCCACATCCTCACCAATATCTCCTATCATCAGAGATTTTGATATTAGCCATTCTGACTGGTGTGAAGTAGATTCTCAGAGTTGTTTTGATTTGCATGTCACTGATGACTATGGATGTTGAACAATTCTTTAGATGCTTCTCAGCCCTTTGAGTTTCCTTAATTGAGAATTCTCTGTTTAGCTCGGTACCTTATTTTTAATATGGTTATTTGATTCTCTTGAGTATAACTTCTTGAGTTCTTTGTATATATTAGATATTAGCTTTCTATCGAATGTAGAATTGGTAACGATCTTTTCCCAATCTATTGGTTGCTGTTTTGTCCTATCGACAGTATCCTTTGCTTTACAGAAGCTTTGCAATTTTATGAGGTCCCATTTGTCTATTTTTGATCTTACAGCTTAAGCCATTGGTGTTCTGTTCAGGAAATTTTCCTCTATTGAATATAAGTGTACCATTTTAAGTGAAAAAATATTCAAGCACTTGTAGTTTTGTTAGAAAACAAGCAAAATCAATATTGTTTTGTATGAGCTTTAATTTATCTAAGTTGGAAATTCTTGTACATTTTAAGTGGCAAACATTGAAACAGCTGCATTTCAATTAAGCATTTCAATGAATTCAGGATAAATTTGCAAATAGTTGGAACTCTTGGCAAAAACCTCTCACAGGTATTGATTTTCATATTAATGTATCCTCAGAACACTTTCATGTAAGGGAAATTCATAGACAGTACCAAAAGAAGATTTAAAAGTAAAAATCTCATTGTAAAATTAATGTAACTTACATTTTAAAAGCTGCAGTATAAATAAAGCTGCCAGAAATAAGGTTGGTCTTCCTGAAGGCAAAGCTTGGGTCTAGGCCTTCCTACACCTGGGCAGTCTCAGCACCCCACATATATTTTATTTGCTGTTCTGTCATGCATATTCCTATCTTATAGTTACAAGTTCATGACACTCTACCATGCTGTTATAGATGCCTAAACAAGAAAAAGTAGAAAACTTTGTCGTGTCTAATGCCAATACTATGAATTTTTGCCATTAGTATAAAAAACACATGAAACTTGTAAGTACAAAGCTCTTCAAACTCTTCCAGGTAAATGATCATGGTTATGTTAAGAGACCATGTGGCCTCAGTCTGCTCCCAGTTATCATCTATGGCAGAGACAAACTAAGTGCTTTCACAGTATTTACTACCTGTGTCACCTCAGCTGTGAAACTGAGCTTCCTCAATCACAGACAAGGGAGTGGGAAGAAAATTAAAAGTGGTATAGATATAAGTTCTGAATTTTATACACATTTACCAATATAAGTAACCCTATTAAGGCAGATTATTAGCTAGGTAAGTCCACATAGTTTGGAGTTTATATGCTTCTTGCTGGGGAACTGAAGCCTATCTTGATGTATAGACAGAAATGGAGTGGGAAACTGTGGCAATAACTGTTTGTTTTGTTTTGTTTTGTTTTGTTTTGTTTTTAGGTGCCATGAACAGAGAATTTACAATACTTAAAATACCTGGAAAAGATTTCAAATGTCTGAGTTCACCAATGAGGATAATCCCTGGTGCACAATCAATATAAATCAATGCTCCCTATGTATGTGAGTGCATCTGTGTGCATATGATATATTTGCAAATGTTCATATGCTGTGGTGTAAGTATGGAAGGCAGAGAACAACTCAGCTGTTGATCTTTTCTTTCTATCTTGTTTGAGACAGGTCTGCTTTATTGTGTTCCAAAATATACACCAGGGTAGCTATCCAGTGAGCTACAAGGGGATTTTCTGTCCCCACCTCCCATCTTGGGAGTATGCGAATCACAGATTCATGCTATTGTGCCTGGCTTTACAAAGTTGCAGAGGGTTCTCATTCAAGCCATCAACCTTGTGTTACAAGCACTTTACTGGATTCATCTTCCCAGCATCTGTTATCATTTCTACTGTTACCATGAGACCTGAAATACAGGGTGTGCAAGTGTTATTTGCCTAGCCTCTTTATGTCAGACAAAAAGCCTTTTGATGCAAACTTTGGAAACGTATTTAAGCAAGACTAAGAAAAATCTTTTCTAATGAAAATATAAGATGAAGCAAATAAGGTTGAGGTGGCAAAGGAGGAGCAGAGAATGAAAGATTCTTTATCTACATTTATGGATTTCAAAAACAGAAAACAGGTTATGATATACAGAATATGTTATTTTGTTTTCAAGTAATTTCTGAAACTAAGGAGTCGATGGGCACTGGATCTGTAGGTAAATTAAATTATTAAATATATCATTCTGTAATAACACAGTGAATGGATGGCTCTGTAGGACCCTGAATAATTCTCACCCAAACCATTAAATGCCAGGGACATGTACTAAGAGAGAAGCCTCTGTGAAGATGTATATTCCTGGCAATAGCTTCATCTCTTTCCTTGTAGAACCAAATTATGAATGAATTGATTGAAAAAAGGCATATTTGGTAAAGTGGTTACCTTGCTTCTAAAGAATCATAACTATCAAGGTAAATTGGATATTTCTTAGTCAACTGACCACATTTTAGGATTACTTCTTAGTACAAAATGAGTTTGAATGGATTTCAATTTATATTCTTAATAAAAAGTGAAAGTTGAAATTGAAACAATCAAAGAGTGTTTTAAAAATCTATCTTGGCTATGCTCTGAAAATGAATAAGATGTTAAAAAGGGTTTAAAATCATGGCATAGTCCTGAGATTTTTCTAAGACCTGAGCCCTGGACTTCGTGAGAGCCATACAGGTGCATGTGCACATGTAAACCATATGTATCTCTGCACTTCAAATATAATATAAAATTTGATTTCAAAGACAGGACAGAAAGGACAAGGCATGTTTAAAGTAATTTTGTAAGGATGGTATACTGATATATTGACTTAATTGGGTTCAGTCGAACATAGAAATTAGATCTATCTGTTTCACTTTAGTTCTATCATGTCTAGGACATTTCAGATATGCAAGCATGCTCTGTTACTGATCTCCTCTGTATGTTGGACTCTAGAACTCTTATTCTGATAGTGTGCTCACTTCAGTTCCTCTAACTATTCTTTTTCTTCTTTGCTTTCTCATCCTAGAATTGCACCAGTTTCAAGTGCTGGAACTGTAGCATGTAAGAAATATCAAGAAATTCTCAAATAAAAAGATCACAAATGTGATAGACAGGGTTCTAAAGTGAATAAAATAGATATTCATGCCAAGCTTCATGAATCCAATTTAAATAATTATATAGCAAAAATAGCATAGTTAAATTGTCAACCATATTAAAAAGATGAAGTATTTCTAACCTAAAATAGTTTCATTTATTTTATCCCATCTATATGTTTAGATTCAGAACTTTAAATTTTGAATATTCTAAATATGCTACAAAATTTCTTTTTAAACCACAGTCTATGTATTAAAGCATAAAGTGTATATGAAATAAAGACCCAAATTATAAATATTTTAATTCTTTACTCTGAATGTCTTATTTTCATCATAATTCTGTTACCTTTTGCTTCACAAATTATTCTCAAATTAGCGACTTAAATATTTTAATGTTGTTCATCCTCTTCCTTAGCTCTCTAACAGTCCTCTTGCTCATCACTGTACTAGTCTCTAGAATACCTCATAACGAAAGCATGAGCCAGGGGGACAACTCAAGCAGCAAAACCTGGCTACTGGGAAAGCCTAGCAGCTGGAGTTTGATCCCTGAAAAAGGTGGACAAGATAGCTGACTCTATAAAGTTGTTCCCAGGCCTCCATATGTACTCTATAGAATGCAGGTACTCTATGGAACACACACATCTACCTATCTATCCACAAGAAACATCATAAGCTTCTGTAGCAGAAAGGCTCTGTACTCCAAATATGTCATGTTCTTAACAATCTGAAGAACTATGCTGTGTCTATGTTTAATTATCAGCTTCATGAACCTTCTCATTACTGCCCAAGTAAGTTCTGAGCTCAGAAGGTGAGCTAGACTTCGTTCTGTTATATTTTGCAACTTTTAAAAACAGGCTCTCCTTAATTACACTGCCTTAGGTATTAAAAACAAAACATCCTCCTAATCAAAACAAAACAAAACAAACAAAAAACTTTCTGAGCAAATCCTACATGAGAAATACTGTGACCACATAGAAAAATTATACAGGACAATCAAAAGTAACGTCATTATTACTGCTAGTGAGAGCAATGTTCATTCTTAACTGTCTTCTCTACATAGAAAGTTCATGTGAGACAACTAATTATGGGAGCATGTAAACTGTGTTAGAGAAATATCACTAATCCATTCCCAAATAAAATGTCTTTTCTATTCTGGCTCCTAGAGAAACCACTGTAGTGCATACTCATGTTTTAGAATTAGCACACTTTGGGTTCAGATCTTATGAAACAACTTTGTAGTTCTGAGACATTTTGCAAGTGGTCTATTTGTTCCCCAGTCCTCCTAGATCTGGATTTGGATAAAACAGTCAGGAACAAGACATCTCAGTGTCTCCTCTCAGTGTGGTCCAGACTGTCAGTCAACATGTTGACAGGATGGAGATGGAACAGCAACAGGACATTTCTTTTGGAACCAATACCTGAGACTAAAACTAACATGTGAACCACAGTATTAAATATGTTAGCAAACATATTTTTAGCCATGCATTTTATCTAAATTGTGTTTTCTGGTTTTGTTTTGTTTTTATATTGAATGTATTTAATTGAAGTACACTATATTAGCCTTTCTGGTTCAGATAAATGACCTCATTATAAGTGACTGACTACATTTCCACATCCTGTGGTAATTTCTGGATTACTAAAACATTATACAGACATAAGTAAAAAGAACACATATATTGCATGACACTGCTTTCTTCATAATGTAAATAAAAATAAAACCCCAGAAGTCACAAATGAAAAAAAAAAACAAACTTTAAGTATTACAAGTTATAAACTTAAAGATATTTCACTGGTGCTTTTATGCACTTATAGCTTTCCTTTACATTTTCCTTTTGTCCTATCATATTTTTTTAAAGTAGCTTTTACACTGAGGTTCACAACAATTCAGTATGTCATCTATGTCTCTTTCTTAGCCCCACCACTCTCTAAAGAGTACTCATTGTTGTCTATACTCCATTACAAACCTAAATGCATAAAATCCTCCTCTGGAGCTCCAGCCATTTCATTGTGAACTTCCAATTCTCAAATCTTACCCTTCCTGCTCCATTCACCCCAGAGTTGTCTGAGCCTCTTTGTCCAACCCAGTCTTATCAAAGTTATTCCACAGGACTTTGGACACCTGAGTAATCTCATTTTTGTTTCACATGGTTCCACTTTGCAGGTCACACATGCTTACCTGACACCTTTAGTTATCGACATTTTTGTTAACTACAAGTGACACAAATGTGCGTTTGGCTAAATTTTCACAGAAGTTCTGGTTAATCTTGACTTAACACTGTGCTTCTAAATATCTGAGAAGACAGATTACTTGCATTGGAATAGGAGACAGAAACTAGAAGAAATAAGCATAAGGTTATCTCCAAACAAGAGTGAAGACCTTTCTCCAGCAACACTAGGCCTACGCCCTAATTCCATCAAGAAAGCTCCTGAGAGCTATGCCATGGAACACAATGTGGGCTTTATGTAGATAGTGTATGTAACTCATGCTATCAAGGAACTCTGTCTCTCATAAAGTAGAATGGGTTCATTCAAAAACAGGAGCCATTTAATAAGCTCATTTAATAAGTTAGTAACTATTAGAATTTTGCCTTTTAATATAATTTTATTTATAATAACACTATGAATTGATATATTTTACGTTAGTTAGTGTTTTATAATTCATTAAAATTGTGCTTAATACAAAACTTAGTACCAATTTGGCAACTGGAACATCCTTCAAACTATCTCATGTTTCCACTGATATAACTCATTTTACTTTGAGCATTTCTGTTGCTTTCCACCATGGGACGTCCCATATTTGGCACCAAGAGATTTCTGTACCAGAACCGGGCTTCTTAGCTGGAATTGTTCCCCACAAGCCATGATGCATTAGGAGATGTGTCCAGTGCGACTTGAAGCACGTGACCTTGAATTTTTTTCAGTATACATGGATAAAACAAGTATGGCATGTGTCTTTAAAAGCTTCACAGTACATTGTAATACTTAGAGATTGAGATTTGAGAATTGGAGGTTCACAGGGAAATGGATGCAGCTTCAGAGAATTCCATGCATCCAGGTTTGTAATGAAATATAAATAACAATGAACACTTTTTTGTTTTATTTTGTTTTCTTGGAATAGCAGTACTTGTTTTTATTTTGTTTTGTTTTGTTTTCTACATATAAAATTACTTTTATATTTCCACAAAACATCTCACTGCTCTTCCAGGGAAGATCATGTTACATATATAAAATATACATACACATACATACATACATACATAAAATTTTTGGACTATACCTCTGTAAGGTGTTACCACACCAGATCCAGTATGATCAACATCTCATTTACTTGTCCAATTCTATTCTATTTATGTTTTAAAATTAAGTGGTTTTAACCAGAGATGCAAGAAAATATACTTGTTCAGTTCTTGTATTTCTTTGTGCCCATCCTTTACTTCTATTGAGTACACCCAACTACATGTGTGCATGCATACACACATGCACACACACACACACACACACACAAATGCACTCATATACACTTTTCAACAGCATTTATTTTTCTACATTGTACCATTCCCTTGGGCATCATAGTAGGAAAATGCAAGTATTAACTAAATGTATGCCCCTGTCTGTTTTATCTCCTCCTAAATGTCTTAATAGGCAGTTTTATAATATATCCTTCTGGCATTGAATATTCTAACTTTCATTTGTACATTGGTTATTTCTTCCTGAGTGAATGCTAGAACTTCAAACTAGTTTGATGTACGAATCTACAAATAGTCCCTCATCCTCAAGTATACAAGGACCTCCTATACATACTGTCTCAGCTGTTGTTTTCTAACACTAATTTCCAAGATACCCAGACGCCAACATCAGATGGAAGTTTTTAACCCTTACTTCACCTTGGCTTTCAAACTGCTGACTGTGCACATGTACACTGTATTGAAAACTTGCCTAGGTCCATTCTTTCTTCATCCCTCTGCCCTCATTCTGCTTTATGTTACTGATTCCTGAGAATATCCACTTTCTTAAGCACCAAGGAAACTCTTCCATAATAGAAGTTTTTCACACATCTGAAACAGCAATTAAACACAGCATCTTAAAATAACTTTTTGTAGTTGTATGTGTTTTACAGTATTAACAAACAGATAAAGTGAGCTAAAAAAATGTCACATTCAAATAGGTGTAACTGTGAAAATCAAAGATTAAGATGAGGTTGATGGTGAGATGTTGGCAGACAGAGGCAACACCTGTATTTATAGCTTTGTATTGTGATGGCAGGAATAGCTTGTTTGGCTACCTTGTCCAAAAGACTCATTTTTCCATTTCATACTATCAGAATTTGGAGGAAAGAGATTCATACTGCTGTAGACTTGAACTCATCAGCTGTGATTACATGCCCAAGCTCTCCACATTCACACATGCCTAGTAAACAAATCCTGAACGTTTTTCACAGGGCTCTACATAGCAACTATAGACAAAGGATAGTCTATTTCATCACAGTATCAGAGGATGATCTATGACAGCTCAATTTCCTTGTATTTCTCTGTGCTTAAAGAGTCTTGCACAAATGTGTGCTAACACAGTCCTTTAGTGAGATTCGTTAGTAATTCTCCATATGATGCTACTTAGTGTTATTTCCAGCTTAAGTTCTCCCTAATGCCGGATACACAGTAATAAAAACTTGCCAAACTATAGTCTCTATAATGTGTCAGTAGTAAACACATAGAAGTTATTTTATACTAGGAAAAACACTGCAACTCAAAATCTCCTCTACACACAATGCACATGTATGCAAGAGGAGAGCCAGGGGATGTCATTCAGACTTCTCACACATTCATTCACACTTAACCAGCCCTGTGAACTCTGGAAGTCTCTTTATCTTTCAATGTTAGCTTTCCTCAACACGTGAAACAGGGATGCACTTCCTACTCAGTAGGGGAACAAGTAGATGGGCAGTCATGTTGCACATTGTCATGCTGGAAAATTGCTAGAAGTTTGTTCCCACTGGGTGACCTTCACAGTGCCTTGAAGGTGCTATAGCAGTTGCTGGAGCAAATTGTCATGAATTAGTCAATTCTGAACACTGTACACAGCAACAGTAACCAATCAGCCAAAATGAAACCACCATTATTATAGTGCCGAGTCTGTTAAGAAGACAGTCATGTTCTGATTGGAGTTACTGTCAGGACAGCCAAAGTCTGCTCCCTAGTGGAGCTCACAGGCCCCAGTGGGAAAGCCTCTTCTGTTGCTGATTAAATGGACATGATATGCCTGTCAAGTCCCCTTATTGAGAACTGCATTTTAATTCATAATAGCAATGCTATCATATTTAGTCAAAGATCTTCGGTAGTGGTGGTGGTGGTGGCAGTGGTTTTTTGTTTGTTTGTTTGTCCAAATGTTCAGTAGTCACTGTAGAGCCTTATAACTGATCAAAGTACAAAGAATAAATCACTGTTGAATGCCCATCCATAAATGACACATTCATAAGCATCTCTACAAGCCCTTCCAAGCATAGGGAACATCACAGAAGGGCAGCTAGAAGTCACAGCTGAGGGAAGGGAGATCTGCAATAACACTGACTTCTGGCTATAAGATGACTGCAGACTTTAACTCAGCAGCTGTGATTGCATGCCTGAGCTCTATACTTGATTAGGACTATCTACACTCGGTCTTGGAAGGGTTCCTCATGTGTTTATATATAGATAATGGTTAATTAGATGAATGGAAACTTTCTCTATTGGTAAGTCAGTGGTAAGGTGTCTACATTCCTGTAAACAAGCTATTAGAGTGTTCCTATTAACAACCTATGAGTTTCATTGGGACAAACACACACACACACACACACACACACACACACAGAAGAGGAAAGAGATTAACGAAAGGAGGGGACAGGACAAAAGAATTGGGCTGAATACAATTGAAACATATTGTGTAGATGCATGAAAATGTCATAATGCATATTATTAATATATGTATTATTCATATAAGCTAATAATTTTTTAAAAAATAAATGTTAGTTCTCTTTCATTTCTTTGTCTTTGACATCGAATAAGAAACCAATAGCCTTTCTCTGTCCCTGACTAACAAAATTTCCAGACTATTCAGGAATATATTACATATATATATATCATATAGTTATAAAAATGTACATAAACATCTTATTTTTTATCTAAATTCACACAGTATATATAAGTACAATTAATTTCCAGTATGAAATTGAAGAAGAAAATCAACTACTTTACTCCAAACAAAAATAATATTAACTGGTGAGTTTAATAATATTTTACCAAAAATATATCTAGCATATGAACCCATAATTTTTTCACTATTATTACTGTGCTTAGAGAGGCACCCCTTTGCCCATTTCAGGAAATCAGAAATCAGGACAGTTTCTCCATGTCTTCAGAATTTCCCTCTCCCTTAGATTTAAATATGGTAAGAGAAATAAATCTTGCAGTGTTGACTCCAGGTGAGGAGTCTCCAAGGACATGGCAGAGGACATTCACCCTCGACAAAGTTCTGCCACTTTCATCTGTTCAGAAGAAAACTAATCAGCGCTCCCCCAGAATGTCATAGCATAGTTTATGTTTCTTTATGGTCATGCAATAAGAGTCATAACCAACCATGCTGTTAAACAAACTCATTTTGAGATAGTTATTTCTTGTTCTACAATAAGCTCTAGAATTTCTTACGATTGTGTAAATAATTCTAAATATCCATTTCATTTGTATTCTACCTCCATTACAGAGCTTTCGAAGATTTCAAGTCTCCTTTGATTTACCTAATGACTTACAGTATCAGTTACCAAAGCATGACCACACCCCACTCAGTGGAAACTTCTCAAATAAAAGGACATCACATCCCTTTTTCTCTCTTATTCAAAGCATAATTGTTTTACTTAAGAAATTCATATTCAGAGGTGAGAGAAATGGCCCAGAGGTTAAAAGCATTGACGTTCTTCAACAGGACCAAGGTTCAATTCTCAGTTCCTACATGGTCATTTACAAAAGTCATTATCTCCAGTTCTGAGGGACCTGACACCTGCTACTGGCCTCCATTGGCACCAGACATTCACACAATGAACAGACACACATGCAGGCAATATGTCTGTAAAATACAACAGGGTATATTTTTTTAAAAAAGAAGTATGTTTCATTGAGCTGAGAAAATACAAATTTATAATAGTTAAAATTATTCTTGTATTTATTTTATATTGTTATTTTCAATAAAAATATGAAAATTCATATTTAAATATTCTCTTTAACTAGTATTTCATAAAACTTAAGATATCACTTTACAGCAAAGTAACATACCTTCAAAGTTAAATATATTCCTGAATATATTTAGAGTGCTTACAACTTTCTCACCTTGTGTATAACACCAATATAATGTAGGTAAATTGATACAATCTCGGGGAGAAAAAAAATAAATGACCAACTTGACTCTTTAAATATAAAGAGAAATTTTATTGAAAATTATGTTAACAACAAAAACTTATTTTAAATATATTTAGACAAAGTACACACGAGACAGAACACCAAATAAGATTTTCTTTTTCTGCATAGTTTGAAGTTAAAAGAAACTATCAATAAATTCATTAATCTAGTATTTTTAGGAATGATAAGAGTTTATATTGCAGAGAAACATTCTAAGACATTTAACAAGTCGTTTTAGGTTTGTGAACACTTCATCACAACTTTTTTAAATAGTAGAGGCTAGTTTGTAGCTCAGCAGCCAATTATTCCCCCTCCTTTTAACTGGCAAATTAAATTCTTTCTCTTTTTAAAAAGTACAAAATAACCAGTAAGAAAAAAGTGGATGACTAAGTTGATGAGAAGTCTGTTGGGAAGCTGGGCCAATGAATAAAGCATGTATTTTCCCATAAGAAACCAGTAGGCGGTGCCAACTCTAGTTTATTACCTTCCACAGTTTTAAACCTCAAAACCGCACAAGAGGCAATCAGTATCAGGAGCTGCACTGTTCCTGGCTCAGTTAGAGGAGGTAGGGATCCGAATGATTTGGAAGTCACAGATAGAAATGTAAAATAAATATTTGATATAATGAAAAGTCAACATTAAATAAATGAAGCATAAGAACGTAAAAGGCATGGTCTCTTGGTTGAGGATGCCACTGGAAACTTCCTTCTCTTCAGATGACATCTCTGATTTCAGCCTCATTTGGAAACAACACAGAACTGCAAATTAGTTGGCTAATCTCAGGAAAGAATATTGGGAGAAAACCAACCTTCTAATGGACAGCCAGGGTTACTCACACAGGTTATTTCTTTCTCCCTTCCTCTGTCTCATTTTGCTTTGCTTTGATTTTCAAAGAGCTAAAAGTTTTGTCAGCATACGACCTATGAAAAGTATTATCTGCACACATCATTTTAAATGAGCATTTCTATATATGTAAAACAAAATGATTGAAATTTTAAAAAAACATACTATATTGTAAATAAGTTTGATAAGTATTTTGTTTGCTGTCTAATACATATGAATGTCCATATTTGAGCTATGAGCTCACAGTACAAAATAAGAGATTTCATAGTTTTGTTTAGCATTACAATACAAGTTTCAGTTTTAGAACTATGCACTTCAAGCAATAGACTGGTGTATACAGAGAGTAAAACGTTCTTTTTCTCACTCAAAAATGCAATGAGACTTCTTAATGGGAAGTTGCCTGGCCACAAAAGAATGAATGAATGAACAACCTCATATATCTGCAACATGCAAGTGTGGTACAGGTAAAATGCATCGATATTGCATTGCAATTTAAACTTCATTTGGAGTTTTTATTATTTCACTGCAAAGCATAAAGCACAAACACCAAACTTTTCATGTCACAAGCTGCACACGTAGAAATTCAATAAAACATTCGGTTGGAAACCTATAAGTTAGTCATCCTTTTGCTGTAGGTTCTCGCTTTCCGAAGTTTAGTTTTTAATTTTTTTAAACTAGAAGAAAGTCAATAAGGCAAAACAATATCATTTCAATTTATTTTATCATAACCCAAAGAGTGTACGTGAGAAATTTAACACTGAAACTCATTTAAGGTTGGAAAAGAAAATGAAAGTTTCAGAATCAACCTACTCAAATACTTCTAGTTCCTCTCCAGATTTTAAGATTCATTCTATGCTTTCTTAAACTTATTTGGGAACTAAATTCTCCCACAGATTCTGTTACTGTGAAAAGTAGAAAAAATATTTTATTTATTTATTTGTTGCAGCCAGTGCATCTCTGAAAAGTACTGCTGGGTTTATGGAGACATGCAACAGGGTACTCAGACACTGTAGACAACACTCAACACTCAGTACTTCAGCACTACCATCAGTGGCCACCTTCAGTGGCCCTTTGCCCTACCCAGTCCTCAGCCTGGGGGGAGGGGGCACCTAAACAACTAGTATCCGATGGTTAAGAAGCAACACTGTCTATTTTTAAAGAAAGGATAATTTTGTACCTTGTAGGTGTGGTCTCATTAAACCTAAGTATGCACAGTTAAAAGTGACCATTCCCTCTCCTCAGAATACACCAGCAAAGGTTTAAAACCAACGCGACGCCGCCGGGAAAGCATGACAGAGCCAACACAGAAGACGTGAAGGCGCCGGAGCTAGCGGAGGCGTTTGGGAAGAACCCACTGCACTGCTCCAGCGGGGCGCGGAGGCGAGAGAGCGGTGCTCAGGGACCGCTGCCATCCTAGACATCCCGAGCTCCGGCCGCTTGATCAGCTGCCAGCCCCCGGGTGGCCGCGGTCCCCGTCCCTTCTCCTCTCCATCTCCGAGCCCGGAGGGCTGGATCACCGCACAGTCAGCGCCCCGCGGGGCCCTCGGCTTCCGGCGCTGCGGGTGGCTCAGGCCAACTTGAGAGACCGCTCGCCATGCTCAGGTTCCCCTGCAGCCACCCCAGCTTAGGTGCCACCGGGGGAAGGGGCTGCGCGCATCTTCAAAACCATCGCGGCCCGGAAAGCACTTCGGTTCTGGCTCCCGACGCGGCTTTCCCCACTGCGGCTCGGACACAGCCCGGAACCGGCGCGCACACGCGCACACACCCTCACACACGCACACACGCGCGCGCACAGACTTCTTGGCCAGCATTACCATCACACACCCGGGGAACGCCACCGAGGGGGCCAAGTACCTGCTCTCTGCGAGCTGTGGTGCTGTTCACTTCATCCTCCGTTGACAAGGAAACCAAATCGCACTTCATTTTTTTTTTCCAGAAAAACCTTCCACTGCCATCATTTGAAAATTGATTTACGGGGAGGGGAGACGGAGGAAGAAAGGATAATATAGATATAGATATCAGGATATCTATCATAAAATTATCTCGGGTTTTTAAATAAAAAGTCAAATGTGCAAAAGTCATAGTTAATGTAAAGGAGGAAAAAAGCAATTTCTTAAAAATAATCCCTTTAACTAGCTGCAAGAAAAGTTTCATGTTATCAACTGATATCAAAAACAGGAGGGGGAAAAAACGAAATATTTCTCACAGGCTTCCAAAAAGGTCATAAAAATTCAAAATTAATATCTTTGCTCAGTGGTGCGAATCGAATGGCAAGACGACAAACTTGTGAACACTGCTGGAAAATCCCACCTACACAAAAATGTAATCGGAAAAAGAGTACGTAAAAAAGAGTTAGAAACATGCTTTCTTATCTTTACAAAGGAAAAAAATAGGCACCATACTTCACAACGCTTTTTCCATAAAACCAGTTGCACATTTTGCTGGACTTGGGAGCCGCTCGCAGCGAGCACAGCACCGCTGCCGCGGGCTCCCAGACACAGCGCCTTGTCTAGAGAACCATCGCATGCTAGGAAAACTTGATTCAGGAAAAGGCTTAAGACCATGCTCGCCAGCTTTCCCAAATACAAACAATAATCAAAGAAGTGGGAAGAAAAAAAAAGAAGAAAAAAAAAAACAAAAACAAAAAAAAGGGGGGGGGAAAAAAGAATAGGACAAGAATGCCACTGAGAAGGTACTCACCGAGCGGGAGTAAAATGTTGGAATAAAAATGAGATTTAGGAAAATACAGTATGGCGGTGGAAGAAGGAATGAAGCGCGTTTTTTTCTCTGTCTCTGCCTCGGGCACTGACACGTGACTCGGAGCCAGGCGGACTTGCAGGCGGCGGGGGGACCGCAGCTGCTGGGCGACCTCGGAGCCCTCGGAGCCCTCGAAGCCCTCTGAGCCGCTCGGGCGGGCGCGGCGGTGGGAGCCGGGCGAGGCGGCCTCCTCGGCGAGCCGGGACTAGCAGGTGCCGCTCACGCTGGGCTGAGCGCACGCACACGCACACGCAGACGGGCAGGGCGCGGGCTAGCGGGGATCGCGCGGGGCGGGCCGGAGGCGCGCAGCTGCCGCCGCCGTCGCCGCTGCTGGTGCTGCCGCTGGTGCTGATGCTGCGGGCGCTCCGCCAAAGAAGAGCAGCTCAGGGATGTTCAGCGGAGGCATCAGAGGGCACACAACTTGCTGCCCACAGCAAAGTTGCCGCTTGCCACTTCCTTATAGGCTTTCATCTCCAGGTAGTTTCCTGCGGAGAGCTCTTGTCCTTCTCCCCAAGTTTCACTTTTCAAGCCCGGTTTAACTAGATCGTTTTATTCATTTGATCTCGGGGCTCCTATTTCTTCTAGACTGCTTTGCCTATGTCACTTCCTCCCCCAAGGTCCGTTTCCCACCTTGCGGTTCTAAGAGAACCTGGATTCGTGCAGTGAGTTTGGGGGGGAGGGGGGAGGTTGTCACGGCAAAGCCAACGTCAATCCCTTTGGCTGTCCTGGGGGTGTTCCCCATTTGAAAGATCAAAAAAAAATCTTTTATTTGGAAAAATTCTATCCCAGGTTTTCATTTGCTTGTTGCATGATGCTGGGTGGGGTTGTGAACGTGGATAATTTATTCTTTCCTGGGCCAGGCATTGTTTGTTTTGTCTGCTTGAGTACCAGCTTCGACCTGTCTGGAAGGCTCTGCAGTCCAAGCACCAGGCAGGGTCCTTCTGACTCCTGCAAGTTGTTTTCTCAGGCTGCAAGTCCAAGGAGAGGAGCGAGGGAGACAAGTGAGTCCATTGTGTGAGTGCTTGCCCGGCAGCAGGCACCTGGCAATGGACGAGAGGGGGAGATGTGTGCCACATACTAGAAGGCTGCCAAAGATCAGCCAAGAGCCAGGCGGCTGAGCAGTGGTTTGGAAGGTGGAAGCAGAAACAGGGAGTTCACCAAGCATCTGCTGTGGGATGCCAGTCCCTGGAACAAAGATGCCATCTGCCAATCACTGACTGTTTTGGGATTCTTCTACTGCTGCCTGTTGCAGAATCAGCTTTCTGGACTCTGCAATGAATTAATTGTTTTCATCTTTCATGCAATATTCTATCAAAACCATTTCTCCGTATTGCGTTGAATCTGGGTTACACATAATTAATTGCCACATCTATATTATAAAATGAAAATAAATACAGTTTCTTGTCTCTCATGTTGCTATTCTGATCTTTCCATCACTCTTTCCATCGTGGACGTTGAAGATGAAAATCTGCTTTGGAAGGAGTCTAACCTGGATAGTTTCAACATTTTAGTACACACTCATTACGTAGAGCTCCACCAGCAAATGCTTCTCCAACATTCTTAGAAAAATTCATTGATCAAATAAAGCATTAAGCCACAATTTAAATAAAAGATATTTAAAATAGCCCTGAAAAATCATTAAATATTTATCTTGGTAAATTGCCAACTGAACTCACTTATTCTACACATTTCCCCGATAGGATGTGAAATGCTGACAGAGACAGATGGGTGAATCAAAGTGGAGTCCAGAACTTCAGGAGCCTTAAGTTCTGTTGATAAGCTGCTGTCTTTTCCTCTGGATAACTCAGAGCAAATGTGGGTCATGCTGAGATCTTGTTGATCCTCATTTTTGTTTTATTTTGTTTTTTTAATAGATTCCTTCAAACATGGCTCTTTTCTTTCATGTCTAATGAATTATGCTACTTAAGTCTGAGTTTGTTACATTTTCCAAATTTTCTAGCCCATAAGAATATCCAGATCCAAAAACACTAAAGAGAAGTTAATTTTAATGAACATCTTTTCCCATAATTTACAGAGATATAGGACTGTGTGCAACTTCACTTTAAGAATGAGTTTTGGAGCTCCGTATCAGGCCAGGCAATGTCTGGGTTTAGAGAGTTATTCAAGAAGAACTTTGAAAAGCAAGCTGTTTAGAATTGCACTGCAGTCATGGCCACCAGCCAATCACAGTGATTGTCAGCCTTTTATTATTCAATAAAATGACTCCCCTTTATGTTTAATGCAGCTCTGCTGAGGAAAAGCAAGCCATCAATATCCTCCTTGCACTTATTCCATTACTTACATAATTGCAGCCCAGTGCTTAAAATATTCCACTTCTCCTTACTTCCAAGATGCTATTCTCCTCCTTGTAGGTTTCACCACCACATCAAAAACAGGAGTGAACAAAGTCATGTCAAAGGAACAGCTTTAAAAAGCCAAGTCTGTTATTTGATTCTTATAGAACTCTGTAACAAAGGCATTATTATCCTCATTTTAAATATTTAGGAAAACAAAGTCAGAGTGGAAGATTCTATTGCTATTGCGCAGGAGAGATGTGGATGGACCAGACTTAAATCTGGTTTTGCAGCTAGAATAAGGTACTTCAAATATTAAATGAAAGAAGTTAATTGTCAAGAGCTGTTGTTGATATCACTTAACAGAAACCTGCTTTTTAAAAATTTAGTACACCCAAAGAATATTGTGGGACTGAGCTGTATTGTTCACCCTCAATAACTGTCATAGCACATACAGTTTCATCGACATTTTGATTATGTAAAACAGAAAAAATACATAAACATTCAAAATGTAAGATTCATATAGAATACAAGTAGAAAAATCACAAGTAAAATACATTTTTAAATGGAGTAAATAATGTTTAAAGTTTTCCTAAGCAAAAGGCAAATAGGCAAGGAGAACTCTTCAAAAAAATGTGGCTGTGTCATTCTGCTCTGTGCATGTCCTCAACAGTTAACCACAGAAGCTTCTGGAGGGTTGAATAGACAAATGACTCTTCTGATTCTGCTCTGAAGTCATTCATGCAGCACATGCAAATATGAAATATACTAAATTTAAGATGAGACCACTAAACGATGATGCTAGAGAAAAAGTCTATTTTGAAATCTGTGCTGTGCAATTTCAACTTTTTTGTCAGAAGATATTCAAGACATATGAAATATTTATGGGCACAAACATTTGAATATAGACAGTTGGAAATTATGTACCATATAATAATATGGCTTTAAATAGACATGTTTATACCTAGTGCCCTTAAATCATCTTTTCAAAAAAGAAATGTTGATTGGAATTACTAAATTCTTACAAATTTATTCTTCTTAACTTTTCATTATTTTTGCCTCATTATGGGTTCTGTTCCTACTAATCAACGTTTGTTACAAGTTTTGATGGTACTGTGTATGCTTTTCCATATTCCTATCTGAAGGTACTACAATACTAATAGCAAGACATTTCATTGTGTAATGTGTACAAGTTGCCCTGAATGACCAGATGATATGAAAATATACATGATACACAGCATGAGTAAACCAGCACAGGAAGAAATGTCAGGATTTATGTGTGATTTGGTTGTAAATATCTTACCCTCTACATAAAATAGTTTATGGAATCCAAAGACATTCAGAAATACAGGTAGGAAAAGAAGCCAAGTTATTGTAATTGATGTATTTAGATGTTCAATGAATAAATATGTTTATTGCTAAGAAAGTACATATATAATTAATACATTCACTAATGTTATTTCTTGAATACATTTACTTTAATGGAATGATTTGAGTGAAATTCCATGATAAAGTGACCTATGCACTAGAAGTATGTTCACAAAAATGTGACTTTTTCATGAATAGACTTAAGAGAGAGCAGAACAAGTCCAGTACTGTGGTATTATTCATTGATTGTTGACCTGTCAGTCATCCCTGTAATGTGGATATAAGGTGTGTCACTTATACATTGAGAAACTGGGAATTTTTTTCCAAGATAAGTTTTTATATTTTTCCAATGAAAATGAAAATGTGGCTGTCTTCAGGCTAAACATAAGCATATGAAAAAGTTCTAAATGTTAAGATTATTAAGCTAATTTAAAAATTCTTTAATACACATTAAGATAAGTAAATGAGAGGCCTTCAGGGATCAAAGACATCAGGGAATTTATTTGAGGCGAAACAAAATGTGATTGACAAAGCTCGTTAAGAAAATCACCCACCACTCAATATTTTAATTTTCTAATGCTTTGTATATGTGATTTTAAAAAATGCTATGGGCTGGGGTTGTGGTGTTACCCACCCTTAATCCTACCATTGGAAGACAAAGGCAAGTGGATCTTTGTGTGTTTGAGGCCAGCCTGGTCTAAATAGGGAGTTCAAGGACAGTCTAGACTATATAGAGGCACCCTGTCTCAAAATAAAAGAGGCAGAGGGGAAGAGAAAGGAAGAGAGGTGAGGACTGTAGCAAGGGAGAACGGGGGGGGGGGGGGCTTTACAATCAGAAAGAGACGCTCTGCAAGACTTTCAGTTAGACTGCAGGCTACAGGAACAGGCTTTCCTTATCTGTTGAGAGGGCTACAGACCCTGTAATATGCATTCCAATTTCTGTGGCAATGGTGAGTAAAAACGCAGAGAAAGTTAGAAAAAAGAAAGATTTCTTCTTTAATACCCATTGATATTGTCAAATATATCCATATATCCTCAGTCTCAATGGTAAGTTCTAGTAAAGAAATTTCTTTAACCATTTACTTCCTTTGGAATTGGCACATTCAAGGCAAGAAAGCAAACCACTGAAAGCTTGGGAAGTTCATGGCTTAACCATCAACAGCATGGTAGTTAAGTCTTACCACCAGCCATTTCACCCTAAAGATGAAGAAAGTAAGCCTCAGTGGAGAAAACATGGCCCAGGAGCCAGAACACAGTGTAGCTCAAACTCACTTCCACAGGCAGTGTAATCTGGTGTCTGGCGTAATACACTCGACCTGATCCTTAGTATCTGACAAATTCACATTAATCTCTCTGTGCTTCAATTTTCTCATCCAGCAAACTTAGAAATAATAAACCCCAGTGAGTGCTGTGGAGTTAGGGACACTAACAGTCCCAGGCTAAGCTTTCTTACATGAGCCATGTTGTCCTGTGCTGTCTCACACATAAGGAGCCAATCACCCTAAGCAGGAGCTCTTCAGAGCATGCAAGGCTTTCTGGGCAGCTTCCATGCTTCTGAAAACACATGAGCAAACAGGTCGTTTGGTGAACAACCTGTCGTTGGACTGAAGAGCACAGTGAATGCTGGAATGGAGGAAGGGAGGAGGTATGGGCAGGCAGAATAGGGAAAGGGGGACATAAGACCAAGAGCCTGCAAATCCTTCCCAAAACACCTAAAAAATGTAAGACAAGTGCAAATGCTGGACAGATTTGGGTCACACAGATGAGTCCTAAACAGACATGTGACAAAAATATCTTAGAAAAACATTCAGACTTTTCAGTGTGGTGCTTCCGTGAGATTGAATGCTGCCTAAAATTTCCACAGCACATATCTGGTTCAAGTTAACAAAACTCTACCTCAAGAATAAACATTTATTTTGAGAATAAAGCCAGAAAGAGTAACGTTCCTTTGTGTCTAAAATTCAATTAGATTTGCTGTCCTAAACCACGCAGTCTAATATCATTGCAAAATTACTTTTATTCTAGAAGAGAAATCTTACAAACTGATCATTTTCCTTATCTCTTCCAAGATCTTAGAAAAATGATATTGATATCATATAAGGTACAATATATTGTAGGAATTACTCACCTGTTTTGTTTCTTTTGATTATTTACTGTAACTTAATAATTTAACCTAATAATTTTGATTTAGATTTTGTCTAAATCTAATTTAGAGATGTGAATTTAGAGATAACTCAGGTTTCAAGTATCAGAATTGACTTAATAAAATTATAGAATGCTTGGTCTGTGAGTGAAGGACAACCCATTTGTCTGTAGATTCTAGCATCCAAGAGATGCATCCCAGAATCAGTTCATTGTTCTCATGTTCGTGTACCCATCAAGGAGAGGCTCTATTACTTCCATGAAATTTAATGTATGGGTGATTTTTATTAATTTGAACCTCATAGGTTAAAAATAAAATTTCCTTTACATGGAATGAAATTAAGGGATTTTCAAAAGCTAGATAAATATGTACAACAACTTTATGATACCATGCAATAATCTGTTCATTAAGTACTTGTCAATAGAACTGGTTACTTAAATAATCTATACTTGTTAATTCACAGCTTTTGTATGAATACAAGAAACAAAATTTGGGCAAAATGAAATGATATATTAACTTTGCATGGTGGTATGTGCAGATATGTAATCTACCCTTACTTTGTTGAGCTCATTGAAGCCTTATGTGATTTGTTTATAGGCTTTTGTGTTTTTCTTAATTTCCTCTAATATTTTCTATTCAGTTTATCCTCTCGGAGAATTCAAATCATATCAGTTTTTCCATACATATATGTTAGCACATTTACTCCTGGACATCTACTTTCATTTGATCAGTACTAAAGTATTTTAATAGTATATTCAAATATAAAATAGGTAAAAAAATAATAATAGGTACAGTTGGTGATATATATGGATATATGTATACACACACATACACACACACACACACACACACACACACACATATATATATTCCAATTTGTCAAGATCTGAGAAGATCACAGACCTTGGTTTTTGGCTTCAAGACAGTAAATTATTTGTTGTTTTATTAATGTAATGCTCCAGAGAAAACTGGAGCAGAGATGAAACACAGGTTTTTCAAGTGAAATATAATGAACTACTTACAGGGCAATTGGCAAAAAAGATAAAAAAGGCTATTTCAGACATTAAACATGTAAGTACACACCTACTCGCTCCCAGTTTCACATTCCACTAAAGCATGCCTCCATTTGTTATAAGCCTCCATTCCTCTATGGATATTATTGTTTGAGATGTACCAATTTACAAAAATTTGATATACTTCAATATGTTTTGCTTTTCAAAAAGTTTTAAATTCACATTATTATATACAAAAATCATACATACAAATATATTTATATATGCACATGCAGAGGTTTTATTGATTCTCCCAAAATCAGTAGTGTTGAGGTCCCAAAATTTAACAATAACGCATAATTATAAAACAGTTAATTTTTGAACTTGAAACACTTTTCTAAAAAATAAATATCATCTGTGATATTGTCATTCGCAGTGCAATGAAAAAGATATCACAGTTTAAGGCCTAAAAAAAGAAATTAAAACTTTTTTATTAAAACATTATAGCACATTAAATTCAAGATAATAAACAAAAAACAAGGGGATTTGATTGAAAGTAATGTTCTTGATTTAAAAACAAGACTGCTTTCTTTATATCAGTAGAGTTTTTTTTTTTAGAGAAAATATTAAAAACTGATTTTATGCTCTAATTTCCTGGAAGTATATGAAGGCTCTACAACTTGACCAACATTTTACAAGATTTAACTATATTTACTGATAAAACTGTAAGTTTTAAGTTAGACTAAGAACTTCATTAGTTTGTGAGGTATGATCTATTGAAATACACCATGATTTGAATGTGACTTGCAATGTATTTTTTTGTAAATACCAGTAAAAGCCAGTCCATATGACAGTGAGCTCTCAAATATAACACTCAAATCACAAATTAGATTGAGTGAACAGACCCTCAACAGACAAACAGACAGATAAACAGACTTAACATATGTAATTTGTTCCTTAATATCCAACAACTTGCTTATAATTTCAAAGTTAGTAAAAAACAAAACAGAGCTCACATCATTTTGAAAAAATGTTTTATGCTAGGAAAATTCTACTTAGAGCATTTTTACATGTTTTAAAATTTGAGAATGATAGATAGATAGATAGATAGATAGATACACACACACATATACATATGATTAACACTATTTGATCCTATTTTAAAGGCAAGTTACAATACATAACTGTTCAAAGATGTTGGCATCACTGACGTTTTCATACTGTAACTAAAGAAAATAAAGCAATGTGCTCAAAGGAAGCTTGTAGGTCCAACTGTCACTACCAGCTTATCACACTCACATTTGCATTTCCTTGTTTAAATCTTAAAATTTTAAACTGGAGTGATAATACTACATGATAAGAGTCTCACAATTTTAAAATACAAAGCAAGTATCAGTTCATTATTTATACATCCTTTTTTCTAATTTTTAAAATATAAGTTCTTATATCCTTTTTTGTAAAACATAGTGTTCTGTATGATTTGCAGTGAATAACTATACCAAGCATGTGACTCATATAGTCTCCTTACAAAGGTTAAATTTATTTATGAGCTTTTGTTCATAAGGCAATATTAACTTTATTCTGAGGTCGAGATATCAAAGAAATTTATCTTAAATCCTTAAAATTCTTGGTCTTGTGATTTATAATGTATTTTAGATATTTTATGTCATTCCATCAAAACTGAGGAATTAGTATTAAGTATCCACTTAGTAACGGTATTTCTAAAAGTGTAACTTTTTTTTTTCTGTGCTCCAACTCAGGGATGTTTAGTTTTTGTGAACCTGGTATAATTGACATTTATAAATTCCTACACATTTGTAAATACCAGATATTCAACTAAGCTCTTCCAATGTACCGGATCACAATCAAATCACTATTGAAGTTGATGACAGGTACTTGCAATTCTGATAGAGAATGCTGCTTGGCAGACATCCTTCTGCTTTAGATATCAGGAATTCAAGCAAGAAAAGAGTTTTGAGAATTCATACTTTGATCTAAATACACCTCTCTAACACAGAGCTAGCTCACTTTCTCTTAGGACATAGGTCTTGGTAAGTAGCTCTAACACTTTTATTTTTCTTTTCATACAAAATCCACTGAGTAATTTGGCTAAGTAATGTACAAAAGGAACCTCCCTAAGATCAAATAGAAAAGAGTAGCAATTTTAAAAAGAAGTGCTTCAATCATCAGTCCCCAAAGGAAACAGTAGTACATTTTAATTTATAACTGATAAGTTATAATCATTTATATGCATGGGTTACACTGTGATCTTTCTTTCTTTCTTTCTTTCTTTCTTTCTTTCTTTCCTTTTTACTTTGTATTGATTCTTTGTGAATTTCACAGGATGCACTCCAATCCCACTCATTTTTCTGTCTCTCCATACCTGCCCTCTATCCTTGCAACCAATCCCCCAAAAGAAAAATTAAACAAACAATAAATATCTATCTTGGAAACTGTGGTGTGCCAGTTTATCACACAGCATGAACTTTCACCTAAACAACTTTACTTTTAAACATTCATTGCCTTCATTAGTTTGGTTGAAGGCCTCTGGCTTCTGTGACATAACCAATACTGGCTTCTCATAAAGACTCCTCTCAGATATCCTGCTTGTTGCCCTGTGTCATGGAGACCATGTCACTTTGCCTCTACAGGACTGGCCTTTCACAGGCTCTAGTAGTTCATAGATGGGGTAAATGTTGGGATGACACAACTCAAAGTCCTGGATCTGGGTGGGTGCTAGTGTTAGCTCGTCAGCCTGCGAGCTATCCTGTGTTCTCACCACCAGGGCCAGCTCTTTAGCACTGTACCAGTAAGGGGAAGGGACAACAGCTCATCCAATGACACAGTGAGCAAGGGGTGGGGCAAGGTATTCTTCCCCAAAACATCAACATGGCTACTGGTGACAGCCGGGATAAGGGACATCTGCTTGGCCTTTGGTGGTAACATGGACAACAGACATCAACAGAGGCTCTAGCTACTGCAGACCCAGATGCATTGGCAGCAGCATGGGCCAGGCATCACAATGGCCTCAGGTGTGAGTGCAGGGTATTCATATCAGACTGTTCCTACTCACACTCGTGTCTTCAGTTCCACCTTTTTATTGTACACACACCATTGGATTCCTTTTCTCTCTCACCTCTCTACCACTTACTGCTCATCTTAGTAGTGCCCAGGACTCAGGGTGTCTTGAACCCTGCATGCACCTCATAGAGGCAGGTGTGGGATACAGTGTGATGTTTCACTATGTACGTTATATAATTACCATATCAGTGAAAGCAATACTGATTTTAAGCACAATCACAATTTTAAGGGTTTTCCTAAGTATTGAGCTCAATACATCACTTAAATTATCCAAATCCATGTTACTATCAAAGTGTCTATTAGTTAAGTGTCTACTATCAAAGTTACTATTAGTGTCTTTTGAGGGATAGGTAGCTGCTGTACTGAGGTTCAAATTTGGCCTTATCTATGCTAAGGAAAAATAGTCTTGGACATTTGAGAGTGCTCCACTCTATCCCTTAGCTATAGTACTACTTCTTGTATTTATGCAGGAACCCTGCCCTACGGTATACAACAATCCTGTGAAGCTTTAAAAACGTATTTTATTTCTACTTTGAGAATGCCATGTATGTATGTAACATATTGAGAATGCCATGTATGTAACATACTTTGATTATATTCATCCCCCAGTTCCCCTTCTCCAATCCTCCTAAACCTTCTCTGTGTCCCCCTTCTAACCTCTTGTTCTTTTTATTTTTCATGACTCACTGAGCCCAATTTGCTTTGCCTGTATAAGTTTATAGGGCCATCCCCTGAAGCATGGACAACTTACCGATGGCCACCGTCCTGAGTATCACTGTGGGGGTCATAACCATTTCACAGAGATCATTTAAGACCATCAGTAAATACAGATATTTACACTGCAACCTGTACTAGTAGAAAAAATTACAGTCATGAGGTAGAAACAAAAATAATTTTATGGTTGGGATCACCACAACGTGAGGAACTATCTTAAAAGGCCACAGAAGTTGGAATATTGAAAACCACGACTTTGGATAGAGGAGAGGGAAGGAGAAACAATGTAGTAATAATCTCAAGAAAATAAAAGTATATAAAAAAAGAGTTTCCTTCTTCCAGATGCCATCAGCTACTAACAGCTCCTCAGCAAGCTGTGGGACTTTGAGAATGTGAGCCTCTCGCTACATCATACTTTAATGTTGACTAGCTCAGTCTTGTGCCAGCAAGATGTGAGTTCATGTGTACACTAGCTGTGTCATCTCCTGATGACACGGTTTTATAGAAATTGCCCCCAACCTCTGGTTCTAGCAATCCAATGCTCTCTGAGCCATTTTGGAGAATAAATAGTTGTCCTATTCAGCTTTACTAAGTATCTTTGACTCTCTATACACTTAGACTAGAACCTTTCACTGCAAAAAGAAACCCCCCACACAAAGGCTGAGAAGTGCACTAATCTGTGGGCATGAAGCTAAGTATTTAGAGGAAAGTTTGAATCATGCCTATTTAGCAAAAGAATAGAAGTAGATTCTCCTATAGAGACTATCATATCGTTAGCTATGGTTGTTTGGCTAGGCATGAGTTTCCTCTTGTAGAGCAGGCCTTAAATTCAATCAGTATATTGTTGGTTACTCCACAATTTTCATACAACTATTGTATGAATAGGTACATCTCCCAAATGTGGTTGTTATCATAGCTTTCAAATTCACACCTGGGTTATGCTGTTGATGACTTTTCTCCCCAGTCAGATTGCACAGCTCGTTCTCCTACCATGAAAGCTATCCAGCAAGGAAGATGCATCTAGGTCAGTTGCAATCTTGAGTGTTCTACATCCTGTGACTAAAGCATCTTCAGTGATATGATCTTACCGTCAGATAACTAATACAATTATATGGTTTTATAATTATTACTCATTGTTGTTATTTATTCACATATTGATTTACTTCTTTCCTGATGTGAGAATGGTCCAAGAATTGAGCTTTACTGCAGACATGAAATGTTTTCTACACTATGCATTCAGTGCTGAAAACACAAGGAAGAGGCAGTCACTCTGAGCAATGCCTGCCTCTAGGGAAATGGAGCTTTTTCCCAGCCATGTGCCTGTTGGGAGGTCCTAAGTATGCTTCCCACTTTGCTTTTTGTTTTTTCACAAGGAAGCTCTTTCATCTCTCTCTGCCTTCATTACTCTATTTTCTCTCAGCATAAGATCTTGTCTCTCACAGTAAAGCTAGAATTTGTAGATTGATCTAAAGTTTTGAAAGGGAAGATGATGTATGAAGAGAGAATTTGGGTAAGTAGAGAGAGGAAAGATAACGAATGAACCGTGTGTTCAGCAGACTCAGATGAAAACCTCTATTACATAATTGCATATACCTGGCATTCCAGAGTGGATCCAGAAAAGGGCTACTAAGTGTATACCATATGGCAGACTTACTATAATTATCCTCATTGCATGGGAGGAGGATGCATTCCCCCATGCATCATTCCACAGTTACGCTCCATCTGTAGTGTGGTATCAACTCTTTGTTCCCTCTCCAAGATAACAACACTGAAAATGAATGCAAAAGAGTTTCTAGAAGATAATGGAAACTGGAGCTTGTTCAGGAGAGACAAATGTTTCTGAGTGTTCAGAAGAGAAAATATTTTATGATAAGGCAGATGATGCAGAGAAAAAAACACTAGGATGATCCCAAAAGTATCTGATGGGTGGAAAGTGCATCTCAGGACATGTGTAGCTATGAAAAAAATGTATCACCTCTAACACACTTGCTAGAATATGTCACAAGTGAAATGATGTGGGGATGGATTTTGGAAGATCAGGGAGAAGATAATTTGATGTCGCATGCACCCTAGAAAAGGAGGTTTTGGTCATGATTTGTTGTTGCAGCATGCTTGAAGAAGTTATTAAGTTGGTTTGGGACACATTGTGTTAGTAGTGACAGGAAGATATACAAACAGAATTGCTTGGCTGGTAATAAGAACTTAACTAATTTCCCAGTTGTCCTTTTAGAGTCTTGAGAGCAATTGGCATAGATTTTGTGAGTTCAAAGTGTTTTGGACGGATGAGCTCTGCAGAGGAGTTACCTGGAGGGAGTGCAGGGCCTAATGCATCCTCAGTCCAGAATCAAGGAAAAAGGGGGCAAGGGGAGAAGAGCAAACGTAATGAGTTCTCAGAGAGTTGAAGTCCAGGTTATATAGATGTCAGGGGACTTATATTTAGAATGTGATAAGTGATCAAACTCACTAGAAAAATTCCATTATCATGTTATCCTGGTTATATAAAGTATAGTTTCACATGAACATATTTGACTATTTCATATTTAAAAATATACATTTTATATATATATATATAATTTTTGGAAAGGTTTTGCTAAATATAAAATATATCATTTTGACACTATCTTAAAATTTTTAAAGTGTTATCTTATTGATACTCAAAGGCTTTCATTCATAATTTGTAAATATTTTGTCATCCTAAAGGAAAGTGTCTGTGTTGTTATCCTTCATATAAATTCAGTTTATGTAAAGCAAAAGAAAGCTACAGGATTTGGGAATTTAAGTAGGTAATATTAATAAATTATTCTGGGCATCAATAGTAGGAAATGAACATAAATTCTGAGATCAGAGGCATGAGCTGCACTATTTCTGCCATTTACTGCTCTGCAAATATCTAGGAATAATATAGGAATAAATGCAGATATCTGCTCCAAGAACAGTTAATACTGTCTACATTTATAGTGTGGGTAGGGATAAAGAATTATAATTATTGTGAAGCATTTTAAAAGAGGTTCAGGAAGAATTAACCATAAGGAAGACACTGCAGAGATGCTTATGAACGCTACGGAGTTGTCCCTTGTGATGCGTTTTGTCAGGCAGAACTAATTATCTATGGATGATAAGAGAAAATATGGTGAAAAACAGCAGTCATTTCCCATGGCAGGAGTATCCATTTAAAACCCAGCAACTCCCTGAACCATGAGATAATTGAAACAGTACCAAAGCCAGCGTGCATAACAAGGCATGCACTGTCTTTCTTAGAAAGTAACAGGGACAGCTTGGAAAATTAACTTCAAATGCATTACAAAAATATTACATTTTGCCTAGTTTGATGGAACATTGCTATAATCCCAGCACTTGGGAGGGGGGGCCTCCAGGATGGCCTGTGCTACTGAGTAAGAGCTGATTTCAAAGGATAAATAAAACATATAAAGCAAAACAAAAAAAGTATCAAGAAAGAGTAAATACTATTTGTAATTGATCCAGTTCATTCAATTAGAAAGTAGAAACTTAACTTATCCGTGTTTGCACATCGTAAAATCATGTCTCTAAACGTTTAGTGTTAACACAAACTAAGCGATAAGGCCTTGAAGAGGGCTCTGTGTATACAACCAGCAGTCAGAACTGAGATTTGCTTAGCTGTGAATATTTATTTTGAATTAAAAGAGATAATATGCAGGAGCATTTAATATTCCAACAACACTTCAAGGCTGTATCAAAATCAGATGCTTTTTGTTCTTCAGCTTCAGTTAAAAGCAATAGTGATGACCCCTGAGGCTTTGCCGCAGTTCCCTGTAACATTCTTGGGCCTTACCTTCTTACTCCCCAAACGGGGCAAATCTCAACATGTCAGATAGGTGTTATATGCATCTTTTGTGACGTTTACACTATGACTACTAGTATATTACCGCCAAAATTATTGCTTCCAGATAGGAAAAAGTTTGGTATGTAAAGAACAGACTGAATAGTGACTGTGTTTACTATCATTTGAGGAAGTTGGGGATAAAGAATTGTAATAGTACCAATTGATATTTACATATTCAATTAAGAGATGATGATCTAAATATTGCAGTAGATACAAGGAAACACAGGCAAAAATATATAGAACAAAAAAATAAGCATTTTTCAAAATCAAATAAAATAGCAATGAATATGTAGGATATTAAGCAGACATTCCAATATTTTCCAATTAATTTTATGTTCTTTTTGAAGTCTCCATTATAAGACATAATAAAAATATTACCAATGAAAATGATGTAGTAAATTACATTGTTTACAAAAATGGATGATCTTATAAAATTTGTATTATGACTAATTTTTAGAAAAAAAGTTATTTTTCTGTAAATTTGAAATATAAATAAGCAAGATTATATGGTCTTTCTTTTTAATACTCGCTGCTTTATGCTTGCTGAATTCCAAAAGAGAAATGTAAGTCATGGTAAACTACATTGATATTCATGTATTCCTTTCTTTCCTAGTGCCTATCTCCTATCTCAACAGAAAGGCAGCTTATTCTTCAAGTTTATAAGATACCCATAGTCAGTTTAAATGCAACCTACAGGAAACAATACAAAATCAATGTAAAATGAGCAGGTTTCTCAGATCATTTCTTAAAAGGAAGATTGAAAAACAGAATATTCATGTTATGTAAATTATACCTGGGATATTTGCAAACAGTAATAATATTCACATATTAAGAAGCTGTCTTAGACATAGTATAAAATTGGTGATGGTGAATAACATAATTAAAATATAAATGCTTACATAATTCTCTTGAACAAGTAAATCTTCTCCTTTTAAATATGATGTTTATTCATCATGAGAAAAATGTGTCCTCTCAAGAGAAACTAATTGGAAACATATTTAAGTAAAATATTACTGTAAAACTGTAATTAAAAACTTTGCCATCTTAAGAAGAAATAACAAAACTAACTTTTAAAAAAATCCCATCTTTACCTCAAGTAAAAATTTCAGACCAATCATTGAAAAGTTTCCTTTAGGTTGGTATGTCATTAAAATATTTCATATTATGACGTCCATGTAGTAATTTAAGTAAAATATCTACATTTATTATAATAGATTGTTTATTACTTATTATGTTTTCTATATAACTTGCATTTGGATGCTGAAGAAGAGTTACAAATGAGAACAGGCAAAATATAGAGTTAAAATTCAGTTGGTGCAGTTTTAAAAGATTGTATGCTCACATTGGAGTAAAACACTCATCATGAAATGTCAATGACAAATAAGAAATTTTTTGTGTTTTTGCCTAAAGCTGTAACTATAATTTGTTTGAGATTACAAATAATGCACATGAGGCAACATTATTTTGTATGTATAAACACATATTTATGGAATGGATTGAAAAGTTGGACCTCAAACTGAATAGTTTCTGTATGGTATATATATATATATAGAAATTTTGGAAAATGCAATAGCCTACAGAAAGGGAAATTTTTTTCCAACTATACATATGGTTAAAACATAAAATATACAAAGTATTAAAATACTGGATATAAAATAAATAATCCAACTTTAAAAGAAATGATACAGAAGAAAGCAGAGAATTCACAAGAGAGAACTCAATGTTCAGAGAAACATGTAAGTGTTCAACATTAGTCATCAGACAAATGCAAATCAAAACTACTTTAAGATTTCATCTTGATTGTTTCCAAGTGTTGGCTATTAAGAATAAATCAGCAATAAACATGGCAGCCAAAAAAATTTCTCCGTGGAAAGATGAAGTCTCCTTTGTGTACAAGCCCAAGAGTGATACATAGTGGTATAGCTAGATTTTGAGGTAGATCAATTCCTACTTTAAGGAACTGCCACACTGATTTCCATAGTTGCTATATAAGCCTACAGTCATATCAGCAATGGATGAATGTTTTCCTTACTCCATATTTTCTTTAACATTAGCTGTCAATTGTTTTATTGATTTTAGCCATAAAAAGCTTTTTTCTTTACTATATAATGTCATAGAATTCATTCTATATGGATGAATGGTATAGTCAAAAGAGCTTTAATAACAACTATTTTTGACTTCAAGCCAGAGGACTACACTGAACTCAGGAAGTTGGAAGACATGACATTACATAGTGCAATTTAGGACTAGTAGAGCTTAGGACTTGGCTGGAGGATTTGAAGGCACAGGAATCAAATGGAGGGGGTTGATGATGTGCCCATTAGTTAGAAGAAAAATTGACAGGATATGTTTTTTTCTGGTAGGGGAATGAAGGAACTGGCAGAACAGGCAAGTGCTATGCTGGTGCTGAAGATGATAACCTTGTTGGAGTTTGGAGAACAGCAGCAAGGGGGGCAGAAAAGTCAGCAAAGACTGTTGTGATTAAGCCATCCTTTTTATTTAGTGATTTTTTCATTCAATGAGTTATTCTCATTGTTTATTTATCCTCAGTAAGCAGTTTGAGACTTCTATTCAAACAGGAGGAAGGTCTAGGCAAGCAGCAAGCAAGTAGCAGAATAAAGAAGGAAAATGATTAAAGTCCTTCAAATGGCACAGACACTGAGAACCATGGGATTACAACTTAATGTACCAACATCTGAAGTGTGGCATAATCTGAAGAAATGAAGAGAACCTGAGACTTCTGCTGTGTGACAGATGAATACTGCCAAGACTTTCACAAGAGAATCAATCAGCATTCTGAACTCAGTTTCCAATAATGTCCTCTTGTTTGTTCTATTTGGCATGATTTCTACTAGGAGTTTGCTCTATAGCAGAGTGACATCAAGGATTTTCCAATTTTCCTGCCTGTTTCTGGAGTGTTTGGATTATTGGTTTGTACTGTCACAGGATACTCCAGAAGACTTATGTAGATTAACTATCTCCACAGGGAAGAAAGGAGACTCATTACTGGAATACAGCTTTATACAATGTCTTCCTTTTAAAGTGCCTACTCTAAAAATATGGGGGGAAATGTAATTTTGTGGTAGAGAAACCTTAAAATACTACTGTGGCAAGTGATCAAGGCTCATATTAACCATGACATTATCTTTCAAGCATGTATTGTAGCTGTGATAGGATAAGAGCAACACATTTTGTTCAGCACAGGTAAGAACTCAGTAATAATAACAACGAAAAAGTTGGCAATGATAATAATGTATTTACTGCAAATTGAGTAATAAATGAAACATATAAATGGTCAATAAACGTTAACTTCTCTTCCTCTTTCAACCAATTCTCCCACTCCCCTTTTTAGTATAAAGTAACAAATAGAAGTCCTTTTCTGAAATTACCAGGTGTTCATTTTTGCACTTAAAGATTTAACTGTAAGCCTTCCAAGGTATCTCCCTTAGTTTCTGTCAATAGTGACTAACACATTCTAATCTTGTTTATTCACATCTCAACTATAGACTAGTTCAGTAAAACTGAAAAATGAGAATTTTTTTTCTTTCTGATACTTTATTTACATTTCAAATGTTTTCCCCTTTCCAGGTCTCCCATTTGGAAACCCCCTATCCCCTCCCCCTCCCCTGCCTTTATGAGGGTACTCCCCCACCTACAAACCACTCCTGTCTTTCCTCCCTGGCATTCCCTTATACTGGGACATCTAAAACTCTCAGACCCAAGGGTCTCTTCTCCCATTGATGGCCAACAAGGCCTTCCTCTGTCACATATGTGGCCAGCACAGTAGGTCACTCCATATACATTCTTTCGTTGGTGGTCCAGTCTCTGAGAGAATGGGGGGGCACATGACCACTTGACACTGTTGCTCCTTCCCCATGAGGCTGCAAACTCCCTCAGCTCCTTCAGTCTCTTCTCCAACTCCTCCACCTGGGACTCCACGCTTAGTCCAAAAGTTGCTGTGAATTGAATCATGAGTGTTCCAAACTTTTGGGCTAATATGCTCTTATCAGTGACTACATACCATGTTTGTTCTTTTGTGACTGAGTTACCTCACTCAGGATGGGTGATATTTTCAAGTTCCATCCATTTGCCTGTGAATTTCATGAAATCATTGTTTTTAATAGCTGAGTAGTATTCCATTGTGTAAATGTACCACATTTTCTTTATCCATTTCTCTGTTGAGGGACATCTGGGTTGTTTCCAGCTTCTGGCTACTATAAATATGGCAGCTATGAACATAGTGGAGCATGTGTCCTTATTACATGTTGGAGCATCTTCTGGGTCTATGCCAAGGAGTGGGTGGTATAGCTTGGTCCTCAGGTAGTATTATGACCATTTTTATGAGAGTCTGCCAGATTGATTTCCAGAGTGGTTGTACCTGCTCACAATCCCACCAGCAATGGAAGAGTGTTCCTCTTTCTCCACATTCTCTCCAGCATCTGCTATCACCTGAGTTTTTGATCTTAGCTATTCTGACTGGTGTTAGGTGGAATTTCAGGGTTGTTTTGATTGCATGTCCCTGATGATTAAGGATGTTAAACATTTCAATAGGTGCTTCTCAGCCCTTCGAGTTTCCTCAGTTAATAATTCTCTGTTTAGCACTGTTCCCCACTTTTTGATAGTGTTATTTGGATCTCTGGAGTCTAACTTCTTGAGTTCTTTGTATATATTGCATATTAGTCCTCTATCTGATGTAGGATTGGTAAAGATCTTTTCCCAATCTGTTGGGTTCCGTTTTGTCCTATTGACAGTGTCCTTTCACTTACAGAAGCTTTGCCATTTTATGAGATCCCATTTATTGATTCTTTATCTTAGAGCTCAAGCCATTGGTGTTCTGATCAGAAACTTTTCTCCTATGCCCATGTGTTCAAGACTTTTCCTGACTTTCTCTTCTATTAGATTCAGTATATCTGGTTTTATGTAGAGGTCCTTAATCTACTTGGACTTGAAATTTGTACAGAGAGTCAGGAATGGATCAATTTGCATTCTTCTATATGTTGACCACCAATTGAGCTAGCACCATTTGTTGAAAATGCTGGGTTTTTTTGTTTTGTTTTGTTTTGTTTTCCATTGGGTGGTTTTACCTCCTTTGTGAAAGATCAAGTGTCTGTAGGTGTTCAGATTCATTTCTGGACCTTCAATTCTATTTCATTGAGATACCTGCCTGTCACTGTACCAATACCATGTAGTTTTTATTACTAATGCTCTGTAATATAGCTTGAGGTCAGGGATGCTGATTCACCCAGAAGTCCTTTTATTGTTGAGAATAGTTTTCCTATCCTGGGTTTTTTGTTATTGGAAATGAATTTGAGAATTACTCTTTCTAAGTCTATGAAGAATTGAGTTGGAATTTCGATGGGGATTGCATTGAATCTGTAGATTGCTTTCTGTAAGATGGCCATTTTTACTTTGCTAATCCTGCCAATCCATGAGCATGGGAGATCTTTCCATCTTCTGAGGTCTTCTTTGATTTCTTTCTCCAGAGACTTGAAGTTCTTGTCATACAGATCTTTCACTTGTTTGGTTAGAGTCACACCAAGATACTTTATATTGTTTGTGACAATTGTGAAGGGTGTCTTTTCCCTAATTTCTTACTCAGCCTGTTTACCCTTTAAGTATAGGAAGGCTACTGATTTGTTTGAGTTAATTTTATATCTGGCCACTTTCCTGAAGTTGTTTATCAGCTATAGCAGTTCTCTGGTGGAGTTTTTCAGTTCACTTAAGTATACAATCATCTGCAAATAGTGATATTTTGATTTCTTGCTTTCCAATTTATATCCCTTTGAGCTCCTTTTGTTGTCTAATTGCTCTAGCTAGAACTTCAAGTACTATATTGAATAGATAGGGAGAGAGTGGACAGCCTAGTCTAGTTCCTGGTTTTAGTGGGAATGCTTCAAGTTTCTCCCCATTTAGTTTGATGTTGGCTACTGGTTTGCTATATATTGCTTTTGCTATACTATACATATAGGTATGGGCTTTGAATTCCTAGTCTTTCCAAGACTTTTATCTCGATCAGATGTTCAATTTTATCAAATTCTTTTTCAGCATCTAATGAAATGACCATGTGGTTTTTTCTTTGAGTTTGTTTATATAGTGGATTACATTGATGGATTTCTGGGTATTGAACCACCCCTGCATCCCTGCAATGAAGCCTACTTGATCATGGTGAATGATCGTTTTGATGTGTTCTTGGATTCGGTTTGAGGAAATTTTATTGAGTATATTTGCATCAATATTCATAAGGGAAATTGGTCTTAAGTTTTCTTTCTTTGTAGGGTCTTTGTGAGGTTTTGGTATCAGTGTAACTGTGGCCTCTTAGAATGAATTGAGTAGTGTTCTTTCTGTTTCTATTTTGTGGAATAGTTTGAAGAGTATTGGTATTAGGTCTTCTTTGAAGGTCCAAAAGAATTCTGCAATAAACCCATCTGGTCCTGGGCTTTTTTTTTTTTTTTTTTTTTTTTTTTGGTTGGGAGACATTTAATGACTGCTTCTATTTTTTAGGGGTTATGGGACTGTTTAGGTGGTTTATCTGGTCCTGACTTAACTGGAGTATTTGGTATCTGTCTAGAAAATTGTCCATTTCATCCAGATTTTCCAATTTTGTTGAGTATAGGCTTTTGTAGTACAATCTGATGATTTTTTCAATTTCCTCAGATTCTGTTGTTATACCTCACTTTTTTTTCACTGATTTTGTTAATTTGGATACTGTCTTTGTGCCCTCTGGTTAGTCTGACTAAAGGTTTATCTATCGTTTAGATTTTCTCAAAGAATCAGCTCCTGGTTTTGTTCATTATTTGTATAGTTCTTTTTGTTTCTACTTGGTTGATATCAGGCATGAGTTTATTTCTTGCTTTCTACTCCTTTTGGGTGTGTTAGCTTCTTTTAATTCTAGAGCTTTCAGGTGTGCTGTTAAGCTGCTAGTGTACGCTCTCTCAAGTTTCTTTTAGAGGCTCTCAGAGCTATGAGTTCTCCTCTTAACACTGCTTTCATTGTGTCCCATACATTTGGGTATGTTATACTTTAATTTTCATTAAATTCTAGGAAGTCTTTATTTTCTTTTTTAATTTCTTCCTTGACCAAGTTATCATTGAGTGGAACGTTGTTAAGCTTCCATGTGTATGTGGCTTTCTGTTGTTTTTGTTGCCATTGAAATCCATGCTTAATCTGTAGTGATCTGACAGGAGGTATGGGATTATTTCAATCTTCTTATATTTGTTGAGATTTGTTTTGTGACCAATTACATGGTCAATTTTTGAGAAAGTACCATGATGTGCTGAGAACAAGATATATTCTTTTGATTTAGGGTGAAATGATATATAAATATCTATTAAATGCATTTGGTCCATAACTTTTGTTGGTTTCACTGTGTTTGTGTGTGGTTTGTGGTTCTAAGATCTGTCCATTGATAAGAATAGAGTGTTGAAGTCTCCCACTATTATTCAGACAGGATCTATAATCCAATACTTTTTTATAACTTCCATGCAGCAACAAAAGTCAAAATGATTGATAATGCTCATAGACTTTTGTAAATGGAAATGTTGCTTTTATTTTCTCAGAAGAATGGACGGAATTGGAGCTGTAGAGGAGCTTTATGAATATATGACTTGGGTTGATCCCAGAGCATTTCTATCTAACCCTAGAAGTAGGCCTGGAAGCTTCTAGCCTCTATACAATCGAATCTTCTGTATGTCATGACCTTGAAGGCTTTAGGTTCTAGCTTCCTTCTGCTAAATTAAGCCTAGAGTGTTTCACCCCGTGAAACTTACTGCTGAATAAATTTGTTCTTTCTAGCTCTTTCTGAACTTTTGCTGGCTGGTTCAATTTAGAAGTCCCAGCTCAAACTCCTTTCCAAGCTGACTAATTCAAATTGTTTTCTCTTGGCTTTTGACTGAATTGCTTTGCTTGAGAAAACTGCCTATGAAATCTATGAACTGAACTGAACTCAATTGAACTGAATACAACTTGAATTACTCTCTTTCTTCCTCACTGTTCTTTATGTAGCCTCTCTTTCCTGTCTGTTTTTGTGAGAGTTGGGAATAGCCTATCTCTGACTCATTCTGTCAAATCTTTCTCTGATTGGATACTTTGGCCCTCAATTGGATGTCATTATTTAGGATTAAAGTTGTATAGTAAGGGCATATCTATAATCCAGCCAGAGGGAATCAAGCATCAGCATTCTAGTCAGATATGTGACCCCTTGCCAGACCAGCAACATTCCTGGATTAAAATTCCTCTACAGCTTTTGAGTTGTCCCACCCACGAGAATTAGTATGTAGCAGAGATTAATTTACAACCTTCTAAAAAGAGTGATTCCTCCTAGACATGTTGTGTAAAATCATTTTATCTATAATCTTACACTTAAAAATACCCTCTTCTTTTAAAAAGATTATTCCAGAAAAATATAAATCTAAGTTGCTGAAGTCAGCTATATTGCCTGTAATGTCTTGGTGCACTCTGATTTGGAAATCTGGAGAAGTATCTACAAGGTGTGATGAGCACCTCTTTGCTGGTTTTATTTCTCCATCTAGTGTTTTGTTTTATTTTGTTTTTTATCTTTCTATAAACATTAACAAATCCTCTCCTAGCTTCTTTACATGCAAATATACTTTTCTTCTTCTCACATATACTCTACTCTCTTTTCTTTTCAGCAGCTGTGGCATCTTTTCCAGCCTTGTTCAAGTCACTGGGACTATTTGTATACAAAATTGTGGTTTTCTTCTTTCTGATATTTTTTCAATATTGGAATCCTAGTTCAGTATGTGGTGTCTTCAGCAACAGAATTCACCATCAAGTTCTGTGGGATAACAAAGAGCAATGGATGGGAGGCTATTGATCATCAAACAGAAGGGAGTTAACCTATACATGGCTCTTGTAATTTTGTTTGCAGCCTCTGGTATCTGGAAAATGGATTGTTCCCCTATTGCTAGGTAACTTTCATTTTTTCCAAAGTTATTTGAATAACTTCAGAACAATTATCACAACTAAGAGTAATGAAGTTAAAACTTTAATACTTTTATAATCATTCAGAAGTAGATTGAGTGTTTTGTAACATTTTCTGAAAATAAAAAAAGATCATTTAGTATTTGTGGTGATAACTTCTACTTGCAAGGTTTGTTCACGTTAGGAGATTCAGTATCATGTTTCAAGCATAATATTATTATTGCTATTAATTTAGTGAATGCATACAAACTGTAAGCATAAAGTATATATCCTATAGAACTCCCAAGTTCAAAGCCAATTTGAGACAAGGGTTATCCAGGGTGAGAAATACTTATGAATAAGGAGGGGAATGAGAAAATAGATATCACAGACATCATTTATATCTCCATCCCAGTGGCTACAACCAGATAAAAAGGCCTCAGTGTATGGGCTGTTTGTTTTTTGTTTTGTTTTTTTTTGGTTTTGTTTTTTTTTTTGTTTTTTTATAAGCATTACTTGATAAGATGAAAGGTTAAGTCTGTGCCTTTGGACTAAATAATTCAGTACAATGAGCATTATGGTATCTATATCAGTGTAGCTTTTGAAAAATTGAACAAAATCCCCTCTTTTTTCCCTTTTTGTATTAGTTCTTTGAGATATTCCATATGTATTTACCCACATTCAACCTCTTCACAGACTCTTCTCAGATTCCTCTCTTTGCTCTTTCCATCCAATCTTCTGTCTTTCACCCCCTAAATCAAGGGAAATTTATACTGCCTAAATATTCCTGGATCTGTACTTTATACAGGATTGTGGTTGTCTAAACAAGAGCTAAACTTTCAGAGAAAACTGATTCGTCCACTCCAAGTAGGTAAGAATTGTCAACCTCCTCAGCTAGGGTTGGAATTCTATGTTTATATCTCTTTTTGAGCAAGGATTTAGTCTGTTTTAGGCTTGCACAGATCTTGTACATGATGTAACAGAATTGATGAGTTCATATGTGCATTTGCCCCACTGTGAACTTAAGACAGAATTTCATTGTAGAAGTCTACCACCTCTAGCTTTTACTCTCTTCTCTTTCCTCTGCAAGGATTTTGAGCCTTTGCAGGAAGGTGTATATATAAATACAAGCTAAAATGCTGTAGTCTCTTATATTATCCATGATTGGCAGTGATTATTTTCTGTGTTGATCATCATCTAATACAGGCTAAAATTCTGCAGTCTCTTATATTATCCATGATTGGCAGTGATTGCTTTCTGTGTTGATCATCATCTACCAATCACAGAACCTACTCTGATGAAGCTTGATAGCTCTATTATTAAATCTGTAAGAAATAATAATTGTTAACAGACTGGTTAAATACTATTTCATTTAGAAGATAGTACTAGTAGGTTCTCTCAGTGTGGGGGATGGAATATGCTTGGCCTAAGGAGTGGGACAATTAGGAAGTATGGCCTTATTGGAGTGGGTATGGCCTTGTTGGAAGAAGTTTGTGACTGTGGAGTTAGCCTTTGATACCCTTCTAGCCACATGGCAAGCAGTAATCTACTGTTTGCCTTAGAGACTAGATATAGAACTCTCAGCTCCTCCAGTGACATGCCTACCTTGATTCTACCATGATTCTTGCCTTAATTATAGTGGACCGAACCTTTGAAGCCATAAGCCAGCCCCAATTAAATGTTGTACTTTATAAGAGTTGCCATGGTCATGATGTCTTCATAGCAATTGAAACCCTAACTAAGGCAGGATCTCACTCACCAACAACTCTAAAAGAATCAGTCCATCACTTGCAATGGGATTTTCGTTGTTGTTGTTGTTGCTGCTGCTGCTGCTGTTATTGTTGCTGTTGCTGTTGTTATGTTAAACTGTGGTGTCCAGTAGGGGTATTGGTGGGTTTCTTTGGCTTTTTGTATGTATGTATATATATAGATATATTTTACAAAGTTCCTACAAGAGTAAATTTACATATGGATTTTTTAAGGTTTTAGTGTTATTTGTCCCTCTTTTATTAAAGGCATCTTCTGAGCACATAGGAAAAAAACAAGCTAATTCAAGGAAGATCCTCAAGGCTTCATGGAATAATGTAATCTTTCATGAATTTTTTGTTTATTTGTTTTCTTATGTTTCTTCAAGGAACTGACTAATTCTGCAAATGCAGTCACTGGTTATTCAGTTGAAAACAAATATACTTGGTAATTGAAGATTATGGAATGTGACAGATTCTTGCTGCATGCTGTGGTTGAGAAGACATAATTCTAATACTCAGAAAATGAATTCACACAGAATTTGCAGGAAAAATACAAACTGTATGAAGAAGCCTTTCAACCCAAGAAAATTAAAGTGATTTATTTTTAGTATCTTTTAGCACATTACTTTATATTTTGCCAAACATTTTTTCCCATTCTTTTACACTGAGGTGATATCTATCCTTAATGTTAAGGTGTGTTTGTTGCAGCAGAAGAATGGGTCATGTGTTTTCATACATTTGGTTCATCCCTATCATTTTATTGAGGAATTGAGACCATTGACACTGAGAGAAATGAGCATTGATTGTTGACTTCTGTTTCTTGGCTATTATGGGACAAACTTATGACTTCTAATATTTGTTGAATAAATAAGTAATTCATTTCCTGCATTCAAACTTGTTATGTCAAAAATCATTAAGAGACTATTTAAAATTTAACTAAGTAAGTTCAGAAATCAACAATATGAAAATATTGTGCCAGGCAGTGGTGGTGCACACCTTTAATCCCAGGACTTGGGAGGCACAGACAGGCGGATTTCTGAGTTCGAGGCCAGCCTGGTCTACAGAGTGAGTTCCAGGACAGCCAGGGCTACTTAGAGAAACCCTGTCTCGAAAAACCAAAAAAAAAAAAAAAAAAGAGAGAGAGAGAAGAAAAAATATTGTAGCAGTGTTCTGTGTACAAGGCATATGAAAGGGCCAGTTAAAATATTAACTGGTATTTATTTCCTCACATTATACTAGATAATTCTCTTTTTTACAGCCTACAAATTATTTGATTCAGTTTCCAGTATTACTCATGTGTAGTTTATTAAATCCATTTTGTTCCTATAGTGTTTGTAAATATATCTGTCTCTTTTGTAAATGATGAGAAAGCTGCCAAATGGCTATAGAGCATGCACCTTTTCCTATATCATATTTTAGAGCTTTGAGGCTGTATATGTGTGTAATGACCCCCCAATAAAAGTTTTCAAATATGCTTTTTTAATTCTTATTTTAGTTCTTAATTTTATACCTTTCTTAACATAATACACTCAAGCATATGTATGTATACACAAATGAATATGCATATCTATGTTTATGTTTATGGGAATAAAGCAAAATATTGATTATATATACATGTATTCTAGCAATTTATTTAATATTTTATATTTATTTATTTCATTTAGAGTGAGAGTGTAGAAACTAAAAAGATAAAGATAAATTTCACATGTATTCATAATGAGTAATACTAGTATAATATTTACTCAGCAAAAGTTGATTCCATGAAATATTACCAAAAAATAAATGAAGTATATTCCTATTGTGAAAATAGTAAAATTTATAGCACAGAAAAATCATATCACTTCTTCAAGGACATAGTCAAGATTTCAACAGATCATATGGTTTCAATACATTGTCAATAGTTACACTGATGTAAATTTACAAAGTTATACATTGTTAGCTTTTAGTATAAATGCTAGATTAAATGAAGATTTTATATAGTGTTGCATTCACACTACTAATGCTAACTCCAGCAATACTCCAGCAATAGGAACAAGATGTGACTATTGGAGGACTTTTGGCATTACAATTCGTAATATTTCCTTGGTCACCTTCTAACTCTCAGGCCTTTAAATCTGTTGATTTTGTTGACCAGTAATGTTTGTCAAGAAAGGTAAAATATCATGTGAAGTAAAGTGTTATTAAGGAAAGAAGTCAGTAACAGCAGAATGGGAAAAATAAAGCCAGTTAGCAAAGAGAAAGAGTGGGCAATGTTGTAGGTGACAACAGAAAAGGAAGTATGTTGCAAATGTGGCTGCAAAATTACTTAATGTGTTCTTCTAATATTACTTACATTATCATAAATCGGTTGCTATTAAAAATCTATGTGAGTAGTAAACACCTTTAGTTTCTTAGTCCCGGCACTAGGGAGGCAGATGCAAGGGGATATCTGAGTTTGAAGCCAGCTTGGTCTACAGAACAAGTTCCAGAACAGCCAGGGATACACAGAGAAACCCTGTGTAAAAAATAAATAAGATCAAAATATGGTGTATTTATTGTGGTTAACACTATATCAGTAACACTACACAATCAAACAAAACCTACTACCATTTTTTTCTCCTAAATTTTCTAGTTATGGCTTGCTTGTGGGGACTTCAATCTCAACCTTGGAGAGAGACAGTTGGAAGCCAAGATATCAAGACATTAAGCTGAATACTTATAACCTTGATTAAAGACCTCACAACCATCAAAAAATATTACTTCAGTATGACCACACTCCAGTGACTGAATGTATTGTGAATGTTGAGTTCCAGAAATCTCTTCACAAAGCACACAAATACTGATCTTAGTCAGACAAGGATAGTTTATTGACAATTTGTCCTAAGACTGTTCAAGCAGGGTCTCGAACTTTACTCAGGAGCTGACTGCTTCCTGAGCCAGAATTCTATATAACTTTTAAGAGACCAAATCTTTTAAGTTCAGACTCCATTTTAGAGAGCACAAACTCAGGTAAACTAACAGAGAAATACCTAGTATTAATTTCAAAGTTACCCCCCACCAAAATCTGGGCATGGCTCCACTTTCTAGGCTAACCCCCAACAAATCCAGCATTTCCAGATTATTCTCCCCCAACGATCCAGTGTTTCCAGATTAATTCCCCCAATTCCCTCCCCCTTTCTAACGACCACCAGTGCAGAGGGAAGCAGAACTTAAGTTTATGGTTTGATTCCCAGCACCAACTGATCATACTAAAGGCCATAGTAGCTCTCGAATTAGATGTTTGCCAGGCTAGAAATGCTCACTCCCCACTTGTTGCTTTCTCTAAAGTCTTACCCTGATAGATCTTGGGGGTTCCTCTCCACCAAATCCTTCATGCATGTTGGCAATGGGCAGTGGAGCCCAAGGTGGCTCAAATAAAGGCTCTGATATGATTGTATCTGTAAAGGCTTCTGTCTGGCCTTTTGTGTTTCACCAACACTTCTTTTGCAGTATACTTTTAAGCCTGAAATCCACAAACATTGGTGCCAAGTTATGTTACCAATTAGGATTTAGGGATAGAAGGCTTCCTTAGGAACGTGTCATTGTAGTACATTTTTTTCTGTCCGCATTGGTTGGGGTATTCAACTATGGCAGGGGACTTGGCTTGACTAACATTCCTATCTTAACTTGCCAACCAGGATGTCAGTTACCCATATACATGTGTCTTTCTGCCAAGTGGGATATCAATTCCCAGGGAAGTTTGAGAACTTAAAACTTTACTTGATCCCTACTCAAAATGCAGGTCATATTTCCAATGGCTTCTTTTTGTAGGTGTGTATGTCTCCTATGTTGGCATCCTTGCCAGGGGCTAGTTTTAAAGGAAAAAACAATAAAAGCTCATTCATAGATGCAGGACATGCTGCTGGGTGACTGGTTAGGGTCCAAGCTTGTTGGCTAACTATACAAAGCAGTTCTATTGACACTCTCCTGATTGGTTTCCAAGAACAGCAAAGCATAGTACATAACAGAATATACAATCAGAAATATGAAAATTTCCCAGTAACAGCACATGAGAAAGTTTACTTGTAACCGTAATTACAGCATATGATGAAGTTTCTTTGTAGCATTAGTAACAGCTTAAGGTAGTTGGCTAGACAGGTCTCAGTTTCCCAGGCCTCAGCAGTGAGTAACTTCCACAAGGACTAGCACACCATTTGAGAGAATTGCCCTTTGAAATACTGTGATAAATAGAATTTTAAGAGCTTTTCTTTTATATTATGAAGGCTTCCTTCATATTACTTCTCCAAGAAGTGTTTGCTCTGCTTGATTATGTGTTGTTTTTTTTAAATCAAAACCCCAAAGGTTCAACTTAACAAATGAAGACTTAGGAGCCAGATGTTGTAGTGAAAGCATGATAGCTCTGAGAGGCAGAGAGAGCAGCCAGGTGACCTTCCTACTCCACCAATGTCAGTGAAGGTAAAAGATCCTTCACCTTCTCCTCCTTCAATAGCCTTCAACTCAAAGACCCTCCTTTCTTTTCCCTGGGTTTTCTTTTGTTCATTTCCTGTCAACCAGTTGCTTGCGCCACCTCTTGACTTTATTTTTTATTTATTTATTTTTAATATTTTATTTATTCATTTATTTATTTAAACTCTAGATTTTATTCCCTTTCTGGTCCATCTTCTGGCTGTTCCACATCCCATACCTCCTCCCCACCCCCATGTTTCCATGCGGATGTCCCCACCCTACATCCCCCACCCCACAAGACTTCTAAACTCCCTGAGGCCTCCAGTTTCTTGAGGGTTAGCTGCATCTTCTCTAACTGAGCCCAGACTCAGCAGTCCTCTGCTGTATATGTGTTGGGAGCCTCATATCAGCTGGTGTATGCTACCTGGTTGGTGATCTGGTGTCTGAGAGATCTCCAGTGTCCAGGTTAATTGAGACCGCTGGTCCTCCTACAGGGTAACCCTCCTCTTCAGCTTCTTCCGGCTTTTCCCTAATTCTACCACAGAGGCCAAAAGCTTCTGTCCACTCTTTGAGTGCAAATATCTGCATGTGACTCTTTCAGCTGTTTGTTGGGTCTTTTGGAGGGCAGTCATGATAGGTCCTTTTTTGTGAACGCTTCATAGCCTCAGTAATAGTGTCAGGTCTTGGGGCCTCCCCTTGAGCTGGATCCCACTTTGGGTCTGTCACTGAACCTTCTTTTCCCCAGGCTCCTCTCCCATTTCCATCCCTGCACGTCTTTCAGACAGGAACAATTCTGGGTCAGAGTTTTGACTGTGGGATGGCAACCCCATCCCTCACTTGATGCCCTGTCTTTCTGATAGAGGTGGGCTCTACAAGTTTCCTCTCCCTACTGTGTGGCATTCCATCTAATGGGTCTCTCACCTTCCTCTGGTGCATTCTGCAGGGTTTCCCCAACCCCCTACCTCCCAGGTTGGCCCTCAGAGCTTCAGTCCTATTCCCTCACCCAATACTTGATCAGATTCCCCTCTACCCCCTCTTCCATTCACTTTCCCTCCCAGGTCCCTCCGTCCCTCCCCACTTGTGATTGCTTTCTTCTCCCTCCCAAGTGGGACTGAGATGCCCTCACTTGGACCCTTCAGTCTGTTGACATTTTGAGTTCTGTGGACAGTATCTTGGGTATTCAGTACTTTTTCTTTTTTTCTTTTTTCTTTCTTTCTTTCTTTCTTTCTTTTTTTAGCTAATATCCACTTATTAGTGAGTACATACCATATACGACCTTTCACGTCTGAGTTACTCCACTCAGGATGATATTTTCTAGTTCCATCCATTTGCCTGCAAAACTCAGAATGTCCTTGTTCCTAACTGCTGAGTAGTATTACATTGTGGAAATGAACCACATTTTCTGTATTCATTCTTCTGTCTTGGGGCATCTGGGTGTTTCCAGCTTCTGGCTATCACAAACAAGACCACTATGAACATAGTGGAACACATGCTCCTGTGGCATAGTGAAGCATCTTTTGGGTATATGCCCAAGAGGGGTGTTGCTGGGTCTTCAGATAGATCTATTTCCAATTTTCTGAGAAACCTCCAGATTGATTTCTAGAGTATTTGCAATCCTACCAGCAATGGAGGCGTGTTCTTCTTTCTCCACATCCTTGTCAACATGATCTGTCACCTGAGATTTTAATCTTAGCCATTCTGACTGGTGTGAGGTGGGATCTCAGGGTCATTTTGATTTGCATTTCTCTGATCATTAAGGACTTTGAACATTTCTTTTGGTGCTTATCAGTCATTAAGATTTCTCTGTTGTGAATTCTCAGTTTAGTTCTATACCCCATTTTTTTTATTGGATTGTTTGTTTTTTTGATGGTTAGCTTCTTGAGTTCTTTATATATTTTGGATATTACCCTTCTATTGTATATGGGGGTAGTGAAGATTTTTTTCCCAACTTGGAGGTTACTGATTTGTCTTATTGACTTTGTCCTTTGCTTTCCAGTTTCATGAGGTCACATTTTTCAGTTCTTCATTTTAGAGTGTAAGCCATTGGAGTTCTGTTTAGGAAATTTCCCCCTGTGCCAAGGCATTCAAGGCTCTTTCCCAGTTTCTCTTATATTAAATTCAGTGTATCTGGCTTTATGTTGAGGTTCTTATTCCATTTGGACTTGAGCTTTGAAAATGGTGACAAATATAGGTCTATTTTCATTTTGCTACATACAGACTGCCAGTTAGACCAGCACCATATACTGAAGATGCCTTCTTTTTCCATTGTATATTTTTGATGTCTTGGTCAAAGATCAACTGTCCTTAAGTGTGGAGTTTTTCTTTTTCTTTTTCTATTTTTTAAAGTTTTTTATTTTTTATTTGATACCTTATTTACATTTCAAATGTTTTCCAATTTCCAGGTCCCCTTTAGAAATGCCCTATTCCATCCCCCTTCCCCCTGACTCTATGAGGGTATTCCCCCACCCACCCACTCACTCCAGTCTTCCCTCCCTGGCATTCACCTATACTGGGACATCTAACACTCTCAGAATGAAAGGCCTCTCTTCACACTGATGGCCAACAAGGCCCTCCTCTGCCACATAAGTGGCCAGCACAATGGACCCCTCTATATGCATTCTTTGGTTGGTGGTTCAGACTCTGGGAGCACCAGGCTCCAGATGACACTCTTGCTCCCTCCCTATGGGGCTGCAAACTCGATCAGTTCCTTCAGTCCCTTCTTCAATTCCTTTATCTGAGACCCCACACTCAGTCCAACATTTGCTGTGAATTGAATCATGGGTGTTTCGAACTTATGGGCTAATATCCACTTATCAGTGAGAACATACCATGTCTGTTCTTTTGTGACTGAGTTACCTCACTCAGGATATTTTCAAGTTTCATCCATTTGCCTGCAAATTTCATGAAGTCATTGTTTTTAATAGCTGAGTAGTATTCCACTGTGTAAATATACCACATTTTCTGTATCCATTCCTTTGTTGAGGGACATCTGGTTTGTTTCCACCTTCTGGTTATTAAAAGTAGGGCTGCTATGAACATAGTGGAGCATGTGTCCTTATTAAATGTTGGAGCATCTTCTGGGTATATGCCCATAAGTGGTATAGCTGGGTCCTCAGAAAGTATTAAGTCCAATTTTATGAGGGTCTGCCCAACTGATTTCCAGAGTGGTTGTAGCAGCTTGCAATCCCATCAGCAATGGAGGAGTGTTCCTCTTTCTCCACTTCTTCGCCAACATCTGCTGTCACCTGAGTTTTTGATCTTAGCAATTCTGACTGGTGTGAGGTAGAATCTCAAGGTTGTTTTGATTTGCATTTCCCTGATGACTTAGGATGTTGAACATTTCTTTAGGTGCTCCTCAGCTCTTCCGTTTCCTCAGTTGAGAATTCTATGTTTAGCTCTCTTCCCCATTTTTTGATAGGGTTATTTGATTCTCTGGAGTCTAACGTCTTGAGTTCTTTGTATATTGTAGTTATTAGCCCTCTCTTGGATATAGGATTGGTAAAGATCCTTTCCCAATCTATTGGTTCCCATTTTGTCCTATTGAGAGTGTCCTTTGTCTTACTATTCTATTAGGTCCCATTTGTTGATTCTTGATCTTGGAGCATAAGTCATTGGTGTTCTGTTCAGGAACTTTTCCCCTATGCCCATGTGTTCAGAACTTTTTGTCACTTTCTCTTCTATTAGATTCAGTGTATCTGGTTTTATGTGGAGGTCCTTGATCCACTTGGACTTGAGCTTTGTACAGGGAGATAGGAATGGATCAATTTGCATTCTTCTACATGTTGATCTCCAGTTGAGCCAGAACCATTTGTTGAAAGTGCTGTCTTTTCTCCACTGTATGGTTTTAGCTCCTTTGTCAAAGATCAAGTGACCATAAGTGTGTGGGTTCATTTCTGGGTCTTCAATTTTATTCCATTGATCTACCTGCCTGCCACTTACCAATACCATGCTGTTTTTTATCACTACTGCTCTATAGTACAGATTTAGATCAGAGATGCTGATTCACCCAGAAGTCCTTTTATTGTTGAGAATAGATTTTACTATCCTGGGTTTTTTGTTATTGCAAATGAATTTGTGAATTGCTCTTTCTAAGTCTATGAAGAATTGAGTTGGAATTTTGATGGGGATTGCATTGAATCTGTAGATTGCTTTCAGCAAGATGGCCATTTCAAATATATTACTCCTGTCAATCCATGAGCATGGGAGATCTTTCCATCTTCTGAGGTCTTCTTCGATTTCTTTCTTCAGAGACTTGAAGTTCTTGTCATGCCGATCTTTCACTTGTTCGGTTAGAGTCACACCAAGATATTTTATATTGTTTGTGACTATTGTGAAGGGTGTCATTTCCCTAAATTCTTTTTCAGCCTGTTTATCCTTCTAGAATAAGAAGGCTACTGATTTGAGTTACTGTTTGAGTTAATTTTATATCCGGCCACTTTGCTAAAGTTATTTATCAGCTATTCTCTGGTGGAGTTTTTCTTGTCACTTAAGTATATGATCATATCATCTGCAAATAGTGATATTTTGATTTCTTCCTTTCCAATTTGCATCCCGTTTACCTCCTTTTGTTGTCTAATTGCTCTAACTAGAATTTCAAGTACTATAATGAATAGATAGGGACAGAGTGTACAACCATGTCTAGACCCTGATTTTAGTGGGATTGCTTCAAGTTTCTCCCCATTTAGTTTGATGTTGTCTACTGGTTTGCTATATATTGCTTTTACTATGTTTAGGTATGGGCCTTGAAATCCTGATCTTTCTAAGACTTTCATAATGAACGGATACTGAATTTTGTCATATGCTTTTTCAGCATCTGATGAAATGACCATGTGGTTTTTGTCTTTGAATTTTATTAAGTAGTGGATTACATTGACGGATTTCTGGGTAATGAACTATCCCTACATTCCTGCAATGAAGCCTACTTGATCATGATGAATGATCGTTTGATTTGGTTTGCAACAATTTATTAAGTATTTTTGCATCGATATTCATAAGAGAAATCCATCTGTAGTTTTCTTTCTTTGTTGGATGTTTGTGAGGTTTTGGTATCAGTGTAACTGTGGCCTCATAGTATTCCTTCTGTTTCTATTCAGTGGAATAGTTTGAAGAGCATTGGTTTTAGGTATTCTTTGAAGGTCCAATAGAATTCTGCACTGAACCCATCTGGTCCTGGGCTTTTTATTGTTGGGAGAATTTTTTTTTGATACTTTATTTACATTTCAAATGTTTCTCCCTTTCCAGATCTCCCCTTTGGAGATTTTCCAATTTTGTTCAGTATAGGCTTTTGTAGTAGGAGCTGATAATTTTTTAATTTCCTCAGATTCTGTTGTTATATCTCCCTTTTCATTTCTGATTTTGTTAATTTGGATACTGTCTCTGTGCCCTCTGATTAGTCTGGCTAAGGGTTTATCTACCTTGTTGATTTTCTCAAAGAACCAGCTCCTTGTTTTGCTCATTCTTTATATAGTTCTTTTTGTTTCTACTTGGTTGGTCTAAGGGGTTTCAGCCCTTAATTTCATTATTTCCTACCTTCTACTCCTTTTGGCAGTATTGGCTTCTTTTTGCTCTAGAGCTTTCAGGTGTGTTGTTAAGCTGCTAGTGTGTACTCTCTCCAGTTTCTTTTTGGAGGCACTCAGAGCTATGAGTTTTCCTCTTAACACTGCTTTCATTGTGTCCCATAAGTTTGGGTATGTTGTACTTTCATTTTTATTAAATTCTTGGAAGTCTTTGATTTCTTTCTTTATTTCTTCCTTGACCAAGTTATCATTGAGTAGAGCATTGTTCAGCTTCCATGTGTATGTGGGTTTTCTTTTGTTTTTGCCATTGTAGACCAGCCTTAATCCGTAGTGATATAATAGGAGGAATAGGATTATTTCAATATCCTTACATGTGTTGAGATTTGTTTTTCTACCAATTATATGGTCAATTTTGGAGAAGGTACCATGAGGTGCTGAGAAGAAGGTGTATTCTTTTGATGTAGGATGAAATATTCTATAGATATCTGTTAAATCCATTTGGTCCATAAGTTCTGTTAGTTTCACTGTGTCTCTGTTTAGTTTGTGCTTCCAAGAACTGTCCGTTGATGAGACAAGTATCAGGGTGTTGAAGTCTCCCAATATTTTTGTGTGAGGTGCAATGTGTGTTTTGTGATTTAGTAATGTTTCTTTTATGAATGTGTGTGCCTTTGCATTTGGAGCATAGATATTCAGAGTTGAGAATTATTCTTGGTAGATTTTTTTCTTTGATGAGGATGAAGTGTCCTTCCTAATCTTTGTTGATGACTTCTGGTTGAAAGTTGATTTTATCCAATATTAGAATGTCTACTTCTGCCTGTTTCTTGGGACCATTTGCTTGGAAAATTGTTTTCTAGCCCTTTAGTCTGAGGTAGTGTTTGTCCTTAACCCTGAAGTTCGTTTCCTGTATGCAGAAAAATGCTGGATCCTGTTTATGTATCCAGTCTGTTAGTCTGTGTCTAACATAGACATTATTGGGGAATTGAGTCCATTGATGTTAAGAGATATTAAGGAATAGTAATTGTTGCTTCCTGTTATTTTCGATATTATTTTTATGTTTGGGGCTATCTTCTTTTGGGTTTGTTGAAAGATTACTTTCTTGCTTTGTCTAGGGTATAGTTTCCCTCCTTGTGTTGTCGTTTTCCATCTATTATCCTTTGTAGGGCTGGCTTTGTAGAAAGATATTGTGTAAATTTGGTTTTGTCATGGAATGTCTTGGTTTCACCATCTATGGTAATTGGGAGTTTTGCTGGGTATAGCAGCCTGTGCTGGCAGTTGTGTTCTCTTAGGGTCTGTATGAGATCTGAACAGGATCTTCTAGCTTTCATAGTCTCTGATGAGAATTCTGGTGTAATTCTGATAAGTTTGCCATTATATGTGACTTTACCTCTTTCCCTTACTGCTTTTAATATTCTTTCCTTGTTTTGTGCATTTGGTGTTTTGACTATTATGTGACGGGATGAATTTCTTTTCTGATCCAATCTATTTGGAGTTCTGTAAGCTTCTTCAATCTTTATGTTCATCTATTTCTTTAGCTTAGGGTAGTTTTCTTCTATAATTTTGTTGAAGGGGAGAATCTTCACTCTTTTCTATAACTATATCCTCAGGTTCTCTCTTCTCATCCTGGATATCTTGGAGGTTTGGGGTTAGGACCTTTTTGATTTTGCATTTTCTTTGACTATTGTATCCATATTTTCTATGGTATCTTCCGCACCTGAGATTCTCTCTTCTATCTCTTGTATTCTGTTGTTGATGTTTGTATCTATGACTCCTGATCTCTTTCCTAGGGTTTCTATCTCCAGGGTTGTCTCCCTTTATGATTTCTTTTTTGTTTCTATTTCCATTTTTAGATCGTGGATGGTTTTGTTCATTTCCTTTGTCTATTTGTTTGTGTTTTCCTCTCTTTCCTCTTTAAGGGCTTCTAGCTGTTTACCTGTGTCCTCTTGTATTTCCTTAAGGGAGTTATTTATTTCCTTCTTAAACTCTTCTATCATCATCAAAAGAAGTGATTTTAAATCTTAGTCTTCCTTTTCTAGTTTGTTGGGGTATGCAGGGCTCGCTGTGGTGAGAGAATTGGGTTCTGATGATGCCAAGTTGCCTTGGTTTCTGTTCCTTATATTTTTGCCCTTGCCTTTCACATCTGGTGGCTTGTCCTTCCTGCAAGCCTTTTCCTCAGTACTCCTTGGAGACCAGCTCTCTCTGAGAGGTATTTGGGTTTGGAGAGCTGTGGTACAGGGTCAGCTCTGGGGTACAGACAGAAACCAGAAGGATCCTGTCCCCAGTTGTTCCTTGGTTCCTGTGTCCTGATGTCTCTGCGAGGGACCCTCTTGATTGAGGAATTTAAATGAAGTGTTGGTCTTCCTTGCTCAGAGGTGTGTAGGCACTCCTGGGAGACCAGCTCTCTTCTGGCACTGGGTACAAAGCCCTGTGTGATGGGATCAGCTCCCAGGTCTCAGAAGGAAACCAGAAGGCCACTCCTCAGTCCCTGTGTACTGAGGGTTCTGGGTTGGTCTCTCTGAACAGAGGTGTTGACCTTACCCCTGATCATAGGCTTTTCCACACTCCTGGAAGGGTGTCTCTTTCCCTGTGCTATTTGGGTATGGAGCTGTGTGGCACAGACCTCAGGAGTAAGCTGGAAGTCTCCTGTCTCAGGCTTTTTCTCTCTCCCAGTGTCCTGCAGATTCAGAGTGGGTCTTGCTGAGCAGTGGTGCCCTTCTTACCTCCACTCACCGGCTTGTCCACACTCCCTGGGTGCTAGCCTTCTCCCTCTGATATTTTGTTATGGAGCTCTGTGGCACAGACTGGGGTCCCTGGCTGCAGAATGAGACCAAAAGGCTGCTGCCTCAGGCTGCTTGTAGGTCCCTGTGTCCTGGAGGTTCCTGTCAGGTCCTTCTGAGCAGAGGTACTGGCCTTATCCGCTGATCACAGGCTTGTCCACACTCCTGAGAGGGTAGCTCTTTCCCTGCGCTATTTGGGTATGGACCTATGTGGCACAGACCACGAGTGTAAACCAGAAGGCTCCTATCCCAGGCTGTTCCTCTGTCCCAGTGTCCTACAGTTTCTGGGAGGAAGTGTGTGGTTTTATTTCTGGGTCTTCAATTTGATTCCATTGATCAATGAATTGGTCTCTGTATTGGTAACATGCTGTTTTACCTCTATTGCTCTGTAGTAGAGCTTGAGGGCAGGAATGGTGATTTCTCCAGCCATTCTTTTATTGTTAAGAATTGTTTTCACTATTCTGGTTTTTTTTTTGTTTGTTTGTTTGTTTTGTTGTTGGTTTTTTTTTGCCTTTCCAGATGAATTTGAGAATTGCTCTTTCCATGTCTTTCAAGAATTGTGTTCAGATTTTGAAGGGGATTGCTGTGAATCTGTAGATTGCCTTTGGTTGGAAGGCCGTTTTTACTATGTTAATTCTGGCAATCCATGAGCATGAGACATCTCTCCATTTTCTGATATCTTCTTCCATTTCTTTCTTTAGAGACTTGAAGTTATTTTCATACAGATCTTTCACTTGTTTGGTTAGAGTTACCCCAAGATATTTTTATATTATTTGTGGCTATTGTGAAGGGAGTTGTTTCCCTAATTTCTTTCTCAGCCTGTTTATTATTTGTATAACGAAAGGCTACTGATTTATTTGAGTTAAGTTTATATCTAGCCACTTTGCTAAAAATGTTTATCAGCTGGAGAATTCTCTGGTAGAATTTTGGGAGTTGCTTATGTATACTATCATATCATCTGCAAATAGTGATACCTTTATTTCTTCTTTGCCAATTTGTATTCCCTCGATATCTTTCTCTCTCTCTCTCATTCTGTCTTATTGTTCTACCTAACATTTCGAGTACTATATTGAATAGATACGGGGAGAATGGGCATCCTTGTCTTGTCTCGGCTTTAGTGGGATTGCTTCAAATATGCCGTTATTTAATTTGATATTGGTTGTTGGTTTGCAGTTAATTGTTTTTATTATGTTTAGGTATGGGCTTTGAATTCCTCATCTCTCCAATACTTTCAACATGAAGGGGTGTTGTATTTTGTCAAATGTTTTTTCTGCAGCTAAGGTGATGATCATGTGATTTTTTTTCTCTGAGTTTGTTTTCATAGTGGATTACATTAATGGATTTTTTTATATTGATCCTACCTTCCATTCTGAGATTAAGTTTACTTGATTGTGGTGAATGATGGTTTCGATGTGTTCGTGGATTTGGTTTGCAAGAATTTTAGTGAGTATTTTAGCATCGATATTCATAAGCAAGACTGGTCAGAAGTTTTCCTTTTTGGTTGGGTCCTTGTGTGGTTTTTGTATGAGAGTGATTGTGGCTTCATTGAATGAATTAGTTCCTTCTGTTTCTATTTTATGGAATATTTTGAGGAATATTGGTATCAGGTCTTCTTTGAAGGTCTGGTAGAATTCTGCATTAAATCCATCTGGCCCTGAGCTTTTATTGGTTGTGAGGGTTTTAATGACTTCTTCTATTTCCTTATGGGATATGGGCCTATTTAGATAGTTTTTTCCTTATGGGATATGGGCCTATTTAGATAGTTTATCTGCTCTTGATTTAACTTTTGTATGTGATATCTGTCCAGAAAGCCATCCATTTCATCTAGAGTTTCTAGTATTGTTGAGAATTAGCTTTTCTAGTAGGATCTGATGACTTTTGAATTTTTTCCGTTTCTGTTATGTCTCCTTTTTAAAAAAATGTTTATTTATGTATATGTATTCAGAAACACCAGAAGAGGGCGTTGGATCTATTACAGATGGTTGTGAGCCACCATGTGGTTGCTGGAAATTGAACTCAGGACCTGCAGAAGAATAGTCAATACTCTTAACCTCTGAGCCATCTCTCCAGCCCCTTGTGTCTCCCTTTTCATTTCTGATTTTGTTAGTTTGGATACTACCTCTGGGCCCTTTGGTTGGTTTGGCTAGTGTTTATCTATCTTGTTGATTCTCTCAAAGAACCAGCTTTTGGTTTTATTGATTCTTTGTATTGTTCTCTTTGTTTCTATTTAGTTGATTTCAGCCCTGAGTTTGAATATTTCCTGCCTCTTGGGTATGTTTGCTTCTTTTTGTGATAGAGCTTTCAGGTGTGGTGTTAGATTGCTCCAGTTTCTTTACCAAGACACTTAGTGTTATGAATTTTCCTCCTAGCACTGCTTGCTTTCTGTCCCATTTGGGTATGATGTGTCAACATTTTCATTAAATTTTAGGAAGTCTTTAATTTCTTTCTTTCTTCCTTGACCAAGTTATCATTGAGTAGACAGTTGTTCAGTTTCCACTTGTATGTGGGTTTTCTGCTGTTTTTGCTGTTATTGAAGAACAGTCTTAAGCCATAGTGATCTGATAGGATGCATGGGATTATTTTAATCTTCTTGAATTGGTGGAGGGTTGTTCTGTGACCAATTATATGATCAATTTTGGAGAACATACCATAAGGTGCTGTGAAGAAGGTGTATTCTTTTGTTTTAAGGTGAAATGTTCTGTTAAATCTGTCATATCCATTTGGTTCATAACCTCTATTAGTTTCACTGTGTCTCTGTTTAGTTTCTGTTTGAAATTGAAGTGTCCCACTATTATTGTGTGGGGTATAATGTGTGTTTTAAGCTTTAGTAAAATTTCTTTTATGAATGTGGATGTCCTTGCATTTAGGGCACAGATTTTTCCTTTGATGAATATGAAGTGTCCTTTTTTGTCACGCTTGATAACTTTCGGTTAGTCTATTTGATTGGATATTAGGATGTCTTTGTTATTGAAGTGTGCTTCTTCTGTGCAACACAATGCTGGATCTTGTTTGTGCATACAGTCTGTTAGCTTATGTCTTCTTTTAGGTGAATTGAGTCCATTAATATTGAGAGATATTAAGGACAGATTTTTGTAGGTGGCTATATGTGCTTGTTGTTCTCTCCTTTTGGCTTTGTTGTGAGATGCTTACTATCTTGCCTTTTCTTTGGTGTAGTTACCTTCCTTATGTTGGAGTTTTCCTTTTAGGATCCTCTGTAGGGCTAGATTGGTAGGTAGATACTGTTTGAATTTGGTTTTGTCCTGAAATATTTTGTTTTCTCCATCTATATTGACTGAGAGTTTGCTGGGTATAGTACCTTGGGCTGGTATTTGTGTTCTCTTACAGTCTGCATGACCTGTGACTAGGCTCTCCTGGCTTTCATAGTCTCTGTTGAGAAGTTTGGTCTTATTCTGATAGGTCTACCTTTGTATGTTACTTGGCCCTTTTCCCTTTCAGCTTTTAATATCTATTCTTTGTTCTGTGCATTTAGTGTTTCGATTATTATGTGACTGGAGGATTTTTTTTTTCTGGTCCTATTTATTTGGTGTTCTATAGGCTGCTTGTACTTTATGGCCATCTCTTTCTTTAGGTTAGGAAAGTTTTCTTCTGTGATTTTGTTGAAGACATTTTCAGGTCCTTTAAGCTGGGATTCTTCGTTCTACTCTATTCTGATTATTCTTAGATTTGATCTTTTCATTGTGTCCTGAATGTCCTGGATGCTTCGGGTTAGAAGTTTTTACATTTTGAATTTTCTTTGACAGTTGTGTCAATCTCTTCTGTGGTATCTTCCACACCTGAGATTCTCTCTTCTATTTCTTGTATTCTGTTGGTGACTCCTATCCTCTTTCGTAGGGTTTTCATTTCCAGGTTTGCCTCCATTTGTGTTTTCTTGATTGTTTCTACTTCTACTTTTAGATCTTGGACTGCCTTATTCAGTTCCTTCACCTGTTTGATTGTATTTTCCTCTATTTCTTTAAGGGATTTATTTGTTTCCTCTTTAAGGGCTTCGACCTGTTTACCTGTGTTTTCCTGCATTTCGTTCAGTGAGTTATTCATAACTTCCTTAAAAGACTTGATTATCTTCATGAGACAAGATTTTAGGTCAGCTTCCTGATTTTCAGGTGTGTCAGTGTATTCAGGGCTTGTTGTGGTGGGAGAACTGGGATCTGATGATGCCCACATATATTGGCTTCTGTTGCTTATGGTTTTGCGCTTGCCTCTCACCATCTGGTTATCCCTTGTCTGGATGACTCTGTCTGGAGTCTGCCTCATTTGTCCCTGGGTTGCTTCAGGTCTCCCATTTTGTCTGCCACCCTGGCTGTAGCAGACCACTTGAGGGGCCTTCAACTGAGGGCTCTTTAGAGGGCCAGAGAACATGCTGATTTGTTGCCCTGGCTGCAGTAGATCTCCTTGGAGGCCTTCAAACTATTGGGTCTTCAGAGGAGCAGTCAAGCTCTTGTCCTGTGTGAAGATGTTCTCCAGGGGCCCTTGAGACTGTAGTTTCTGTTTCTGTGTGTGCAGCAAAACTCTAGGGAGGCTTTCAGTCTTTCGGTTCTTATGGCTTGCATGTCACAAAACACTCGGGAGATTTTCAGACTGTGGTGTCTGTTGCAAAGTTGCCCTGTGTACAGAGGAGCTCCTGGGATGCCTCAGGTTGTGGTGTCAATTGTCTGACTGCTCTGAATGCAGTGTATGTTCTAGGATGGCTTAGAATATGGTGTCTAGCAGTGTGCCCCAGCAGAAAGGACCAGGTGGAAAGTCATCTCTGGACTTATTATGAACTTTATTCAGCTTTTGTTTACTGAAGACTCTTGGTGTCTTAAAGTTCAAAGGTGCATACTAGAGCTGAGCCACACCAAAACTATTTGTTTACAGGAAACAAAAAAAATCTCTTGGAAAAAAGTGTATGTTAGGGTTGAACCACACCACAACAAGTTGTTTCCAGTTCACAATCTCAGGGTTCACAATGTGATCAAATATCCTGCAACAGTTATGAAATACAATAGACTGCCAGAGTTAGTGAGGAGAGCCTTTCCTTTGTCATGATCATAGAATTATACATCATAAATTTGACTGCTAAAATCTTCCTCACTAATAGAAGATCAAATTTCTAGAAAAATGAATCTGAAAATTTTAGATCAGTTATTACCAGCAATTATCTTATGAATTTCAAGGTGGTGGACATGAGAGAAAGCCTGGTAAAATTGATCTAAAGGCTAGAAACCCTAGAGCCACAGCCCCCATAGAGAGATTTGTGGCCATCAGTCACATAAGGGCAATTCCCCAAGTCGTTCCAAATTTAGATGAGGCATCCTTAACATCTCAGACTTATACCTCTCAATGATATAACCACATTTCTCTGGGATCTTAGTAGAAATTAGACTACTAGAAAAAATTTTTTTCTGTTTGGTTGCACTGGTCATCCTGGATAAATATGTAAGAACTGAGATTTCTGTTAGACAATTCTCATTTAAATAGATTACATATCTACTATTCACTTTATCAGCTTACTATAAACAGGGAAGACTGGTAAGAGTCTTACTCAAATCTGATGCAAAAATATGTGCTGCCTGAATGAATCAAATTAATTATATTGATAATTTTCAGTCAATATTCTGACTTCTTAAAAGTATGTGAAAATTTCAGATCAAACTCATTTGATAGTATCACATAAAATTTAAATATAAATTTTAAGATTCATATTCTAAAGGAATACTAAAGATTCCATAGAAAGTAAATTTATAAATATATCATTATGGTGTATACATTTATCAAAATATATATGAATATATATGAAAATATATATGAATATATGGAAATGTATGTGAGCATAAGGATATATATTTTGTGTATATGAACAAAATCTTTTAAGATAGAAATAACCACAATACTCTCATATGGCCATACCATTACTGAAGGATAATATGTAAACTAGAGAAAGGGTTTACTTAAAAAAAATTGTATTCCTTCTCATTTTCAATAAATGTTTAATATTTACACATTATTTCTTCCCCAATTCTCAAAAGGGCAAACAAAATCTTCTCATTTGATTTTTTAAAATTCAAAGCAAAGATTATTGCTGTATAATATCAATTATGTTTGAAGAATAATAGACATTTAAAAAATCATTTCTCTAATTCCATAAGTTAATAAAAATCATAGAGAATTTGTATTTCTAATAATATGTTTTGTTAGGTCAACTCTTGATCAACTAAAACATATGTGTGATTTTAAATATAGAACATTATAGTAACAGAACAAAGAAAGTTACAAATGAAGACAGTTTAAAAACACAGTAGTAGAAACATTAAACGGGCAGTTAAAGCAGGAGCAGAATTCTCAATTGTGGGTCTCTGATGCTATTTACTATCATTTTTAGCTCTTAGTGCAGAATAGAATTTTGCTAAGTTTATACATTCCAAATGTTTTGTTTGCTTGTTTGTTCTTTTGTTTGTTGTTTGTTTATTTGGATGTTAAATCTGGTACAGATGTCAGCAAGGGATAGCTCCTTTTTGGGAGTTAAAGATATACTGATCTGCCAAATACAATGAGACTTCATGGTTGGCAACATTTTAATATCTTCATAATTACTAAAGTTGTAGAAGTCAAATCACCCCAGATAGACACCTTCTTTTCAGACTTTTTCACTTACAAAAGAGTTTGCTACATGTAATAGTCAGTATTCTTAGGCCTTTTAGAAATATTTTATTCTAACAGAATGCATCTTATATAGAATTCAGAATTGCTATTATTCAGCTTTGGCCACCCAAAACTGTGGGATAATTTAATTAGTTAAAACATTTCACAGCTGACTTCTCAATAGTCACTGTATTCATTTCTTTGAACCATGAAATCTTTAAAACATTATTTCTATATGATGCTTCAGTACATAGTTAATTGAAACAATGAAGATGTTTATCTTGCTTGGTAAACTTCTCCATGTTTATAAAGACCAAATATATAATCAAAAGACTGAGAACAATTCTTCATTGATAGCAACAGTTCTCCTGTAATAACAAATACTGTCAGAAAATGAATTATTTACCATGCCTGATTTAGTGCCATTCTGATAACAGATAGCTGCTTTCTCAGTTAGCTGATACTAATTACAACAAAATATTATCTCAGCTGAGAAAACTTCTTCAGAAAAGTAGTTCAGAAAGAATATGTCTTAAATACATGGTAAATCTAAGTGTGGTTTGCATCCGGTATGTAGTGTGAGGTTCCAAAGGCAATGGTAAAACCTGTGGTTACATAGGTCACCCCATTATGCACAGGTTCTTGTGATACATGTGTTCTCAGTAAGAAAAATAGATAAGACCATTTAAACTAGATCACCCTACAACTGGGTGACCAATTACACTAAGTAGTTTTAACCAGAATAAAGATATCAAATCTTTATATCATGGTAGTTTTTTAACTTGAAGGAAAGTTCCTACAGAGTTTAAGGATGATCCCATTAAGACCCTTCATCCAAAATGAAGATATGGGTGTTATTTCTCCTTTGATACAAGCCTTTCTTATATGTGGCTCTCATGACCTTGTGAAACTCACACCTGGTCATAAATCTGACAAGGGGTCTCTGTGTTTCAAAGGTATTTTTATACATTCCAAAGGGAGGAGAGTGCTTAAGCTTTCTAAAGTAAATGCTTTAAGTATAAGGAGAAAGAAAGCAATTTTTCTCTTTCTTTCAATAGGGAAAAGGAAGCTTCCCATTTTTCATTAAAGTAACATCCTGGAGGTATAATTTATATCAAATCAAATATATATTGTTTTTAAATAAACAGTGTGAATTTCAGCAATGAATGCCACCTTTAAACATGGAGACAAGATGTGGGTCATTTCAGACAGTTCAAGTTGCCTAGACCCTTTTCTGGTCATTATTCACACTTTCCAATGGTTCCACCCACCCCACTGTTTATAGCTGCTTTAGGATTTTTGGTTACACTTCACACTGAGGTACAACTGACAAAAATTTAACATACATTTGATGTACCTATGATAAAATGATTATCATGTTCTTTTGTACTGGAATCTAAGGTCCACAATACTATGAAAACACTGGACAGAGAATTTATTGAAAGGAATTAGGTTTGTTCAAAGTTATCCTGTCCTGAAAAACAAAAAAGGGACTTTCAGTCCTTAACATCTTTATCTCTAGGGCATAAAGAACTTTAATGGTGAGAAACTTGAAGGGGGAAAAAAAAACCAGTAGCTCCTAAATGGGTCTGGGCCTTGTCTCAGTCATCTTAAGGGTGTTATTGTATTTTTTACTGGTAAAAATCTCACAATGGATTTTGCTCTCCATTTGCTTCTGACAAGAGCCCTAAAGGTCTTGTCTTAGTCATCGTAAGGTGTTACTGTGTTTTTCACTGGTAACAATTTCACAATGGAAATACTCTCGATTTTCTCCTAACCAGAGCTCTAAAGGACTGGGTAGGAATTGAAGCAGAAGAGAACAAAGGACAGTTCCAAAGGAACACCTGTTATGGCCTCATTAGGATCTTGTGTGTGTGCGTGTGTGTGTGTGTGTGTGTGCGTGTGTGTGTGTGTGTAGTATATGTGCTCGTTGATTTTTTTTCCATCTTACACAATTTGCTTTTACAAATTTTACTTATTCTCATACTAGCCATGTGCAGTTTTCTTTCAGAATGATCATGCTGCCAGGAGTCAGCTCAGAGCGTATTGAAAGAAAGCATCCTCTCTGCACTGGAGTTTCTCTCTTTTTTTTGTTTTTTTTTGTTTTCTTTTGTTTATTGCCTTCTCATCATCACACCAGCATAGAATTAGAGTGCTTGGTAGCTCTAAAACCAACAAGCTGTGGACTTCAGGCAATTTTCTTATTTTCTCTTGACCATACAATTTGAAAATTAGAATACATTCATTTAAAGTAAAAACATGTTTATGTAGAACAGGTTACATATCTCTGGAAAATACTGTTTGAAAACTTTCACAACCCAGAGGTTTCTGGTTTGTTTGTTTTGTGTTTGTTTGTTTGTTTGTTCTTTGGATTGTTGTTATATTGTCTTGTTTTCAATAGAGTCCAAGAATTGTACACTCTGTCTGCAGTAGCCTGAGACATTCTTCCCAGAGACATCCACTCAGGTGAAGCTGAGATTGTAGACTTACCTACATAAAAGGAATGTAGAATATATTAGCATGAAGCAGAGTTGGAAATCAGTAAAAAAGTTTAAAACATGGCTTAAGTTCAGGTGATGGAGAAGAGAAAAATAGTTGAAGGGTCACAGAAAATAAGGTGGGAAAAGCTTGATACATACCAAGTATAGTATTGGCTTCTAAATGGAGAGTCATATCTTTAAGCAACTATGTGTATCTGTACACATAATTTTAATAGTTTCTGACTTAATTGCAAAATCTGACTAAGGAAGTTATTCCTTTCTTTTTTAAAAAAACTTTAAAAAATTTTTCCTTTAAAAATTTCTATGCTTTGATCATATTCACTCACCACCTGAACTCTTCCTTTAGCTCTATCTCTTCCACCTTTGTGTCTAATTTTTTTTTAAGTATCAAGTGGTACTACCTAAATATTCTTGGATGTATGGTCTCCCAATGGTCAAATTATTAGTAGCTACATTTTTAGAGAAAACTCTCTCTCCTTCTCCCAACATCTAATAATTGTGAATATCATTGAGGTTAAGCTTGGCATCATGTCTGACTTTTCTCTACTTAACGGATTCCTGGTTGCATAGGATAATAAGTGATATGTTGAAGCTATGAGTCATCAGAGTTGAACAAGAGAGTTAAGACATGTTTTAATTGTATTAAAAATATAGCTATAATTGTACAATCACTAAAAAGTTATGGTTTTACATTTTGGAAAACTGTATTTAACATCACCCTATGCCTGCCCACCCCCACCCAAGCAACACAAATCAAAAAGAATAAGAGATAGTTTCTTCTGGAGCTCAATATGAGTAACCAAGGCCAAGAAACACAGTTACTCCGTGTTCCATGTTTCAACCTGGAAATAGTTTCCTAAAGTTTTTGTTGTTGTTTTTTGTTTGATTTTTTTTGTTTGTTTGTTTTGGTTTTGTTATTCTTTTTGTAATAGAGCAAAGAAAATTATATGTAGAGAAATTTTAATCCAGCAACATGGCTACCCTGGCAAGGGATCACATTCAAATATCTAGGTCTGTGTGATTCATTTTTAATACAGACATGCCCTTAGTATGCATCCTTAATCCCAAACAATGTAAGGTTAATTTGTAGAAGGAAGAAGCCATACTTGAAAGTGATTCCTAATTGAAGGGCAGACAAAATGAGGAATCAAAGAAAGATTTGACAAAATGAGTCAGATAGAATATGACCAACTCTCATGAGAAGAGACAGGAAAGAAAAGAACTTCAGAGACCAGTACAGAGGAAGAGAGTGTGTAACTTTAAATTCTTCAAGTACTATTTTTAATGATGGTTTTTAATGCTTTAACCTTCCTTTTAACCTACCACTAATCAGATGTAGTGGAAAAGAAAAGAAGGTGGGGGATGAACTGTTCAGAAAGGTTCTTTGGAACAATTCTCATCTGTGTTGTTTGGAAATTGGCAGTTCAGTTCACAGGTTAGCAGGCAGCGGCAGTTTGATCCACTAGCAAACACTTCATGGATACACCAAAAGTCTAGTTTGGTAGAGTCAGGTTAGCAACAGTGGTGTCATGACCCAGCAGAGACATCCAGGTCCTAGCCTCACCTAGAGTCAGCAGGAGGACCAACAGGAACACCAAGAGAAGTTCTTGTCTGTGCCTCTTTCAGGGAAGAAAAGATCAGCAAAGATGAGGAACCCGCATTGTTGCACAGCAAGCTGTACCAGCAACCAAAGCTCCATCTCTGTCACTCCATGGAGTTCTATTTATACACTACAAACATCATGTGTCCTCCATGTGTCTTGCCTCGGCACATGCATCAAATCAGCCTGAGTCTGAGGAAGCAGCAACAAACTGCAGTACAACATCAGAAATTTTTGATGCTTTTCTCTCTATGGTGTCCTGGCAAATTCAGCTCAACTACGCAGTGTAAGGTGGACCAATATTTGTGTGTCATTAGCAAAGAATCTTTCATACATGTTCTTTCACATGCTTGCTTTAGCAGAACACCCTCTCTCCTGTGTCTGCTTCAGTGAAACATTCCCTCACATGTTTACCAAAACAAAACACCATCCAACCAACTTTCTAAAGAACCCCTAAGTTTCCACCTCAAGAGATAGATATATAGACAGATGGATAGATGGATACATAGATAGATAGATAGATAGATAGATAAATAGATGATAGATAGATAGATAGATAGATAGATAGATAGATAGATAGATAGGAGGCAGTTTTTACTGGGACAGTTTTACAAAGACAGGTCACAGAGATAGAACAAGTTAGACACAGGAGAAGACAGCATGAGCCAGAGAATGAGAAGAAGCCAGATTAGAACAGATTGCCTGAGTTAGTTTGAGGCCCAGCAAAGCAATTCAGTGAGAAGCTGAGAAAAGACAGATTAAATCAGTCAGCTTCGAGAGGAGTTTGAGCCTGAACATCTGAGTTGAAGTAGCCAGCCAGGGTTTAAAAGACAAACCTAAACCAAAAATCAAAACCCAAAAAACATGAAAACAAACCCCCTCTCCCAAACCAAACCAAACTAACTAAACAAACAAAAAACAAAAGAAAAAACAACAACAGAAACCAGGAAGGTGAGCTTATTTAGTACTAAGTCTTTAATATAACAATTACATTAGGTGAATATAAATTAATTTTACATCTGGTACTCAATGGGGTTGGAAAAAAAAAAAAGGCCACCAACATTGCACAAAGCAGAATACATCTGACAAAAATGTCACAGAGGACAAGAGACGTATAACAGAAAGCAGCAAAAGAGAATTTTCCCTGGGATTGTCTCCAAAAAAAGCATCAATTCTTCAAATTCATATGGATATCCAGAGAAACTTGTGAGATTCTGAAGCAGTAGGATCCTTGAGTCCAGAGCAGGGAATGAACCTCTGAGATAGTCAGTCACAGTGGTGAAAGACTAGGGGATCCATCAAAGTTGATAATGATCCAATTTGAATAAAAGAAGCTTCTATGTGAACGGCAAGGCTGAAGGAAGAAACAGACACACTAGCTGGGCAGTTACAACTATAGGTTTCTAATGCTATTCAATAGCACTCCTAGCCCTACCATTGCTAATCAGGTACTGATAAGTCAATGCATTTTGAGGTTTTAAAAAATCTGTTTGCCAGTGTATTAGATTTGAAACACAGATTGGCAAAGGGTAGTTCTTACCAGGACTAAAATAGTCCCTTAGGAATCTAAATAGGCAACAAGATCAACAAATATACTTTCATGGTCATTGAAGTTTTTATATGTCAAATGACCTATATAGACAACTCTACAAAAGTAAGGCTACACTAAAAAAGTCTTATACATTTAGCCCTTAAACATGATTCCCTGTGTTTTTAAACATTTTTATTTGGAATATGATTCTGTCATAGGAATATTGAATCTAATAAATTCATATAAAATGTTTTAATTGTGTTAGAATTTTTGGCTTTGGCTGCCAAGTAGCTCCAACTGGATTTCTGGATGAAGGACTTTAATTCTTCACATATTCCTTCCATTTTCTCCTCTTGCTATCCTGCTTCACTTTGAGATTTGAACTATTTAATAATTTAGCTTGATGGTATAATCATAGGCTTAGGAGAGAGGCTACCTCTTTATAGTACAAGTCTAAATATTTTATATCTTCTTCTTAAATTGAAATTATAATCCATTGTTCATTTGTTTGTTTTTGATAGTTTTTTTTTTTTTCAATATAAGCCAATGTTCTTTCTCAACTCTCAATTACTCTGATGATAGGTGTGGCTAGCAAGCCCTATAGTATTTTATTATTTTATTACATTGAAAATGAAATGATGTACATTTATTGTATACCACATGATATTTTAAAGTATGTACACATTGTAGATTACCTAAATATAGGTAATGTTTTTACAAATTTAGTATCTTTAAAGAATATAGTATTTTAAGTAAAGTTACCCTACAGTAAAAGGGATATTTTTGTATTTATTTCTTATAAAGAACTCAAAATATATATCTTTTTGCTATCAGAGTTCCATAATAAATGACCAATGCTGTGGTTTCTAAGGGACAATGCTTAGCTATTCCTTCCAAAATAACAAAATAAGAGAAAAATGGTCAATCAGAACAGGACTTATTTAGCATGGGCAGTCAAAACAGGAATTATTCAGCATGGTCAAACTAGGGAGAAACAAAGTACCAGAATCTTCAGGAAAGGAATGTCATCCTTTGTGTCCTCTTTTTCCTGTCTCTTAGATTTGTGCTGTAGCTTTAAGCTTATGTAGCACACAAAGGAGAGGCACAGAATAACCATGCATAGTCAATCATACTTGGTCAGGCACACTCTTTTCCTGTTCTCTGTGTTCTCCTTAATAACTATCCTACAGTTAGTCATGTTAATCCTTATCTGAGATAAGAAAGTTTCTGCTGTTCCTGTTGTTTTATTACAATGTTCTTACAGCAGAACTTTTCCCCCATAATATAAGGTTTACTGCAGGAGAGAATGACTCAGCAAAAGCACAAGAGAAAAACAGAATTTACAACATATGGTCTCCTTCCTTTTTAGTACATTGACTACAACTACTAGGGACTACTTTAGCCATTTAATCAGAAATTTGAACCAAGTTGGTGGCTAATTATCTATTCATGACCCTGTCAGTCTAGAAGAAAAAGTTCACCAATTTTCGATAACTGTTCCTTAAATAACTAATGTGGCTCTATAGAAAGTAGAACATGAGCCTTATCCTAAGTTTAATATAGCAAATAAGTTAGAAAATTTCTGAACCAAGTGAAATGTTACTATTAGGAAAACATCTTATTTAGTTCTTTTATTTTTGCCTAATGTTCTGGCTAATGCTTTGTCAACATGTCACAGCTAGAATCATCAAGGAAGAGGGAATCTTTCTTTAAAAGCAGCCCTTCATCACATTGGCCTATAGGCAAGACTATAGGTCACTTTCTTGATGAATAATTGATAGAGGATGGCCAGCTCACTGGGGACAGTGACAACATAGGGCAGCCAAACTGGGTTGTACAAGAAAGCAAAGTGAATACAGCATTGAAGACAAGCAATTAAGCAGAACTACTAAATGGACCCTGCTTCAGTTCCTGTTCTCAGATTCTTGCTTTGAGTTCCTGTTTTGACTTCCAATCATGATGGAGCGAGATCAGGATATGCCAGCCCTTCCCTCCTCAAGTTACTTTCTGTCACTTAATGTTAATGCTGTTTTGTCACAATAATGGAAAACAAAAACAAGACAACAATAAACAACAACAAACAAAGAAATGCAATATCTCCCTGCTGCCTTCTATCCAAATTCATAGCTCCTAATAACCATCAATGCCTTGTGGTACATCAACATTTTACATTTCATATAAGAGCAATAATATAGCATTTAACTTTATGTATCTTGATTATTTCATGGAACGTAGTTTCTTCTACCATCATCCTTTTTGTGGAAAGTTTATAAGATTACTTCATTAGTCTGGATGAGTAATACTCATTATATGAATGTGTCCATTTTATGTATTTAAATGTTTATATAAAATGTAGAGGAGAGTGCTAAGAAGATTGTGAGATATTAGGAACACTGGACATGTTCTCTGATTAAACTGTCTCCTCCTTGTTTTACAATTCATGAGACAAACCATCAATTTCTTTTTTATGTTATAAAACTACAATTAGCATCCTACCTCTTGCTCCTGGCTTTCTTAAAGCTTCCACTTCCATAATTTCCCCAGTTCTATGACTCACCACCACATTAACACCTCTCACATATTCTCATTCTCTTGCAGGCTTTAGTCTTCTTCATAAAACTCACATGTCATATGCTATAATGTCTGATTTATCTGTCTTCTTGATATTCTCTCTTTGTAAGAAATGAATATCCTCATGATTAGATGTAGTTTCTGATTTGCGTGGAGATGTGAATCAACTTCCTCAAAGAGTACCACATGCACAGTAAATATAATAAGCATAGAAATATTGTCTAAACATAAAAAGCCTTAAATTATTAAGGTGTGGATAAAAGTTGTATAATTGAGCAGGTAATAGAGGAGGATATTAAGAAGAGGGACGATCAGATAAGAAGAGTTGACGTGGAGAGACTATTCTGAAGAAAATTAAATTGTCTTATGTCATCTTTATTTCTAATTACTGATTAATTTAGATAAGCAGTAACTATCATTTAATCATAAGTATAGATATCATTGAGGTTCATTAATGTTCAGTTTTGCTCATACTATGCAATTTGTTAAGCTTTCTGTCAACCAAAAATATTTCATGATTTTTAAACACAATAGGCTAATAATTTCCCCAAAGACCAAAGTGTGTCTCAATCCGAAAGCCACTTTAGGAATTTTCCATATATTTCTAGTTATAACTCTAAGGATCCCAGAGTGAGTGTGGAATCTTAGAGGTTTTTTTTTTTTCTACCATGAATACTAAACATTCAACGATGTTAAATTATAGGAAAATTTTTGTGTTTGTTAAATAAAAGATGAGTCTATTTTTGAGTAAGGAGAGAACATATTTATTTTGTAATGGAAAGTTTATGTGAAAATTGCTTGAGTGTTTATTTTGCAGTGTATATGTCTATGAAATACAGTGAGCAGTTGGTGTCATCCCCAACTCCATCTCATAAATGTTTAAGTCTAAAGAAAAATTATGACCCATAAAGATGATCACTTGAAACAATATATGGTATAGAACAGGGAAAGCCCAGCCTACTATATTTTTTATTTAACTTAATTTCATATCCTTGCCTATATCTGAGGTATTAGAAGCATCAAATGAAATACTGTTATTGGTCTTAGATGTGTTTACTGCTATTAGCTGTACTTCACATTTTATCTCAAGATCTATTCTCCCTGTGGTATTGCCAGATGATTCTTACATTTAAATATACATTGTATATTATATTTTTATTGAACAAGAAGTAATTTTATCTATCTGCTCCAATTACAGAGAACTCACTTGAAATATTTGAATCTTTGTCTTATTTTTGTTGTAAACCCATGATTTCATCTAAACAAGTTAGTGATAAATAAAGAAGAAATGTTATTTCATAAGCAGTTGAGAGGGCTTAACAAATGATCTTCAATGTTAATTCTTTTCAGTCATTCAAACTAATGTGTGATATTAAGTTTTTGTTTATTTCTTTGAGAATTAATCTTTTCTGTAGATGCCCATCAAATTCCTATTTATAATCTAACATATATTACTTCTAGTCCTGATACACAGTTAATTACTTCTTTTCCCTTGTCTATTAGGGCAAGAATTATATCTAACTTAGTCTCCTATCACAGACTATTTAGCAGTGCTAAGTTCCTAGCTGGTTTATAAAAGTATTTTTTAATTAAGTAATTAATAATGTTACAACCAAAATTTCTCTGATTATGTATTATTTTGATAGCAATTGCACTATTAAAAAGAATAGAAATTTAAAAGTAACTTGAAAGGTATTATATCTCATTAGTAGTTTCATTTGTTTTAAACTATTAATTTTCGCAGATATTCTCAACATATTCTTTGCATTTCCATGTGCTCAGGTAATCAAGCCATCTTAGTACAAGCAAATCAACCCATTGTTATATTGTGGGATGTAAATCCAAGGTAGGTTGGGACACAGAGGTCCTTTCAAGGGTTCAGTTGTATGTGCATAGTGAATAAATACACTTGGACTCCATTGCAGAGCTCTTTAATTTTTATTGCACTTATTTATTGCCTGTGTGTGTGTGTGTGTGTGTGTGTGTGTGTGTGTGTGTGTGATGTAGAACTACATGGGTCAGAATTCTGTTTATGCAGAAGTCAGAGAACAACCATGGGAAATAGTTTCTTTCCTCTAACATGTGCATATAGGAGATCAAATTCAAGTTTTCAAGGTTGCTAGCGGGTGCCTTCACCCTCTGAGCCATCTCACAGCTCTTCCTTGAAAACATCTATATTTCTATATTTGTACTGCATTCATGTTCACATGTTGAAGCATTGTTACTCTGTTCTGGACCATGATTGAGATAAGCCATTGCAAGATTACTATGCCTCTGGCTTCTCTCTCTCTCTCTCTCTCTCTCTCTCTCTCTCTCTCTCCCTTCATTCTCCCTCTTTCTTTTCTTTTTCTTTCTTTCTTCCTTCCTTCTTTCCTTTCTTCCTCTCCTTTACTTTCTCTTAAGGTTTAAAGATACTATATGTTTATGAGTGTTTTGTTGACTTTCATATATGTGTACCATAAGCATGTAGAAACTATGAAGGTGTGAAGAGGGCATTGCATCACCTGGAAGTGAAATTATAAAAAATATGAATGACTACACAGGTGCTAAGGACTGAACCCAGGTCCTGTTGAAAGAGTTGAGTAGTCTCTCTACCCTCTTGCTTCTGAATACATATTGCCATCCTTACCATGGTATCCAGGATTTTCACAGCTGCCCCTTATAGTATGAATGCTTGTATTTGTTTAGAACTCTGACTTTCTTATAATTTTAATAGTTAAATATATAAAGATCATGCTAATTTGCTTTCTATAATTCATTCACTAAGTGTGCTCAAATAGCAGTGCCTGAGATTTGATTCATGGTTTAGTATGGAAACTCAGAAGTCTTCATCCAAAAGTACCAGATGCTTCCTGCACACCAATATCAACAACAGTGCTCTCAGCATAATAATGAAGGACTCAATGACACATGAGGTGTTAAAAGGATAGCATATGCTTTTATTCTTTCATTAATTAGAGAAATTGTCAAACACCTAAGCTGGTATTGAAAACTATGTTTTTTTTAGTGAAAGCTGTCTGATTTTCCTTAATTTGTAAACTCTTCTCAGTATGTACATGTCTGGACATGAGGATAAGTTCTCAATCAAATAATCATGTCTTTAAAATAATTTATTGTTTATGCATAACAGCCTAGATTTATGTCTCAAGTGAAAGACTTTGCTTATGACTTTTTGGTAGGAAAATAATTTTTTTTTTCCGAATAGTCAGAATAACATAAGATTATTTAAACCAAACACTTTCATTTTGGAAGAAAATAATCCATTAGTTGTAAAGCTGTGAAATTTATAATCAGCTAGTTTCAATTTTGTATATTCAGTGTTCATGAGGATGTAAGGATCACCTAGGATTTGATGAATTTTTAATTTTCAAAATGTGCCTTAATGGGTAAAAGACACGCTTTCAAGTAAATCCAGTCTTGAGTTCCAAGTCATCAGTGATTAGTAAGGCAAGTCATTTGATGCTTCTGAGCTTCATTTTCATTGTTTGTAAAGCTTTGTTGATGATGCTGGCTTTCAGGAAGTGGCTGGATTGTCTGAAATGATGTCTTCCAAGTAGTCAGCACAGTACCTAGCTCATGAAGGGTTTTCTATTTTCTGTCACATATTTCTCTTCCATCTAGTTTCTAAAAAGTAACACCTATATGATTTCTGTAAGGACATGCTCCTGATCTTTAATATAAATTAGAGAAAACTTTATCAATCAAACAATTTAAGAATATATAAATTCTTTTTTAATTTTTATATTATTTGCTAATCTGAGAGTTTCTAGTAATTTTAGCAGTTTATTGAATACAGTTCATCCTGCTGTAGCTAATGTATGTTTCCTCAGATACGTAGGTATTATTTGAAGGACTGATGAAAAAGTCTTGCAAGATACTTCCTAAAACCATTCTTCTGACTCTAATGTTTGGATGAGAAAAGAGAATGAGAGAAATTGAGGTGAGAAAAATTAGTCTAATATGAGTATTTTTAAGACTGGTGGATATTACCACTATTTCCTAAACCATGGCTAAGGCTAAGGCTACTGTTGTTGTCTCTGCTGTCCTTTTGCCTGTTTTGCTTTAAAATCTTTCTTAATGGCTATGGTATGATTAAATAATTGTTCTGACACATGTTCAAAGTAAGTCCTTAATATTTCCTTTATTCAAAAACCCTAAGTTTCTAACTTAGAAAGCCAAAAAATAAAGAAAGAACAAAAGAAGGAAAAAGAAAAGAAAGAAAAAGAAAAGAAAATATCCTAATATTAAAACCAGATGATAATTGCCAGATAACATAAAGTGCTTTTTTTTTTTTTGAAGATATTTTAAGGTGTCAATTTTGTGTATTTGTAAGTGGAGGCAATTGATGTTGAATTATTAACAACTTAAAAAACTAAAGCTCCTATCTTGGATAGCAAACAGTTCAACAAGAGTAATTGAAATAAGTTATGTATAAATGATAATAAAATGGTTAACTAAATTCAGATAATTTTCCTAGTTTGATTTCTTATCTAATAAATGGAAAACTGGGTTTTACTTCTCTTTTGTTTTATTTTACTTTGTTTGTTTGTTTGTTTGTTTGAAACTGGGTCTGTCCTGGAGCTCACTGTGCAGGCCTGGTTGGCATTGAAGTCAGAGATCCATATGCTTCTTCCTTCAGATTATTGAGATTAAAGACCTGTGCCATCACACCTAACCCTAGGTCTTAATTCTGATTTCATTTATATTAATATTGGATGGGAGCAAGATTGAACAAGATGTTACTGGAGATTCAGGTAAAACTATGCCCCTACTCATCTCAACAAGCAAAGTGTAGTTAACTGCTTCAGTCCCTTCAGTCCACAACTAAAGAGACCAGTCACTTGAATTTTCTCTATTAAGAATTCTCTATTTAAATCTACATTCCATTTTAAATTTGGATTATTTGTGGTTTCTAATATCTAGTTTCTTGAGTTCTTTATATATTATGAATATCAGTCCTCTCTCAGATGTTGAACTGATACAAATCTTTTCCCATTGATTCTTTGCCCCACAGATGATGTGCTTTGCCTTACAGGAACTGTTCAGTTTCATATGTTGCCACTTGTTGATCTTAGTGCCTGTATTGTCAATGCTCTGTTCTGGAAGCCCTGAAAAATAAAAGTACTGATTACATTTTCAAACGATCATTTGATAAATGAAAGAAATATATAGTAGAAGTATATAATGGAAAAACAGGAGACCAATTAAACAGTTCTTAAATAATACATGTAGAAATAATGACAAGAAAGACTACAAAGGACCAATCAGAAGTTGGTGCATTGGGTATAATCATAGTTGTTTTTCCCTTCAACACTCCATAGCAATAAAAGACATCATCCTGTTTTCCTTGGGCATTTATAAAACATCAACATCTCCATGAACCAGGAAGTAAGCAAAGTGAAAATGCCAAGAAAAATTGCATGAATTGCAACCTTGATCTATATTGTTAAATTTTTGTAAGATTTATGAGGTTAGAAGAGAAGTGAAGATAATATTTTCTTATATACTAGAGTGACATCTCAGATATAATTATGACTAAAGGATATTCTGAATGACTGAGTGTTTCTGTTATGTGTTTGAAATCTGCATAAAACACTCTTAGAAATTTCCAAATTTTCATTAACAAATTTTATTCAATTTTTATCTATATAGTCAACATGTTATTACCCTTGCAATATATTTCATTAGAAAACACTGGATGAATACAAAGGACGTAGATTTATCTTTCTCTTCATAAAATCTTTGATATAATCAAATAAATGAAATACATATCTAAGCACACCAGAGAGCCTAGGTTCCTCAATGCTGTTTTTTGTACTTTCACTACTGACCGAGAAATGCAATAAACACTCCACATGCTCTCTCTTAAAAGTCAATTATTTTTATTTTCATCTATCTATGAGGATGTACAAGCTCTGAACAAGGATGACAAAATGTTAACCTTTGATATATTAACCTTCTGTAGAGTATATAGCAATAATAGAAAATATTTTTCACTATAATGAAATAATTAAAGGTAGAAATTTTCATTGCATATATGTACTTCTTTGTGCATGTGCACATGTGTGTTTACAACTTGGTTTCTTTGTTCAGTGATTCTGAATATACATTTAAGGTCTTTTTGCATCCTTGATATTGTAAATACTTATTCAGTGTACATGGGAGTGCAGATATGTCTTCAGGATCCTAGGTTCCATTATGATGAATATTTGCTCAGAATTGGGATTATAAATCCCACTTTGGGGTGCACTTAGTAGTTCTGTTTGTAATATTTTTGAAGTTTGTACATACCATTTTCTGTAATAGTCATATTTTTCATTTGATCATAGGGGAAAACTGTTCAATTTTGTAGAGTATACAGTGTTGGCTGCCAGTTCTGAAGGAAGGAATTAATGAGGAGTTGCAGTGCAGGCAAAATATTTCAGTTATACAACAAACATAAATTGCAGAGAGCAGCTATGCAACATGGTGCCTATTAGACAATACACCACACTAAAATTTTAGGTGGACATATCTCATGTTCTGTTGCTGTTTACTGGGTTTTTTGTTTTGATACTGGATGTCTATGGTGTCTAATTTGTCGTTACAGAAATTCTTCAGCCTCAGCCTGTGAAGGGCTGTTCCATTTTCTCTCCCCCAAATCTCCATATACGTTCTTTCTTGCTCTCTTTCAAATCCACAGCTTCTTTCTTCTTTTATTGTTGTTACATGGATGTATGTGTATATGAATATATATAAGTATACAAATATATATTAGGAATATATATTATGTAATATACACAATGATATACTTTATATTTATATATATTATGTTTATTTCTAAATGTAACCTGTTTAGTTGGTGTAATGTTAATTTTATGGTTGTTTTCAGGGTTAAAAATTCACTGTACATACTTTTATCATGAGCCTTCATCAGAAGTTCAGAAAGATTATTCTATTTTAAACATTAGCAGAATGAATAGATTTAAGTAAATATTTAAAGGAAACTCATTTGGTATTGGATGACCAGCTCGTGTGTTCCTCCTGTATTTGTTAGACTACTCCCATGTCACCAGTGTAAGTCAATGACATAAAAGCAATGTTTAGACTGGACTGAAGTGTTATTTGTTATAAAGTCAGGAGAAATTAGATCAAGAATAGCTATAAGGAAAATCATAGTAATACCTTTGGAAGATATGGCTAGGGAAAAATGGAATGGCGGTATTGTGAGGTGATATGTTAGAATGGCGGTATTGTGAG
>JADRCH010000012.1:20347460-20401465 GCA_019843965.1 Rhynchomys soricoides
GAATGGCGGTATTGTGAGGTGATATGTTAGAATGGCGGTATTGTGAGGTGATATGTTAGAACAAGTGCCAATCCTTTAGGATTTCTAAATTGTTGTTACAGTATTCTACACAAATATATTATAGAGTTTTATTGATTTATTTATTGAATGATGATTAATCAGCTTTGGAAGCTAAGTAAAGGGCATTGTGAATATTTTTGTCATGAACTGTTAAAATCTGTTCAAAATTATTGTTATTTCTTTTAAAAGATGAGCAAGATGAATTGGGGTAAGTACATTAAAGAAGACAGCTCTTAGGAGTTAATTTATAGAGAGAATGATAAATGAGACGTGCTTAGTGTCACTAGGCAAATCCCATATTTCCTTGACAGAACAATTTGCCAGGCCCTCTGTGGTCCTTTTATAACCAGTTGTGCAGGTAATTAACCATTTCTTGTCAAGGTATACCTTTAAGTGTATAAATACACTCAGCTTTGTCATAGATCCTTGAGCCCTCTTATAGATCTGGGCCTTTTCATATGAGCAACAATTTTACTCTCTCAAACTGAAATGTCTCTTCAAAAATACTGATATTTATTTTATATTATGCATGTTGACAACATGCAGAATTGATATAGCAACATTTAAAATGTAAATTAGAGAAAATTAAAGCTGCCAGCCAGTTAATCTTCTTTAGTTTCTTGAACATAACTAATATTTAAATTGAAATCTAGGTATTGATGTTGTCTGATTATGCTGTCTTGTCAAAAAGATGATATTAGCTGAGATTAGTTCAATAATTTTAAAATCTTTCTATTCTGTTTATAAAAATACAATGTAAATATAACCATGTCACTCTGGATTATAACAAAATATTTACATATGGGATTGATAAATTATTGAAGGAGCAATAATTTAATAACATTGATTAAAAATAAAGAGATGAATTTAAAAGGTTTATTAGTAAAATCCCGTTTATTTCACACAATTATTATGGTGAAAATGAGTAGCTTCCTGTGCAAGTTCTTTCAATATTTCCTTTCTTCGTAGGGTTTTCTCTTTTTTTTTTTTTTTGAGTTTGGATAAAGCACATTCTTCTAAAAATGGCCTCAATCAGAATCAGTATTCATTTTGAATGAGATCAGAAATTTCAATTGGGAAAAAGTCAAAAAGAGTTTACAAGTTTAAGTCAAACTTTCCTAATTTGTCAAAATCTCCATCAAAGTGGCACATAGTGTTTTAGTTCAGTTCTTTAAAGAACATTTGATACAAATTCAATAGAATGTATTATAACACAATAATTGGTTTATATTTAGAATTCACATATCCGTACTTACAAGTTTTGCAGAAGTTTGTCTTAGTGTGTCACACATTCACACATAGACACACACACACACACACACACACACACACACACATTCAAACCTTCAGGGAAACTATCACACCTGAGTTGAAAAGGTGCTATTTTTTGCAACTCAGATGGAGGTGACGGTGATACACTCTTCAAAAGGTGTCAGATGATGTGAAAACTTGCCCTTATTTTGACAAAGTCTCTGATATCAAAGAAGCCAGTTGAAAGATAGACTATAATTTTTCTGTGAAATATAGCAGTAGAGAAAAGGACTATTTTTAAATGAATATATTTTACAAATGATTAACAATAATTACAATGGTGAAAAATTATATGAACAAAAGTTAGCATGGATTTTCTTTTTCAAAGTTTCAACTCTGAATCCTCATGATGTCAGGAATTACTCAATTTTCACACTTGTTGAGGACTAGGATCTTGGGTTTGCCTTCAATTTTCACATTGTTTCACACCCTACATCCAGTAATCATCAAACTTTATTGTGATGATGTGGTTTGAATAGGAATAGCCCACAAGAACTCATGTATTGGAATGCTTGGTCCTCAGTTGGTAGAACTGTTTGGAAAGTATTAGGAGGGGTGTCCTTGTTAGAGGGGTTGGAGTTAGTGGTTTTCAAAGGCTTACAGCATCCCAATGTCTCTACCTGCCTTGTGGCTGTGTCTTAAGATGTGAACTCCCAGTTATTGCTCCATGGCCATGCTTGCCTGCCAGGTGCCTCTTTCCTTTCCAAGATGGTCATAGACTCTGAAATAATAAGGCACACATAAATTATTTCTTCCATAACTTGTCATATTACAGCAATAGAAAATGTTTAATGATCAGAAAATGATTAATCTCGATTGGCAACTTGAATGGATATAGAATCAGCAAATTGGCAAGCAATTATTTCCCAGAAGAATTAACTGAGGCAAGAATACTCTCAAATAATAGGCAGCAGTGTAAAGCAGTAGCCAGATATAAAGTTCCAAGGCAAAAATGCTTTTGATTTGCCTGTCTTCTTTTTTACTGTTGTTGGATCTATCTATTGTATTATTGCAACATCTCTACTTTACTAACACCAGAGCACAAATTCTATGGACTTCCGATGTGGAATAAAGGAGATTTCCTGGAATCACCAAGGTCTTCAGCATCAGAATGTTGGAACCTAGTCAAATAAATAGCTGATGGCTTTGTAGCCTATCAAGCAAATTGTCAGCCACTGTTTTAATCTTTATCCTTTGTAATATATGCTAAACTTATAAATTTTGCTATATATTCATCCTATTCTTCTACAGATCATCCAAACCATCAGGTAATGGTGAAATTCTACCTTTCTTGACTAATGCTATCTCATCATGTCCTATGTTTCCTTCAGATCTTAGTAAGATGACTGTAGTAGGTGTCCATGTGTCACTTCCAAAAATCTAATATAAGATATCAGCTTTTAAGGTAGAAATGAGATTATAAATATGGTCAAAATACTCTGATTGCTCATAGAAAACCTAATATGCTTAAAATTGCCTATAGCATTCACTGTGATCCGGTGTGTCTCCTAACCCTCTACCATGCTGCACTTATCTGGAAATTATTTGCCTATAGAAAAACAGGAAATTACAAACTTCATGTCATAGACCAGGAACTAGTCAACCATTTCATCAACTAATCAACTCTGTTTTTTTGCTGGGTGTTAGAATAATATTTATTTATTCTATGAAATTTTTGATTTTATGTAACTCTCTTTCTCTGAGTGTGTGTGTGGGGGGGGACTACATATTGGAGTTGGTTTTCTCCTCTACCATGTGAATCCCCAGATGGAACTTAGGTAGTAGACAGGATTGGCAGCAGAAGCCTTTACTTACTGAGGCACTTGGCAGGCTCTTTTCTTTTAGGTGACAGACAAGGCATCATTACATTGACAATACTAATTTAATTCACAAAGCATTTTTTTGCAGAAGCTCCACCCATGTCTAGGAATACAGCTTATGGAAATTATTCTCTTGGTATGCTAAATCATTCTACCTGTGATGCTGACCACCAGTCTTTCTTTCAGTGTTGTCTATCATTGTGGTTGTCTAGCTTGTTATTAATAAAAGACTTTAAGAACATTATCATTTAGATATTCATGAGCACTTGGATGTTAATGACTGGTTTTCTTAAAAGTTTATGATAGAAAATAATTTTGACCAGTTATAAAATCTGCATCTTTACTTCCCTCAATTCTTCAGGTTTCTCAAAATATATATTACTTTCACCTCTGAAAGAAGTACCTACATATTCATTTATTTTAGTGTTAGTTTAGAAGTAAATATATTTTTCAATTTCTAATACTATTTTTAAGTTTTGATCACCATTACTTCTGTACTGTACTTCTTTTTCTATTTTGGTGATTTTTTATTGTAAGATATCTTGATTTAATGAAGATGTATAGACATTTCAGATTATTTGCCTTCATTCACTTTATGGATGCCTCTTTCTCTCTTTTTATTTCTCTCTCTTTTTGTCTCTTTATAATAGCTTTATGTTTGCCATTGCCATTTTTTTTTAATTCCTGTGAAATTACCTTCATTCCAATAGAAATTTTAACATTAAGGATCTATAAGTGTTTTTATAAAGAGTTAAAAAGCGTAGCAACTGACTTCTTTTGATTTGTCTATTTCTCTTCCTGAATTTCTTTAAAGCTCCTTTTACTCATATTCTTTCTACCTTTTTAAAGATGTGGACACAGAATTTTCTCTTGAGTCATTAAAAAATGATTAGAATACTTCTGAGATTTCATAGGTAAAGAATATTTTACCATTCCTCTGCCATTATCTTGTATTCTCATTTCCTACCAGTGTTTGTGTTCTGTGTCTCAAGCCCAGGACTACATAGAGTGATTGCTGAGCCTTCAAATGACTAAATGATGGTTATATATTCTGGAATCTCAAGTTCTTCTTAGGTTCATACTTCAATACTCATGGAATGACGTGATCAAAGTTCTGTCCCCCATCTTCTTATGTCTCAGTAATTATAATTATAACATGTCAAATTCTTTCTGTTATCCAGGACTGCTTTACTATCAGAGTTGTTCTATATGTTTTTTCTTAACTTCATTCCAGAGTCCTCTTTTCACTTTAATTACTTAATTGATTTTGCACAGCACTTAATAGTAATTGGTCTGGTCAGGTTTGTTGAGTTGACATTTGCGGTTTGGACTCTGACAACTTATAGCCGTCAGCTAGGAGGCTGATTTTCACAGAGGTGCATTTAATTGATACTATCTTGAGAAAATATTTTGGACCTTTGGTTATGGGTTTGTTTGTTTGTTTTTTAACTTGGGTGTCACCTAAACACATGATCAGTAGCTTTAATCACATGCAAGCGGTCATTCTAATATTGAGAGAATTGACCTTTGGTAAGAGAAGAATAGACCTCATCAAACTGCAGTAAGCAGAGGCTTCAAAAACTGAGTGGAGGAAAAAAGTATAAATAAAACAGTGACCCTATTCCTGCCAAGTAAATAAAATACATGACAGAAGGAAATAGTCCAAATAGAATGGCATGTCCTCAACTTTGGAAGGGCAATGCTTTTTGCAGCACTGGGTAAGCATCCATCATCATGGGGACATTGGATTCTGAAGCTTCAGGTCAGAATTCTGCCATTGGTGGTTCTTCAGTGGGTAAGAATTAGGGATAAAGCTAGAAAATGATGGTCCACAGGACAACAGCCTAAAGAATTTCATTGGCGTAGCACATGATTTCAGGTACCATGGCATACGAATGAAAATGCTCACAGAAGATAGTAAAATCTCTCTCAATTGTTACCACCTTTCACACAATTCAGGAAAGTCATCAGGACAGGGATCAATGTGAAAGGTAAGTTTAAATATTATTTTTTGCTATAATACAGGGTTCTCCAACAAGATGTGATACTGGTCCTGAAATGCTGAGATGCTGAACAGAAGATCCATCTTAAATACCTCAAATATGAGTCACCCTAGAATAGTTAGACTTCCCCTAAAAATTACCCTCTGGCTGCCTCACTTTTCTATTCTCTACTGACAAAAAAAAAAAAAAAAAAAAAGAGCAAAATTTGTTTTGATGATGTATTTTGTGGAGAAGACTAAATTGCATACCCTATGTTCTGCTCTATGAGCTAACTATTGTTAGATGGTATATAGTCTACTCTATTTTTCCAATGGTATGTGATTAACAAAATATCAGGCATGAGGATACTTTAATCATCCACTTCTTACGACTGGACAGGTCTTTCCTAGGATACTTATTACCTAAGACTCAATTAGCATTATCTTTTATCAGATTTGTCAGCAATGAACATATTTTTCTTTAGCTATCTCAGTATTGTACATTATTTTGAAATTGACTCTAATTTGGTGAGTAAAAGAACATTGTGGTATATTTTAGTCTCTCAATCATAAGCTCTGTACATAAAGTACCACACTAAAGTCAAAGAAGAAAATGTAAAGAATGTGCCCTTCCCCTGGACTTGAGTAGACTGAATAGACCCTGGGCATAATCCACAGTTGGACTTTAATGACCCAGGTGGAACTCAGGTGGAATCATCTGCCTGGCTACCTTTTCAGCTTCTTACAGGAACTTAGAAGAATGGACTGCCTGCTGAGCTTGCTTTGCAACATAATCCAGCTGAAACAAAGCAACAGGATCCAGTGAAAACAAAGGATGAGGACTCTCTCTATACAACTGAAGTGTAGAATATTAAATTTTGAGCCTTAATCAGAAACTTTTGTCCTGGCTTCATCCTTCTCTCCACATTGTCCGTTGTTCATTTCCAGCTCCCCTTTCAGGTAGACCCAGCTCTTCCTCAGCTGCTGGCCGGCAACAAAAGAATATGCCAAATCAAGAAAAATACATAGTTTTATTCTTTAGGTAGTAGGAAGAAACACTGCAGGCACATAAGTACAGCTTGACAGAGGACTTCAAAATGGTTGTCCTAAATACAATTCCTTTGTGTTTCCCTTTATATTTCCACTTGTATTATGATACAGTGTGTGAAGGTGTGTCTCTGTATATTCAATTGTTAATTCTATACCAGCAGAGAGATAAATGCTGGCTGGATCTTGCTATATTTATTGTGATTTAATATTTTGTAAATATTCATTCTTTCTTACCCGCCTAAAGAAATCTGGAATTTCATTTGATTTGTTGTATTAAAGGTCTGAAGGCCAATGGTGGCCTTTTACTTTCTAATGAAAACTTCTGCATAAAGAGAGGGATTCTGGCAGAAAAATCAGAGGCAGGACTTTCAGCTAGCAGACATGGAGGTGAATGGATGAACAGAATGGATGGCAGAGCAGAGCTGGCCATTTGGTGGGACATTATTCTAGGATTAATCAGGTTAGAGTAGCTGGGAGACTGCCCAAAATAAGGCCTAAGCTTTAAAATAATAAAAAGCCTCTGTGTCATCAATTATATCCCTGGTGGGTCCACAAAAGTCCACCTATATACAAAGCTTCTGGTTAGATCTTCATAGTATGCTGTTAAGTTATTTGTTAGGTGCCCTCAATTTCTATAGTATGGCAGGAAATTTGTTTTGTACTCATATTTATCTGATGCAAAAGTAATAATAAGATGACAAGATTGAAATAAATAGAAGCATTTTTACTTGTACTGGCAACTCTCTTATAAAATAAGAAGGAACATTTTATATTAGAAAGAAAACAAGAAAGTGATATTTTTCTAGAAATTACTAACATTCCTTAACCAAGTCTGTATGGTGACTTTAACAATTTGGGTTAATTTCCAGAAAATTGAGTTTTTAAAATTATGTGGATTTTGTGTTCATTCTCCTTTGAGATGATAGTGCTGCTGAGACTGTCTCTCAAGCAGCTGTTCAAGAAAGTTTTAATACTTGAATGCACCTAGACCTATGCTACAGATATTAATTTATGAAATCTCATCTGAAAATGTATAAATGCTTTTCATATATTAATAGTGAAAACTGCCAAGAATCTTTTGGGTGTTTGGCTTTTGCTTATGTAAATCCTTTACTTAATTACTGGAGTTGCTATAGGAGAGGCTGACATTTCCAACCCTATTATTTTCACCTAATTTCTATATTGATATATTTTCATCTAGTTTCTATATTGATTGCCATGTTATCATACAAGCAGTGAAACAATTAAAAATGGGAAAGGATTTTTTGATAATTAGTATTTATAGTCTACCATTTTCTGAGTCGTTCTCAATAGATCCCCCCTCCTTTTTTTGCTAGATAACTTGTAAACCGGTTTTTAAGGTAACTTAACTAGCAAAAATGGAGGGGAGAACTATTAAGAATGACTCTGAAAATGGAACTGGAAAACATCATCCTGAGCGAGGTAACGCAGTCACAAAAGAATGAACATGGTATGTACTCACTGATAAGTGGTTATTAGCCCAAAAGTTCAAAATACTCAAGAGTCACTTTGCAGCAACCATAGGGCTGAGCGTGAAGTCCCAGCTGGAGGACTTGGAGAAGGGACTGAAGGAGCTGAGGGAATTTGCATCTCCAGGGAAACAGCAACAGTGGCAACTGGCCTGACCCCCCATACTCCTAGAGATTGATCCACCAACCAAAGAATACACATGGAGGGACCCATGGTGCTGGCCACATATGTGGCAGAGGAGGGTCTTGGTAGCCATCAGGGGGAGGAGAGGCCCTTGGGCCTGAGAGTGTTAGATCCCCCAGGATAGGAGAATGCCAAGGAGGGAAGACAAGAGTGGGTGGGTGGGTGGTTGGGGGAATACACCCATAGGGGCAGGGGGAGCGGGGAGGGAATGGGGAGGTTCCAAAGGGGAGATCTGGATAGGGGGAAACATTTGAAATGTAAATAAAGTATGAGAAAAATAAATAAATAAATAATTAAAAAACTGGTTTACAGTAAAAGCAAAACAAAACAACAACAACAAACTTTGTACTTTATCAGGATGAGTAAAAGACATTGTGCTTTTTTTTTTAAATGCTTTCTCTTCCACTATTTGGATCGCAATCAATTCCTTCCCTCACTAATGGAAGAAGGAATTTCTAAAGTCTTGATAATTATGCCGGATCTTAAGCTGAACTATGAGTGAATTTATATTTTGTTAGACACATAAAGTTGTCTTGTTGACATGGTTTAAATATCTTCTAAAATTCACTGGATATACATAGTTCTGAGCTACTTACTATTCCTTTCTAAAATAATCTTCACATCAGATATAATCTTTTTTAATTCTTTGAAAACTCACTCCACACTTTGTTCATATTGAACTTGATTTTGTATTTTCTCCTGAGTATCTTCACATTAATTGACCCTTTAATGTTTATATCAAACATTTTCTCTTCATGTATCCCTCAACTTCACTGACAGTGGAGGGAATACATTGTCTGTTATGTTTGTCATTTTGATTTTTAAAAATTGCATTTCTCTTGCTTCCTATTAGTTCATGAGGTTTTAGTTCTCGTAATGAGGTTTTCTATAGTTTACATCCTCTATATTCTTAAATAATTTTATGTGTTCACGATCCTGTGTACATTTTTGGGTGATGATCATGTTTCTCATTGTGTTTTTCCTATTCCCACTCTCCTTGCTGTGGGACAACTTACATTGCTGGGTCTCTTTCTGATGGCTACCAGCCATTCTATGAGTAGTATCACCTTAACCATTATGTTTGTGCTGAATAAATGATTCAACCTGTTTTCTAGCGTCAAGTGTTTTCTATGACACACGTGTGTTTTCTGTGAGGAATACAGAAAGGAGAGGTGAAAGGGAAAGAATGAGAGAGAGAGAGAATGATTCTAAGATTCACTCTTCACAACATGACAGAATGAAGTCTGTAGTTCTCTGTACAGTGTGGTTTCTTTCACCACAATTCAGGAATTATAGTCTCTGCAGGTTTGACTTGTCTATTGGGTTAAAGAAGGAGCATCAAGTAAGCATTCACAATGTATTTGCATTGCCTTTAAGTGTGTGTCCTTTTTCCAGAACAGCGTTGTCTACTAATGTTGCGATGGCAGCAGTAATTATCTTCTCAGGCAGTTCCTGACCTCTATTGCTAGTGTGGTCCAGGAACAGGGATATCTATCAGTTTCATAGAAGGTGATAATTGAGTTTTACTTCTCTCCCTTGTAATAATTTTGAGTGATTTTTGAGAGGCAAAGTAGGGGATGTCATCTTCCTTTTGCTGTAACATAATAAAACTGTCTTAAAGTTATTAATTATTTGATGACTTGATTTTATAGACTGAGAATCTGAAAGATGAAAATTTTCATTCCATAGTTTTATACAGAGTAATACTGCTATACTGATTATATTTAATACTCCCTAACTAGATTGGAATAAGACAGGTAGCATGCTGGTAGGATTGCAAGTTGAAAATGTGACAGCCAAAGGGGAAATACAGATATAAATTAAAATTTATACATCACATCATTTCTGTAGGACTAAGCAGCTACAGATACTTGAGCTAAAGAGTCAATGGGAATAATAGAAGAGGAGAATCAATAAAGTAAAACAGTACTTCCATGTTCATCATCAATCATCCTTGTCAAATTTACATATAAACCTTATGCTAAAAGTAGTTACAAAAATGTTATACTATGGTTCATTAGTAAGTTTACTTACAAATACAATATTTCTATAATCAGCTCTCCAAGAGTTAACAAATGTATCTGATAAATAAATGTAGTGTTCATTTAACATTATGATGATAATAATGTTATTATTATTTACTGTGTGTGTGCATGTGTGTGTGTGTGTGTGTGTGTGTGTGTGTGTGTGTGTTCCTGTATGGGAATATGTAAATGCTCAGGGTGTTTATGAAGGTCATAGAAAAAACAATTAGATATTTGACCTAGGGTGTCTCCTACCTCTTATTTGATATAGGACCCCTCACTGCCCTGGAATATTATCTTTTTGGTCCTAGCTGGCCACTCTGTGAATCTTCAGTGATCCATCTGTTTCTATCTCCCATCTTGACATCAGTGGGTTTACAGGTAACTATAAGCACTTCTGGAATTTTTACATGGATACTGGGGTGCTCACATTTGATAAGGATGCTCTTAACTAGTAGATCCACATGTTTGATAAGAATTCTTTTAACTAGTAGATCACCCGCTGTGTGCTCATTTTATAATATAGTTATGTGATACTATTCCTAGGTAGACATGAACAAAGCTGTTCTCATTCAACAGAGGTGAGTGAGAACAGACAAATATAACAATACCAAAAGTCTAACTTGGTGATCCAGTGTGTTTTAATGAAGAACTTACAAGAGTTTGGATGAGAAGTTACATACAGGGGTAGAAATGAATAAAAGCAGCATCCTCAAAAGCTCACCCCAGCATGATGACAACTCATGAAATCTGGGAATCTGAAGCCCACTGAATAGCTTGCAGCTACTCAACAGGTTGGAGAGTGACTCTTTCAGGTAAACAGCCTGCCCAGCTTCTTGGAAACCCAGCTTTTCTGACAGTGTTTCTCACCCATACTTACAGCTTGTAGATGCTTGGGGAGGAAGAAGTCTAGTAAATCTGTTCAGTTTTCAGGACTTCCTGAAGTTATTGAGTTGTTCATTGCTTCGGTTATAAAAAAAATCCTTACTTCAGGATGGAATGTTTCACTTTGTTTTGAACTTCCTGCACCCACAAGCTTCCTTTCATGATGTTATATCTCAGAAGATATTTAGCAAAGAAATATAATAATGCCATAAACAAATATGCCAATTAAGACAATCTGCAATTTGTACCATTTGAATTTTTATTGCATTTCTTATTTAAAATACTATGATAATATTCTTCTCCTCCCCCAGGTCCTTTCTAGATTCTCTTGTCCTCCTTAGGTAGTCAATTTCATGTTATGTTTTTTTTTTTTTTTCTCAGAAAAACAATCAGATAAACAAACAATCCCCAAACCAAGAAAATGAAATAAAATAACACCCAAATAGAAACAAACACACCAAATGCAATCAAATTAAAGCACATAAATTTTTGGGGGGGAAGCACATTATGTGTCGGTCAACTACATTTATACATGAGGCTTGCCCTCAGTGATTGATAATCAGTGTCACTCCATTGGAGAAAATTTCCCTCTCCTAGCAAGTATAAATGACAGTTCATTGTTAAGTTGTTAACTTTCACTCTAGTGGCTCAGTTTTTTTCACTCATTAATTGATTTATTTGCAATATAACACAATAACATATCAGACAAAACAGAAATTATCACAGATAATAATGATAATAATCTTGTCTGGTTGGACAAGACAATCCAACACAAGGAAAAAAGATCAAGAGAAAGAAAAAAATCATAGACTCACTCATTCACACAATGAGAAATTCCATAAATATACTATAATATTTGAAATTTAAATAAACAAAATAACCAGTAAAAAAATTCTAAAAAATTTAAAAAATAAATTAGAAGCCATAATATAAATGAAGAAAACCTTGTACATGTCTGTGCAGGGACTGTTCATGCTGCATTGACCTTTGTGTGTTCATTCTAGCTTTTCTCAGTTGATTTAGAGAACCTTGTTCTCCTGTCCTCCTGCTGGCTCTCATACTTTCTGTCTCGTCTTTGGTAGAGTTCTCTGAGCTCAGAGAAGAAGGATTTGAGGCAGACATCCAATTAGAGCTAAGTGTTCCAAGATCTCTCACTCTCCATTTAATGACTGGCAGTGGGTCTCTATAATTTTTAACTTCTGCTGCATGAGGAAGCTTCTTTGGTGATGGATGAACAAGGCACTGATCTATGAGTATAGCAGAATATCATTAGGCGTCATTTTACTTCTATTTTTTCTTCTTTTTTCTTTTCCTTTTTTAGACTAGTGTTGTTTGGTTTTAACCTAGATCCTTGTAATATCTAGTCTTAGGTTCTTGGTCCCCTAAGCAGAGTCAAGTGCTTGTTCATGCTCTAATAAAGTACTCTAATAACGAAATCAAATCAATTATTGGTTGATTACACCCAAACAAATTTTGTGCCACCATTTCCTTAGTATTTCTTACTTGCAGTACACCCTTACAGACCATAGGGTTTATGGCTGGCTTGGTGTTTACATTTCTCTTTTGTTAGCATGCAAAGTACCTTTCTGCACCAAAGACACTATAAAGTATAGGTGAAGGTTCTATGTAGGCAGCATCTCAAATCCTCCAAGTTATAACTGTTGTCTTTAAAAAGTATAAGGATCATCTTTTGTATAGTGTGTGAAAGCATCACCTGTCAATAAAAATAAATGCAGATGGTCTATTAACAAAAGGTAGAAAGTAGAGATTTTCAGTAAAGAGATTCGAACTCTGGGAGATAGTCAGAGGCAAGGGCTTTGCAAACCAGACTCTGAGGAAGCTGGGTGTATGAAAAGAAGAAGTATCCAACAATGTGACAGACATAGAATAGTTTAAATGTGTTAAATAAGGCACAAGCTAGTGGGGGAATAAGCCCAACAAAAAGCCATAAGCATTGTTAACAAATAATAAGCCTCCAATTCAGCACTTTTGAAAAAAGTGCTGGTGAAAATGCAGAGGTTACAAATGATATACTGAACATAGATCTAGAAGTCCAAGCTAAGAGACTAAGAAAATCTATAGCAAAAAGGTGGGAAACAACCTTTCCCGGAGCCTTTTCCTGGACAGGCAAGAGGTAGTTCCTTTAAGAGAAAGCATACTCTTAGAGCATGGAGTCAAATATTTGGTGACATGCTGCTGCCAGGAGCCACCTTCTCAGAGTCAAAAGAAGTCAGAGGGCAGGCTCAGCCCAGCATGGCTGGGAATGTGGGACCACACATGAAGACTTGTGACAATCCAGAGTTAGAGAGAGAGGGAGAGAGAGACAGAAGGCAGAGACAGACAGATAGAGACAGAGAGACAGAGACAGAGACAGAGAGAGCCATTCATTGTGGGTAGGGGCAAGAAACCAGCAGCCTGAGCAATGTGCTGCTGAATGGTAATGAGAGTTGGTGGACACCAGATACTGATATGTGGAAATGGTAAGAATAAAGCCAAAAAGTTAACAGACTTGGTAAGATCCTTAGGAAATCCACAAAGGATTGAGAAATTAGAATGGCAACCCATAGAGATGTAATATACTGAGTTAAATACAGATTCTCTATAATAAATTTACCTTAGTACAATGTCATAAAATAGACTATGAATTTCATTTATAGAGTTTGAAAATTATATACACATAAAACTGATACTCAAGATTTTAATATGATTCAGCCCTGAGTTCTAAAAAGAAAAATTCTGAGTTTATTAGAGATGATGGCTTGGAGACATTTTTGTAGATAGAACCTGATGATTCTACAACATATGTATCCATTAGAATAGTATGTATCCATTAGAATAGAACAATTTTTTAGGCATATGGCATAGAAAGTTTTACAGATATTGCTTACAATACTACAGGTCAAGTAATTACAGAGAAATCTATCAGGACTTTAAAGGGAATTGTCACAGGACAGAAAAGGGATATAGGTTTTCCTAAAAATAGATTAAATAACTATATATTAACTTTAAATTTTTAAAATGTCATTGAGACAGGTAGCACAACTGCTAAAAAAACACTAGAGTTTAGAAAGGACCGATTAATTAGATCAGCCTAGATATGTATTAACTTCAAAATGGCAGATAGGAAATTGTTGTGTTGGGGAAGAGGTTTTGTCTTTGTTTCAACAGGAAAAGAAAAGCTATATATTTCATACAAATTAATAAAGATTGGATTTGACCAGGGGAGAGATACTAGAGGCTACACCTGTGAAGTAAGAAACCAAGAAGAACAAAGTAGATATCATGACTTGCTGATCTCTCTACATGTGAACAGCTCTGAAACTGACTGAGATGTAAATATCTCCAGCCAGGAATTCAGCTATGCATAGTCAATAAATCTTGTTGGTTACAGAAGCCTCAAAAATTATTACTACATGGTATTTTAAAATATGGCATAGAGGAATTTTATATTACAGGCTGTCTATACAGTCTAAACTGACTTATAAACTTTGATGCAAACATTAGCTGAATTGTACACAGTGCATATTCCATACATGTGTTTTTGCACAAATGTATACTGCCTTTGAAAGTTTATATGTTTGCAGACTTTAAAGACCAGACACCAAAGAAGACAAGACAAGAAGCTCAGGGGATCCAACTTCAGACTATAGCTGTTTCATTAAAATCTTGTTTCCAGAATATCTTCAAACCCTGGTTGATCCAGCCTTACAGACAGCTTTAGGCAGGACTTCAGTTAAGCCTTGCACTTTCCCATCACACAAAAACCAGAAAACAAATGACACAGCTAGTTTTCCTAAGACTTGGTCAACATCTCTGTTTTCTTAGGGTCACCAAAAGATAACATCATCTCCTGACAGCAATTTAAAAAGAATGATGATCTATTCCTCCCGAAAAAGGTGTGAGTGGGTTTTGGTAATTTTTTGGTTGATGGTTGTTTGTCATTGTTTTCAGGGGTTGGTCACAAGTTGATGATAATGATCAGGGAGGAAAGAAAGTATAGCATATTAGATTTAGAAAAGTCTCTCTTTTTCTTTCCTATATTCTTTCTAAGGGGGAGAAAAGGGATGAAATGGAAGAAAGGGGAATATAAGAAAAATAGGCTAAAAGGCTAGATTATTGAATCTACTTTTAGATCAATAAAGATCAGCAAGACAAAGAGTTGTATATTAGTGAGAATTTTGTATATTGATAGAAATTAAGAATATTTTTGCTGTAACATACTGTATATATGTTTTAATTCTTGTATCAGCTATTGTACCTATGAAACTCATGTGAAAATTCAATGTGCAGTTCCAGCTCTTTTGAAAGTGGGTATTGCAAACTGCTAAGGATAATTATGAAATGCCAGCTAATAGTCAATTATAGAAATTTGTTTCCTAGGTTGAACATAGTGGTCATGGTGACAGTTTCACTAGTTATTTCGATATTCAGGATTGTTTTGCAAATATATATATATATATATATATATATATATATATATATATATATTTCTATATGATGCTGAAAATAGTCCATTCAAGATATGTGAAGAATTAAGAATTTTCATTTTGCATGGTACTAAACCTGTAGATTGCTTTTGGTAGAAGGGTCATTATTAATATGTTAATCCTACTGCTCCATGGGTATACGAGACCTTTCCATCTTCTGATATCTTCTCCAATTTCAAGTATCTTCCTTGCTTGGTTAAAGTTAACCCAAGATATATTATTTGATATTTTTTTTCCCAGTCCTCTTGCCATTTCTGTTTGGGAAGGCTACTGGCTTTTGTTTTGTTTGTGAATTAATTTGTTTAAGGCTACTTTGCTAAAAGTCTTTGACAACTATAGAAGTTTCCCAGTGGAAGGTGTAGGCTCCCTTGTGTATACCATCATATTTTCTTCAAATAAAGATACATTGATTTCTTGCTTTCTAATATATATCCCCTGATCTCTTTCAATTGTCTTATTACTCTAGCTAAACTTTAAGTATTATAGAATAGGTATGGAGAGATTTGAAAATCTTGCCTTGCTCCTTATTTTAGTGGAATTGCTTTGAGTTTTTCTCCATCTAAGTTGATGCTTGCTATGGGATTTCTGTAAACAATCTTTATTTTGTTTAAGTGTGTAACTTCTTTCCCTGATCTCTTCAGAACATTTTTCATGAGTGGGTGTTCAATTTTGTTAAAAGCCTTTGCTACATCTCATTGCTCATATAATTTTTTTTTTATTTTGTCTTTCAGTTTGTTTATATGATGGTTTAACCTTGACAGATTTTTGAATATGGAAGCATCCCTGCCTCGCTGGGATGAACCTTGCTTAATCATCGTGGATGATCTTTTTCATGAGGTTTTGAATTCCTTTCACAAGTATTTTTCTGAGTGTATTTGGATCTATGTTTATAAGGGAATTTATTCTCTAATTCTCTTTCTTCCTGGAATCTTCATGTGGTTCAGTTACCCTCTAGATATGAGGGTAACTGTGGGCTTATAAAATGAGTTTGGCAATGTTTCCTCTGTTTCTATTTTGTGAAATAATTTGATACATTTTGGCATTAACTGAGTCTAGTAGAATTCTGTGCTAAAAATTATCTGTCCCTGGAGATATTTAATCACTGCTTCTATGTCGCCTTGGGTTATAGGTCTGTTTAAGTTGCTTATCTGGTCTTGATTTAACTTTGGTAAATGACATTTTCCAAAAGAATTATAAATTAATTTTATATGTTTCAATTGGATGGAATAGAGGTTTTTAAAATATGTCCTAAAGATTCTCTGAATTTACTAGGTGTCTCTTGTTTTGTCCTTCTTTTCTTCTCTGACTTGTTAACTGGAAATCCCACTTCTGTTTGGATAAGAGTTTGTTTATCTTGTGGATTTTCTCAAGGACCATCTCTTTGTCTCATTGATTCTTCATATTGTTCTCCTTGTTTCTATTTTATTGGTTTTAGCCATAAGTTGATTATTTTTGCATTCTACTCTTCTTGGGTATGATTACTTCCTTAATACCACACCTGAAATCTTTAGAACAAGGAAGTAAATGAACTTTTGTTTTTAGTCCAGTCACTTTGGTATTTATATATTTCTTGTACTGTGATAGTCATCTCCTTTAGGTTAGAGAAATTTTCTTCTATGATTTTCTTAGAACCAGTTTTTAGGCCTTTAACCTTTGATTCTTCTCCTTTCTCTACTCTTATTTCATAATATTCCAGATTTCCTGGATATTTTGTGTCAGGAGTTTTTTAGATTTAACTTTTCCTTTCAATGTCATATCCATTTCTTCTATCCTTCTTCAGTGCTTGAGATTTTTTCTTCCATCTCTTATATTCTCTTGGGGTAGCTTTTCTCTGAGGTCATGTTTAAGTTCCTAAATTATATAATCCTAAATTTTTCCCAGTTTGGGTTCTCTTTATTGATTCTATTTCCACTTTCAGGTCTTTAGTGAGAACAGATGCATTCAGTAGGTTTTCTACTGAAGAGCTATAATGAAAATCGGTGATGGAATTTGGAGGAGGAGATGGCTCAGAATTTAATGTACATGCTTCCATGGCCAGGGTGGCCTATAGGGTTTCAGGCTTTGCCTGCTGGTATTGAGTGGCTGGGATAATGCAGTGAGTATGGGAAGGTAGGGTGTAGTAGAAGATTTATGGGATCTGCTAGGGATTGAAAGGACGACCAATATTTTCTGATATATAGCTGGAAATATGAGTAAAGGTTGGATTTGGAGGACAAGAGGGAAAGGAACAAATCTGCAATCAGCCTGTCTTATTCCCTGGCATAAGTGTTTTGTGGGTTCTCAGGGAGTTTATCCTTCACACTGAAAATGAACCTCTTCCAGAAGCCTAAGCAAAACTTTCTTTAAGACCGAGTGTGAATCAGAAGGGATTATGGGAACAGGACATGTTTAAGTAGATCTACTTGTTTTCTTTATATATTTTTCTCAGAGAAATATTTCCATCCTTGCCTTGCATTTTAGCTAAGTTTTCCTCTTAATAGATTCTTTTCAGAGCATAGAATAATGCTTACTTTGTGTGTATTTTTATAAAGAAGCATGTACCAACTTCATAGTGAAACATAGTCAAAAGCTCTACTCTGTCAGGTCTTCATACACAGGTGGAAATACCTGATGTATTCAGATCTTCCAAGCTTAGCTCCGTATTTGCTTCAGTCTCAAACATTATGGATGTCATAAACTATAAGAGCTGAGTACAATTTTTCAATTTTAATATAAAAATTTCAAAACAACAATATGCTCCAATGAAAAATTAATAATGTTTTTTTGTGGTATAAACTTCTACATATTTCTATAGGACTTTTTTGCTTGTCTATGCAATGGAATTGCTGGACCTCAGAATTTTTATGACAACTGTATTATATCTTCCTTTATTTTAAAATATTACCAAATAGGGCATCAATGTAGATATTACAAATATCCTATTTATAAGGCTTAGAATATGTGGGATTACAATATCATTTGTCCCTTCACTGGCCTAGAGGAGTGTCTTCTATTTCAGTATTTTATCACATGCTAACTAATAAAGTCAGATTCTATTTGCAGTGGCAGGAAAAAAATTCCTTTTTTTAAATCTGAGAATTATTCTTCAATAAAAGATAAGACAAGGCTTTTCCTACCAACCCCAAACTTTCTCCTTTCTGGGATACAAACACATCTTGGCTCTTTCTTTATTTTTTATAAAACACAACATTGGTGCAGTGTGACTAAGATTTAGAAACATGCAGGATCACAGCACTTGCTGCCACATGGACTTTGCAGCCACAGGGTCAATTGGTAGACCTATCTACTCAAACATCAGCGAATTGGTAAGCTCCTTTCCACTACTGGTCAGTGTAAATGTTCCCTGGTTCTGTTGAGCTCTCAGCCACCCTGTTGGTGTCCTTTATGAAGGAGGCATTCACAGTCATGACTGGCCATCTCATTGAACATTCATTTTAGAGCCTCTCCCCTGGATGACCCCCTCTTGCTCTCTGGGAAGCAGTTTGCTCTTGCTGCTGAAGAAAAATCCTAAGCTTAGGTAAACTGTTCTCCTTCTGGCTCTGAGCCCCACAGCTGGCCCAGAGCTTAGCTCCTACTTCACCACTGTGTGAAGACCTGGTGACATGGTCTGGCTGCCACCTTAGCTACCTCTTTAGGGCTATCACAACGCAGGAACCAGACAAATCTCTAGCTCCTCTCCTACTCTCACCCAGAAGGGAATTCTTCCCCTGCTGCCACACCTCCCGGTCTAATTCACAGGAGCTAAATTTGGTCCCATTATCCACAAACCAATAACTCTACAAGGCTGCTTAAAGGCATAAAGGCTTATGGTTCTTTTACAACTTGCCAGCATCTGGAGACCCTCCTCATTCATTCGCTGCTTGCCTTCTTGTTCCCCACCCCATGATTCTGCCCCCACTGCCCCAATTTTTTCCCAGCCAATGTGCCCTTTATCCCTGCCCCTCGCTCTCTTGCTCTAGGTGGCTGTCGCCTGACTATCCTCAGCTCTCCACCTTCTCTCTCTCTTTTTGCCCAGTACTTTGTTCTATGGAGCTGTCTCTGGCACATCCCTTTCCAGCAGCTGCCTTTTTGATGTTGGTTCGATCACTCTTGCCCCTCACAGCCCTGAGCACCTGGAGTGCACTCGATCTCCTCCCTGAGCAGAGTTGCTGCACACCCTGCCTCCAATAGTCTGCTCTGATGAGTGACAGGCCACTCTGCAGCCACCTCCTGATGCCAAGCTGCTCCATGCGTGCCCCTCACAATATGCTGCTTAGATTCGTCTGAATGGTCATCTTTGCCAAGCTTCTGCTGTTCTATTCTGACATACACAGCCACATTTCTACAGCTCTATTCTAAGGTATAACACATGACTTTTATTTCCATCTTAACTAGGGACAGTCCTATGACTGTCTGCAGTCTTTCTTGTGGGCAGATAAGGTTTTTCTATGCTATGGACAGTCCCCAGTTTGCTGTCTTTAGGAGAACAGCCTGTTAGAGTCACTTACCAATTAAGATAAGGTTTTTGTTTTATCCTGCTTTGGTAAATAATGATTTCCAAACAGTAAAAAGTTAAAGATCACTGACTCAACTATATGTTTAACCTTGTTTTTGCTATTATCATAAGTCACAGTGTGCTCTCTTTATTTGTTAGATACATCTAGGACAAGTAATTAAATAAACATACACTGTCTAACTCAGATATTCTCAATAGACTGGCTCTCAATTTTGTCAGAAATCTGCTAAATGTAATGTTTGGGCTTGTTGTGATAGACAGAAACTCCCAAATCCTAAGTTTTTCCTTTAAGGTCTCCGAAAAAGATATGGGAATAGCAGACAGGATTCTACCTAGATTGCGGTATGATAACCAGTGCAAAATACTGTTTCATTGCCTTGCCTGCTGCCAGGGCTTGGCCTACACTGTGGACAGAGGATACCCAGAGAGTTAAATGTCTCATATTGCCTAAGTCAAGGTGGGTCATTTCTCTAAGGTATCTACTCCACAGGAAAAAGCTTTTCGTCTGCTGGACCTGATGGCCATGCTGAGTCTGACCAAGTTGCAATGGAGACAACAGGAACCTGGATACTAAATAGGTAGTGACCTATAGGTCAACCTCTGTCATTTTAATTAATACATGACATTTAAATTTATAGTTAGAAGGCAACCAAAGGAAACTGAACTTGTGATTATAAAAGTAGATCATACAGTGGAATGTTTTATTAGGGTTAGGCTAATTTACAAGAACTCTGTTGTTTAATGTTAGGACAGTGGCACAGCAAGGAAATATGACCAGTTTACTCAGATTCCAGTGACTAGCATAGTTACAAACACAAGTTTCCTTTGGTTATCTTTTAACTATAAACTTAAAAATGTTTCTCATTATGCTATTCAGTCTCCTAGACAGAAGGAAAAACGCCCTTTTTTGTTCCTTTTGCTCCAGAAAAGGTTTTTGTCTTCCTAAGCTCATCTTAAAGACTGTTCATGCTTTTAACAAATTTATTGCTTTTGTAAGCTACAGAAAACCCACTCAGATCTACCTCTCATGGACCAAATAAACTCCATCCAGATAAGTACACCTGCCAATCAATATCCTAAGTTCCCACTTGCTACCTATCCCAAGAAGGTGGGATTCCTCCTCTGTGTCCCGGGCTTGGGAATCCCCTCAACCTCAACCACCAAGACTAAGGGTTTCAAATGTACTTTCAAGTATACATCTAAGAATTTTTTTCTCTCAAACATACTTAACTTTATTCTATACCTCTAGTATTTATATATGTATGTTTCAGAATCTTGTCAAGTCCAGGTGTTTACTCGAAATCTACATCCAGAGCAGCCCCAGAGAAGCAACCCACAGATGCTTCAATCTACTCTCACAGACACAGATGCTTCTACTGGACCTGTTCCTTCTTACCCACAGATGGTTCCACAGACGCATGACAAAAAACAAAAACAAAAATAAAAACAACAACAACAACAAAAAAAACACCAGCCAAATCTCGTAACTAAACTAACATTTCCATACCAATTTTCTTAGGTATCCCAGAGACACATTGCCCCAAAGTCAGCAAGAAGTAGCCAAAGATCACAATGATCCTATTCCTACTTCACCATCTCATGTTTCTAGTTTTTCCTTTTTTAAATTAAACTAAAATGGAGTAATGTTAGCATTCCTTCTAGGCTCTGCTGCAGTTACCAGGCATCAGCCAGGCATGCCTGACTCACTATAGAAGAGGGTGTTTGTCCCCTCCTCTCTCTTTCTCTTACTCTTTTACCCTACTACTCTGTTACTCTCTTACCCTCTCTGTCCCTTCCTTCCCCATTTCCCGCCCCATCTCTCCCCAAATATTCCTGGCTGGCATCTACTTTTTCTTCTCTCTCTCTCTCTCTCTCTCTCTCTCTCTCTCTCTCTGTCTCTCTCTCTCTGCCTTTGTCTATCTGTACTCTTTCAACTCCCTTCCACATGCAGTAAATAAGTTCTATTCCATACTATATCTTTCATATAACTGGTACCACGGTCTTGTAGAAGAACCCCCTTCCACCTCACCATACCACACATCTACCAAACATATTCCTGGTTCTTTCTTTCTTTTATATAAAACACAACAATCATCACACCATCACCTAACCATATGTCCTATCAGTTCACACAGACTGAACTGTCAAACACAGACTCTGTATGGGTCTGAGCTATGTCTTCTATATATACCATATGGGTGTATAGCGTTACATCCTTGTGTGACTCTAAACAGTGGGAGTAAGGGGTCTCTGACTTTTTGCCTGTATTTGGGACTACTGCTCCCATTGGGTTGCATTATCCAGCCTTGATATGAGAGAGTTTGTGCCTACTCTTATTGTAACTTGTTGGGCCATGTTTTGTGGATATCCCTGTGAAGCCTGCTCTTTTACTTGAAGGGAAACAGAGAAGTGAATCTAGAGAGGTGGGAGAAGTGACTGGGAAGAGGAAAGGAAGGAAAACCTGATCAGATGTAATATATGAGAGAAAAATAGAAGAAAGCAAACAAGAAAAAAACAAAAAAACAAAAGAGGAACAAAGAACACCTCTCTGATGATTAGAACAGTTGGAATACTTGGTCTCAGTTGGCTGAACTGTTTAGGAAGGATTACCATGTGTGTTCTTCATGGAGGATGTATGTCATTATGGGTAAGTCTTGAGGCTGCAAAAGGCCACAGGATTCCTTGTGATCTCTCTCTATCTCTTGTTTATGCTGGTGATCAAGATATAAGCTCTCAGCCTACTAGTACTTCAGTGCCATACCTTACTACCTGGTGCCATGATTCCCCTTTTTATGACTGTAAGCACCAAATTAACTGGTTTTGCCAAAAGTTGCCTTGGTCATAATATCTTATCATAACAACAGAAAAATAGCTAAGCCCAATTATGGGTAATGTTTTTAATATATAGTTTTGAAAATAAGTTAAAAGTGATTGTATTCCCTGGTACAGACTAGTTAAGTCATGGGTATTTGGTTTTCAACGTACATTGTGGAATTGGGCTCAATTACAAGTTTCCATGTGTGTAAGTGCCTAGTTTCACATTTATATCAATCAATTAAGGATATCTCCATTAGTTGCTCCATTGGTTTCAATGGTTCATACATGAGAGTTACTTGTTCTTCATACAACTTATCAGGTGAACAGTTAGCAGTAATTGCTCAAATTATAGTTCTAGACTATAGAGTTAATTTATAAGGTAGTTAATTTATCAGTATAAATTCATATTCTTCTTCCATACAAAACCTGATATAGATTATAGATCACAATTTATTTTTAAGAGTGGTTAGACTTCTCATAAGTAAGAGCTATGAGAATTTGGGTTTTGTGGCATGAAATGTTGGAAGTCTATTGTAAAAATGCTCCAATATTTTATAATGAATGCTAACTAAATTATGGAAAGAATAACTTGTTACATCAGGTCAAAACTATGTAAGTTCAGCTTTATAATAATGTCATTATGGGTATTTTCAGCAAAAACTTAATAAAATTTAATTCTAGATGCCAACAAAAATGATTGCTTAGTCTTAAAGTTAATTATAGGCTATGTTCATCACACAGTTTATTGTAATTTTAATCCACAAGTCACTATTATCAAAGATTTTTAAAAGAAGTTTTGATTCACTGTTGCTTATTCATTTCATAAAAGTGAATATAAAAGAACACAAAATAAATAGAACAATATTAAAAGATGCTAGTTCATTCATATTTTGAAAAATCTCTGTCTGCATGTCTACACAAGAATTTTACAGATTGAATCTGATTGAAAAAAAAAGATTCTATGGGAAAATATAACTACCAACTTTTAAATATTTTTTCTAAATATTTATAGTTCTATTTTTAATATTTGTCCTACTTAGTGCTACTATTGCTGTGATGAAACACAATAACTAAAATCAGCTTCGGGGGTTTAAGCCTGTGGTCTCTGCCATGCAGAGGATCCATATCCAAATAGCGCAGAGAAAAAGCTACCATCCCAGAAGTGTGGACAAGCCTGTGAGCAGGGTAGGGGGGTGGGGAGTAGCTAAGGCCAGTATCTCTGCTCAGAGGGATGTGACCAGAACCCTCAGGAGACAGGGACTGAGGAGTGGCCTTCCAGTTTCCTTCTGCAGCCTGGGTGCTGATCCTGTTACACAGGACTCCATACTCAGTGGCAGGAAATAACTGGTCTCCCAGATGTACCCACACACCTTCGAGTACAGGAAGACCACCACTTCTGTTCAAATTCCTTGATCAAGAGGAACCCACACAGATCAATCAGGACACAGAAACCAAGGAAGAGCAAGGGACAGGATCCTTCTGGTTTCTGTCTGTACACCAGAGCTGACGTTGTACCAGGTTTCTCCAAACCCAAATTCCTCTCAGAGAGAGCTGGTCTCCAAGGAGCACTGACATAAAGGCTTTCAGGAGTATCAAACCACAGTCAAGACAAGGGAACACCAGAGATAACCAGATGGCAAAAGACAAGGAAAAGAACATAAGGACCAGAAACCAAGTCAACTTGATATCATCAGAACCCAGTTCTCCCACCATAGCAAGCTCTGGAAACTCAACACACCACAATAGCAAGACTCAGATTTAAAATCACTTCTAATGATGATGATAGAAGACTTAAAGAAGGAAATAAATAACTCCCTTAAGGAAATACAAGAGGACACAGGTAAACAGCTAGAAGCCCTTAAATAGGAAATAGAGGAAAACACAACCAAATAGACAAAGGAAATGAACAAATCATCCAAGATCTAAAAAATGGAAATAGAAACAATAAAGAACTCATAAAGGGAGACAACCCTGAAGATAGAAGCCCTAGGAAAGAAATCAGGAGTCATAGATGCAAACATCAACAACAGAATACAAGAGATAGAAGAGAGAATCTCAGGTGAGGAAGATACCATAGAAAACATGGACATAACAGTCAAAGAAACCACAAAATACAAAAAGCTCCTAACCCAAAACCTCCAGGATATCCAGGATAAAATGAGAAGGCAGAACCTGAGGATAATAGGCATAGAAGAGAGTGAAGATTCCCACCTTCAACAAAATTATAGAAGAAGACTTCCCTAAGCTAAAGAAAGAGATGAACATAAAGATTGAAGAAGCTTACAGAACTCCAAATAGGTTGGATCAGAAAAGAAATTCATCCCGTCACATAATAGTCAAAACACCAAATGCACAAAACAAGGAAAGAATATTAAAAGCAGTAAGGGAAAGAGGTAAAGTCACATATAATGGCAAACCTATCAGAATTACACCAGAATTCTCATCAGAGACTATGAAAGCTAGAAGATCCTGTTCAGATCTCATACAGACCCTAAGAGAACACAATTGCCAGCACAGGCTGCTATACCCAGCAAAACTCTCAATTACCATAGATGGTGAAACCAAGACATTCCATGACAAAACCAAATTTACACAATATCTTTCTACAAAGCCAGCCCTACAAAGGATAATCGATGGAAAACAACAACACAAGGAGGGAAACTACACCCTAGAAAAAGCAAGAAAGTAATCTTTCAACAAACCCCAACAAAATAGTCACACAAACATAAAAATAACATTCAAAATAACAAGAAGCAGCAATCACTATTCCTTTATATCTCTTAACATAAATGGACTCAATTCCCCATTAAAAAGACATAGACTAACAGACTAGATACATAAACAGGACCCAGCATTTTGCTGCATACAGGAAACACACCTTAGTGTTAAAGACAAACACTAACTCAGAGTAAAGGGCTAGAAAACAATTTTCCACGCAAATGGTCCCAAACAATAGGGAGGAGTAGCCATTCTAATATCAGAAAAAATCGACTCTCAACCAAAAGTCATCAAAAAAGATCAGGAAGGACACTTCATCCTCATTAAAGAAAAAATCCACCAAGAAGAACTCTCAATTCTGAACATCTATGCTCTAAAAGCAAGGGCACCCACATTCATAAATGAAACTTTACTAAATCTCAAAGCACACATTGCACCTCACACCATAATAGTGGGAGACTTCAACACCCCACTCTCATTAAAGGACAGATCTTGGAAACACAAACTAAACTGAGACAGAGTGAAACTAACAGAGGTTATGGACCAAATGGATTTAAAAGATATCTATAGAACATTACATCCTAAATCAAAAGAATATACCTTCTTCTCAGTACCTCATGGTACTTTGTCCAAAATGGACCATGTAATTGGTCACAAAACAAATCTCAACAGATATAAGTAGACATAATCCCATGCCTCCTATCAGATCACTACGGATTAAGGCTGGTCTTCAATGGCAACAACAACAACAACAACAACAACAGAAAGCCCACCTACACATGGAAGCTGAACAACACTCTACTCAATGATAACTTGGTGAAGGAAGAAATAAAGAAAGAAATTAAAGACTTCCTAGAATTTAATGAAAATGAAAGTACAACATACCCAAAAGTATGGAACACAATGAAAACAGTGTTAAGAGGAAAACTCATAGCTCTAAGTGCCTCCAAAAAGAAGCTGGAGAGAGTATACACTAGAAGCTTAACAGTACACCTAAAATCTCTAGAACACCAAGAAGCTAATACACCCAACAGGAATATAATGCAGGAAATAATCAAACTCATGCCTAAAATCAATAAAGTGGAAACAAAGAGAACTATAAGCAAGAATCAACAAGAGCAGGAGCTGGTTCTTTGAGAAAATTAACAAGATAGATAAACCCTTAGCCAGACTAACCAGATGGCACAGAGACAGTATACAAATTAACAAAATTAGAATTGAAAAGGGAGCTTTAACAAGAGAATCTGAGGAAACTGAAAAAATCATCAGATCCTACTACAAAAACCTATACTCAATGGAATTTGAAAATCTGGATAAAATAGACAATTTTCTCTACAGATACCAAATACTAAAGTTAATTCAGGATCAGACAAACCATCTAAACCGTCCCATAACCCCTAAACAAATAGAAGTAGTCATTAAAAGTGTCCCAACCAAAAAAATCCCAGAACCAGATGGGTTTAGAGCAGAATTCTATCAGACATTCAAAGATGACCTAATACCAATACTCTTCAGTCTATCTACAAAATAGAAACAGAAGGAACATTACCCAATTCATTCTATGAGGCCACAGTTACACTGATACCAAAACCTCACAAAGACCCAAAAAAGAAAGAAAACTTCAGACTAATTTCCCTTATGAATATCGATGCAGAAATACTCAATAAAATTCTCACAAGCCAAATACAAGAACACATTAAAACGATAATTCACCAGGAACAAGTAGGATTCATCCCAGGGATGTAGGGATGGTTCAATACCCAGAAATCCATCAATGTAATCCACCACATTAACAAACTCAAATAAAAAGTTACCTGGTCATTTTATTAGATGCTGAAGAAGCATTTGACAAAATTCAACAGCTGTTCATGATATAAGTCTTGGAAAGTTCAGGAATTCAAGGCCTATACCTACATATAGTAAAAGCAAACACAGCAAAGCAGTAGCCAACATTAAATTAAATGGAGAGAAACTTGAAGCATTCCCACTAAAATCAGGGACTAGTAAAGGCTGTCCACTCTCTCCCTATCTATTCAATATAGCATTAGCTAGAGTAATTAGACAACAAAAGGAAGTCAAAGGGATCAAAATTGGAAAGCAAGAAATCAAAATATCACTATTTGCAGATGATATGATCATATACTAAAGTGACCCGAAAAACTCCACCAGAGAACTGCTACAGCTGATGAACAACTTCAGCAAAGTGGCTGGATACAAAATTAACTCAAGCAAATCAGTAGCCTTCTTATACTGGAAGGATAAACAGGCTGAGAATGAAATTAGGGAAATGACACCCTTCACAATAGTCAAAAACAATATAAAGTATCTTGTTTTGACTGTAACCAAACAAGTGAAAGATTTATATGACAAGAACTTCAAGTATCTGAGGAAAGAAATTGAAGAAGACCTCCGAAGATGGAAAGATCTCTTATGCTCATGGACTGGTAGGATTAATATAGTAAAAATGGCCATCTTGCAGAAAACAATCTACAGATTGAATGCAATCCCCATCAAAATTCCAACTCAATTCTTCATAGATTTAGAAAGAGCAATTCTCAAATTCATTTGCAATAACAAAAACCACAGGATTGCAGAAACTATTCTCAACAATAAAAGAACTTTTGGGGGAATCAGCATCCCAGACCTCAAACTGTACTGCACAGCAATAAAATAAAAACTGCATAGTATTGGTACAGTGACAGGCAGGTAGATCAATGAAGTAGAACTGAAGACCTAGAAACGAACCCACAAACCTATGGTCACTTGATCTTTGACAAAGGAGCTAAAACCATCCACTGGAAAAAAGACAGCATTTTCAACAAATGATGTGGGCTCAACTGGAGGTCAACATGATCCATTCCTATCTCCCTGTACAAAGCTCAAGTCCAAGTGGATCAAGGACCTCCACATAAAACCAGATACACTGAATCTAATAGAAGAGAAAGTGACGAAAATTCCTGAACACATGGGCATAGGGGAAAAGTTCCTGAACAGAACACCAATGGATTATGCTCTAAAATAAAGACTCAACAAATGGGACTTCATAAAATTGCAAAGCTCTTGTAAGGCAAAGGACACTGTCAGTGGGACAAAACAGCAACCAACAGATTGGGAAAATATCTTTACCAATCCTACATACAATAAAAGGCTAATATCCAATATATACAAAGAACTCAAGAAGTTATACTCCAGAGAACCAAATAACCCTCTCAAAATATGGGGAACAGGGCTAAAGAGAGAACTCTCAACTGAGGGAACTCGAAGGACTCAGAAGCACCTAAAGAAATGTTCAAGATCCTTTGTCATCAGGGAAGTACAAATCAAAACAACCCTGCGATTCCACTTCACACCAGTCAGAATGGCTAAGATCAAAAACTCAGGTGACAGCAGATGCTGGAGAGGGTGTGAAGAAAGAAGACCACTCCTCCATTGCTGGTGGGATTGCAAGCTGTTACAACCACTCTGGACATTAGTTGGTGGACCCTCAGAAAATTGGACATAATACTACCTGAAGACCCAGCTATACCACTCTGGACATATTCCCAGGAGATGCTAAGACATCTAATAAGGACACATGCTCCACTATATTCATAGAAGCCATATTTTTAATAGCAGGAGCTAGAAACAACCCAGATGTCCCTCAACAGAGGAGTGGATATAGAAAATGTGATACATTTACACAATGGAATACTACTCAGCTATTAAAAATAATGATTTCATGAAATTCACAGGCAAATGGATGGAACTTGAAAATATCATCCTGAGTGAGGTAATTCAGTCACAAAAGAAGAAACATGGTATGTACTCACTGATAAGCGGATATTAGTTCATAATACGCATGATTCAATTCACAGCAACTGTTCTGTTGGACAGAGTGTGTGGTCCCAGGTGGAGGAGTTGAAGAAGGGACTGAAGGAGATGAGGGAGTTACAGCCTCTTGGGGAGGGAGCAACAGTGTTAATTGGTCAGGAACCCTGGTGCTCCCAGAGACTGGACCACCAACAATGAATGCATATGGAGGGTCCCATGGTGCTGTCCACTTATGTGGAAGAGGAGAGCCTTTTTGGCCATCAGAGGGAGGAGAGACCTTTGGGTGTGAGCGTGTTAGATCCCCAGTATGTAGGAGGGAAGATGGGAGTGGGTTGGTGGGTGGGAGAATACCCTCATAGAGGCAGGGGGAGGTGGGATTGAATAGGGGTTTTCCAAAGGATAGACATGGAAAGGAGAAAACTTTTGAAATGTAAAAAAATATATTTAAAAAATCAGCTTTGGGGCAGGGGAGGTTTTGGCATATACTTTTGCATCTTAATCTCTCATTGAAGGAAGCCAGGGTAGTAACTCAAACTGTGTAGAAACCAGGAGACAGAAGCTGATATAGAGGCCAAAGAGGGGTGCTGCTTACTAGCTTGCTCCGTGGTCTCCTCAGCCTCCTTTCATATAGAATTCAGGATCACAGTCCTACAGGTGGCTCCATCCACAATGGGCTCTGTCTTTTCACATGAACCAATTAATAGGGAAAATGCCTTAAAGGGTTGCCTACAGCTGGGTCTTACAAAGGCATTTCCTCAATTAGAGCTCCCTTGTCTCCAATGACTCTAGCTTGTGTCAAGTTGACATAAAACTAGCCACCAAAGTATTATTAGTAAATAATAATAATAATAATTAATAATGATATAATAATAATAATAATAATAAGCTGGTCTTCAGTATCCTTGGAATCCCATGAAAGTTGGCTCTAAGGGCAGTGAAGGCATGCTAGCAAGGTGAGAGCAAGCAGGCAAAGAACAGAAAGTTCCTTCTTCCATGCCCTTATGTGTACTTTCAGCAGAAGGTGTGCCCGGGTTATTGGTGGGTCTTCCCTCTTTAAAGGATCTGTATTAAGGGTTTGTCTTCTCACATCAAAGATCCAGATTAAAGATCAGGATTAGAAGTGGATCTTTCCACTCAGAATTAAGCAAAAATCTCTCACAGGTGTGCCCCTCTGTTTTTGTTCAGGACATCTCAGGCATAGTCAAGTTGACAATGAAGAATAGCCATCACAACTAGATATACTTAGCCTTTATTCCACAGTTAACTCTCAGACATCTGTCTTTACTAGTGAGATATTTCTGAACTCTGAAATGGCATTATTTATGTCCATTTATCCCCACTGAGCTCTGAGGGGAGGAATATAATGAAGACATCCCATGTGTGTGTCACAAGTCTCTCTGTGTAACGTCTTGCTGTGAGTCTCTATATTTGTTGCCATCTGATACAGGAAATTTTTTCTGATGGTTGTTAAGTATGACACTGCTTTATAATTGAAGGGACTATTAAATAGATGCATCAACTTACTGTTGAGATGATTGTAAAGTTTGTGATTTGATCAACTTGAGTACAAATGTCTTTTAAAGTAATTTACATGGCAGTGCAGTGCATTTACTTCTATAGTTTGATATTCTTGGTGTGTGTTGTATTTTTTTTTCTTTTCTTCTTTCTTTCTCAATTTTTACTCTTTCAATCCTCCCTCCCTTCCTTCCTTTTTTCTTCCTTCCTTCCTTCCTTCCTTCGTTCCTTTCTTCCTTCCTTTTCAATTGAACTGGTGAAAACAAAGAGTAAATCAGTCCTGTAATCACAAATGCTCCCTGGGCCTTGCATCTAACACCATCTGGCCACAAAGACAGCATCCTATTTATTACATACCAAAGCCTGGATCCTGCTGATGCATAAACAGTAATTAAAACACAAGCCAGCCATGCATGCCAGATCTGTTAGAACTATCCTTTGAGTATCATAGAGTTTCTATGCCAATGCGCTTATTGAGAAATTGGCTAGTGATTAAAGATTAATGATTTATGTCTACAAGTGAGGTTCATTTGCTGCTTACTGAAATATATTTGACAGCATCTTTCTGATTTTCCTAGAACCCATACTCACAGAGATATTCTTAAGACAATTTTCAGTTAATTTTAAACATGAGCTTGAGATGTCAACATATATAATCACAGGTATTTTAACATTCATTCTTGGTAATAGCATTCTCTTTTCGTATGTCCTCTTGTATAACTATGGTTATTTTCTTTGGTATCAAGCATAAATCTTACATTTTCCATATTGAAAAAAAACAACCATTTAGTTTTCTTTCTTTTATTTTTATTTAGTCTTGCTTCTGTAATTCATATCTGCTCTGGCTGGTCAGTCTCTGCTTAAAGCAACAGGACATGATGGATGAAAAAGAAAAACCACGGAGGCATTTCCAACGAAGCTGGATTTTGCCATTGATTAATCAGTGTTTTGCTTTTTAAGGTGTTACAATTTGTTGATTCCCATGAGAAAGATAACTGTAAAATAAACTAGTAGCTGGTATTCTTTTTTATGTGAATACAGTTTTTCCTCTCTTTATTCCTCCCAGTTGCTCCTCACTGCCTCTTGTATCAGGATCTACCCAGTTTGTGACACTCATTTGAAAATAACAGGTTTCTAAGTATTTATAACAAATCATAACAATATATAATATAATATGATATACTAAAAACCATCATATTGCTGTTGGACAATTCAAGACAACAGAAAGGTAAAAGAACCCTAAAAGAAGGTACAAGAATCAGAGGCCCATTCATTTGTACATTCAGGAACCACATCAAAGTACTAACCTGAAATCTATAGTACATACACAGAGGACCCAGTGCATCCCTGTGTAGGTTCTGTGCATGCAGTTTAGTATCTGTGGATTCATATGAGCTTGGATCAATTGTTTTAGAGGGCTCCTCTCTTAGTGTTCTCTGTCCCTTCTTTGTCCCCCAATCCTTCTGCCCCCTCTTCTGTTCGGTTTCCTGAGGTCTGAGGAATTTGATGGCAGCATCCAATTTCAAGCTGTGTGTTCCAAGGTCCTCTCTCTCTCTCTCTCTCTCTCTCTCTCTCTCTCTCTCTCTCTCTCATGTCTTGATGTGGTTTTCTGTATCTGTTCCCACCTGCAACAGGAGAAAGCTTCTCTGATAATGGCTGAGTAAAGCACATCTAAGAAGAATGTCATCAGGAGTCTTTTTATTGTTACTTTTTTTCAGACAAGTGTTAAATATTTGTTTTTATCCTAGCTCTCTGGACTATATAGACGCTGGTTCTTGGTCACCCAAGCAGTGTCTGGTATGGATTCCAGCTAATGGAGTGAGCCTTAAGTCAAATCAGAGAGTGATCGGCGACTTCTTCAAGCTTTGAGTTGCCTTTGCCATATCATGTTTTGCAAACAGACAGATAGATTAAAGGTTTTGTGGTTGAATTGGCATTTAATTTTCCCTTTTGGTCACCTGCACAGCAATTTTTTTGGCTCACAGACACTAGAATATGGGGGTGAATGTTCTATGCATTTAACAGCTTGTATTTTCCATGTTCAGTGAGTTGTGAGGGTGTTATCTTTAGCAATGGGGTGTTTCTGTCCATTTGTGGAGAGCAACCTATTGTCTTGGCAAAAACCTAGGCTGTTTAGGCAATTTTCAAGGGAATATTTTGGCTGACAGAGTAATTGGATGAAACTCAGTTCTGGGACTGAAAGCTTCATTTGGTGACAAGAGATGGCCAGTGGGAGTTTTGTCTCCCTCATTATTTGGAGACTTAATTATGACCCCTTCATACGTATAAGAGGTTTCTACGGCATAGGGTTCCATACTTCCCCTCAAATGCTCCTAAATGCTCCTCGATTCTATCTGTTTGTCCCCTTATTTTCTCTCTCAATTCCATCTTCCCTCCCTCTTCTCATCCAATCCTCCCTCTTGTCTTTCTCTTCTTCCACTCACATTACTCTATCTATTTAATTTCTCCTTCCCAGGGAGATTCCCGTCTTTGCTCTATTCCCTTCCTCTATGTCTATCCTCTCTGGGTCTATGGGTTGTAGCTTGGTTATCATTTGTTTAGTAGCTAATATTGAGGTATAACTGAATACATTAAATATCTATTTTTCTGGGTCATAGTTACCTTGAGAGAGACCCAACAGGTGTCTAGGTAGGAAATGAACCCTTGAAGAAATGAGAATAAAACTCCAGTTCAGGTTGACTTCAATTTGGATCAGACTTCAGGAGTTTAAAGCTATGCACTTTATCGGTACCATACTTAAACACTGAGCAAAGGTGGGAAAAAGGGTTTCAGGCAATAATCATTTTAATTCCAGGCATACAATAAAGCTTAAGGTGTGACTACATAAAAACCCTTTTACAAAGTACTTGTGACCATGAGTATAGTTTCTATAGCTAAAAGACCTAAAATCTAATGTGGTCCCTGACTAAGATAGTATAGAAATCAGCAGGCCATAAGGTAAGCTAGAAATTTACCCTAAGGATGGATAATGGTCTATTGAGGGGAGAGTCTGGGGTAAGCCTTCTAGGAAATTTGGGAGAGAGTTGCCTCTTTAGTGTTGGTTCTCACCCTTTCTAATGCTACAGCCCTTTAATACAGATTCACACGTCACTGTGACCCTCAATCATAAAATTATTTTTGTTGCTATTTCATAAGTATAATTTTCTACTTTTATGAATAATAATGTGAATATGTTTGGAGAGAAAAGTTTACCAAAGGTATTGGGACCAACATTTTGAGAAATTCAGCTTTATACCAAAAGGTGGGTGATGTATGACTACACAGAGAGTCACTGACAAACATTTTAACAAAATTCACTCCCACACTTCTTGATGCAAAAACAGGTATTTATCTTGTCTACTGAGAAGAAGACCCATGTGTTCAACATCCTGGTTTCCTTAGTGATCTTTATGTACGAGGACCTTTGTACGCCAACATTGCCTCACTCAGGGTGATTTATCTTGTGTTAAATTCATTTTCCTGAAAATTTTATAATGTCATTTTGTTGTTGGTACAATTGAGTGATACTCCACTGTGTAAATGTACCCCATTTTCTTGATCCATTCTTCTGTTGATGGACCTCTAAATGGTTTCTAGTTTCTGATATTATGAATAGAGCAGCAATAAATGTGGTTTACTCAGGGTTCTATGAGAGGATGAAACATCCTTTGGATATATGCACAAGAGAGGTATAACTGGAGCTTGAGATAAATGAATTTCCATCCTTCATAGAAACTACCACATTGATTTTCATAGTATCATCTCAAGGTACAAGTTTGCTCTCCCAACAGCAATGGAAGAATGTACTCCTTGCTCACATCCTCAGTAGCATCATCTGTCACTTGTATTATTGATCTTAGTAGTCGGAAGTTCAGAAGACATACAATGTGCTCCAGAGCAGAGTATAGGAATTTTTCTGTTTGCTTGTTTGTTTTAAGGATTGGGAAGAGGGAGATGAGAAAGTCTTGCTATGATTACTAGCTGGTTTGGAACTCATTATGTGCATGAGATTGGCCTCAAACTCACAGAAATCCACTGTACTAACCTTATATATGCTGAAATTACATATAGCCAGAGTGGTACTCACGGTCTCTGTCTCTCTGTGTGTCTCTCTGTGTCTCTGTCTCTGTGTCTCTGTCTCTCTCTCTCTCTGTCTCTCTCTCTCTCTCCTTTTAGGTTCTGAATCCCTAGAATTATTTAAATAATCTAATTCACTCATATCAACCACAATATAACTTTCTTCGTAAATGCAGTAAAGTATTAGTGAAAATATGGCTGACCTCTTTATAACTTTAATGGCTCTATAAACGCAGAACTGAGGTAATTTATAAAGCTGTTAGAATTAATTCTGCTATTAAAATAAACTCCACATTACATTACATTATGACAGTAGTAACCAAACTATGAACTTCTGAGTCAGCAAAGGGAGCCAACAGTGATGAAAGCTGATTGCAGCTAACGGAACAGGATTGTAGTTTGCCTGGTCAGGAATGCTCCATTTCTCCATGTGAACTGCCTTGTCCTTAGGGACCATTTTTCTTCCTTGTCAATGGCATTTTTATATGTAATGCTCTTTTGCTTTATTGGTGGGTAGATATTTGGCCAAATTTGTCCCTTTGTTTACTTGGTAAGATTCTTATACTGACTTATTCATGGAAACTCAGTGTTCAAAAATGTTTTAGAATTTGATGCACAGTTCCTGAAATCCAGTGCCTCCACAGACACAGCTCTCAGGTCTACCAGTGGACATGATATTCAAAGAGATTCACGTGCATTGATGAAATACTCCCAACTCAATCTTATACATCCAACATACAAATATCTGCACCAGCAAAATTATCAATAGTTACAAATCTTAGCCATTCAAGTTTCTGCCCACTTGCTTAAAGGACAAATAGTGGATATTTGAAGATAAAAATAAAGTATTTTCTATAAAGAAGTAGAAAAATACATAGAGGTAGAAGCAGCTAATACTAAAAAGTGGTTGCTTAGCTGTTAAAATTCTCAAATCGCTGAAACTGATTCAAGCATATTTTAAAAAGAATTTAAAAATCTGTAGTTTGCTACATAAACATGCATGTGTAATCAGGTAAAAGGAAGAGATCAGATACCATTATAGAGATCATACATTTACCTCTTATGTGTGTATGTATGTGTGTGTATGCATATGTGTGTACATGTGTTTCTGTGTGTGTTTGTGTGTGTGTGTGTGTGTGTGTGTGTGTGTGTGTTACAAACAAGGTGGAGGATCCTTCATGTTGAGATTAAGGGAGTAAAGACTGATGGAAATTCTGAAGTTTCCTGACTAAGGGAGATGACTGAGCAGAATGAAGTTTATTGATAAGAAAACATGAACTAAGGGGCCTCTGGGAAGAACTCCAGGCATTTCCAAGATGATTTGCTTTGCATTTGTCTTTTCTGTAGTTGCAGACAATTACTAAATCTGCTTATGATTGTCCAGTTTTATTTAAAATGATCTATACCTGCACACATACAGAGACATATACAGAGACACAGATACACAGAGACACAGACATACACAAATAGACACAAACAGTCATACATACAGAAACATATATACACAAACATACAAAGGAAAATACATTTTTAAAAATGACATCTGAGCTATGGCCAAATCCTGAATGCCATCTTTTTGTCTCTCTGCGTCTGTACACTAAAATACATAGTAGAAAACCTTAATGCTTTTTAATTATTTTAAATCTTTCATGATACAGACAAAACTGTTGCTAACTATAAGAACCTGAATTAACAATAGCTTCTCAATGTTCATTCCTGTCAGAGTCTCTTTGCCTTGTAGCCTCCCATCAGGGAAATAAATATTCTTTTTTCATGGAATTCTTTGTACTGGGTTTTATGACTGAAGGTGGACAAGTAACTTTAAGTAAACCAGAGTTTATTTTTCTGACATTTCTTTCCGACTTTTTAAAATTTAAAACTCAGATTCAAGAGCTCAAATTATTCTTGAAATGGTGATTGACATATTTTGTAATGATCTCCTTCAACCTGACCACTTACCTTAACAGTAAAGGTTACTGGGCAGCCATTCTGTACTGTCCACGACACAGCTTGGGATGACAAGCTCCACTCATAGTCCCGACTTTTGGCCTAGGCTTTTATTTAGACAGTTTTAAAAATTCTTAGGAAAAGTTAATTTTTTCCAGAGTACTCAATATATAAGAAGAAGTATAGTTCAGCAGTGCCTCCAGCTTCTTAAAAGTCTGTCTTCACCCTCAAAACAAGGATCATCTCAATGTCAAGCAGTGCTGTCTTGTGAGGACTTCTCTTTCCAGGTGATTTACACTCACAGACTGCAGTTGTTAATTATCTGGATATTTTAGGGATTATTTCAGGAAATTAAACATGAATGTTCAAGATAATTGTTTCAATTCTATACATTAATTTTGTTTCTAAACATGTACTTTGTGGGGTTCACTTTACTGGGGGTATGCTAAAGACTACTATTATCATGAAAACCTTGGAAACACTTGGCATATGCTGAATTATTTCCAAGTCACAAAAATTATTAATTTAATCAGTCTCTCTCTCTCTCTCTCTCTCTCTCTCTCTCTCTCTCTCTGCCTCTGTGTGTGTGCATGTGTGTGTGTGTGTGTATTTGGTGGGTATTGGAGATTGCTTTAATTCAAGTTCGGGAAAACCACTGCTTGATTAATTTAAACTTTACCCTTCATTATCTACTGTATTTTCTTTCTAAAATTAGATGTATAATTGTGTATTTAAATACAGTCTTAGATCATGAAAGAAGTAGTCCAGTGTGTAATTTTAGCAATTATTATACCAATAATTTCATTTTAGATACCATTTCCTGACATATGTGGTGCGCCCTTCATGTGTGCAAACCAAACTTACCTTTGCTTCAACATTTATTACAGTTGTAAAACCACACTGGCTTTAGTCTTCATTTTGGTTGAAATGCAGAGCACAAAGTTGGAACTGCAGATGGCAAGAACTCCCACTCTAATGACAGGACTAGAAAGGGGATATAAGAAGACTGCTTTTGATTGAAGGAGCAGAAAGGAATGGCAACTGCATAGGAAGACCAGCAGTCTCAACTAACCAGGACCCCTGGGAGCTCCCAGAGACTGAGCTACCAACCACAGAGGATAGACAGCTGGTACAAGGCCCCCAGCACATATGGAACAGAGGACTGCCTTGTCTTGCTTCAGTTGGAAAGGATGTGCCTAGTCCTATATAGACTTGAGGCCCCTCAAAAGGGGGATGCCTTGAGAGAGGGGAAGGCAGAAGGGAAGCACCATATCAGAGCAATAGGGTAGGGGAAGGGGTAATGGGATGAAGAACTGTGGGAGGGGGGACCAGGAGGGGAATGTAACATCTGAAATGTAAATAAATAAAATAATTAATTTAACATTTAAAAAAGAAGACTGCTTTTGTAGAAGAGGATTGGAATGCAGGTGGCCAGATGACTGGGCCTTCCTGAGTTAAGAATGCTGTGAGAAGATTCATGTCCTTGCTGTGCTGTGAGGAAGAACTAATTACTAATTTCTCCAAGCCCAAGGACCGGACTGCAAAGGATGACTTACATGAATCTCTTGACGTTTCAAGGACATGGCAGACAAAGGCTTTACTTGAGCTCATTGCCAAACCGAAGGCAAAAGGGGCAGGGAAAGATTCAGCAGGAGAGTTGGAAAGACCGTAGGGGTTTTGTTCAATTTGATTATGGGTCCTGGGTGTGTTGTTCCTGGGGGTCCAGAGTACAGTGGTGTCTGGGTCAGGTGAATTGGTTCCGGGAAAGATTTCCAGTAACCTGCCAAAGAAAAGGCTATCCTCTCTTATGTCAGATGCGATCAGTAAGGTACCGAGGGAAGGATGCTAAACAAGAGAAACAAAGTCCACAGAAACCACTAATTAGCCCAGATCACCAGAAAACGGAAGTCAGATCAGAGGAGCACTTTCCAGTACCACATTTCTTTCTCTTTCTTCAGCTTATTTCCCTGTTTTCTGTTCAGCAGTAGGATAGTGAGAAGGAAGTTTTTAAGAAAAATGGGTAATGAAGATTATCATCCCAGGGCTCTTACTTGAAACAGATCATGGGGCAAGAACTGTGTCCTTCAGATGACCTCTAGAATCCTCCCCTAGTACTCTCTTCCTACCTTCAACTGTAGTGTGTATTTTCTCAAAACAAAAGACTGTGGATACAGAATATTGATTCTAACCTGGAGATTTACCTTTAAATGAAAGCTGGAGTTTATTTTGTTATACAGGAGTAAGTGGAGCGGTTATTGAACCTGGAGGCCCTTTTATTGTCTGAGAATGAGTGTAAAATCATAGGGCTTGTGCAAGATTTCATCTAAGAAGAGAAAAAGAGCCGATTCCCACACAATGGGCTCGGCTGGGCCCAGAGAACACAGAGTTTTCCTAATCCGATCTTGCTCATTAAACATGCTAACTACTTAAATATCTTTCATGTAGCAAATCCTCCTTGGCACATATTAGGTGCGGTTGGTTCTGTTCGTCTGCAATCCAGCATTCTACAGAAATGCTATGCATAATTTTCATCTTGTGGTACAATTGCTTATATTGTATATTATCGTTATATTGTGTATTATGTTCACTACGCCATTTCCAAAGGCTGAACTGATCTTTAAAGTCGTATAAACCTCAGTTTGCTATTCTTCTGTTTCGCTTGCTCTGTAGTCTAATTATACAATTGCTTATTCAAATCTGAGGAATTTTTTTCTATAAGGTAGTGATTATGAAAATGCGTTTTTTCTTGCTTTCTTGCAAGACAGCATTGTTAGTCTTCTCATTCAAAGCTGCCAGCACAAATCTCTGCCCTTTAGCCAAAGAAAGCTCATGGGCTTTAGACACTTTCTTTTGATATTTTTTTGTTGTTGTTGTTGTTCCATTTCTGTCATTGTTCACGAGTCATCTCAAGGATTTAGGATATTTTAGGATCCCTGAAATAATACTTGCATGCACTAGGTCGTGTTTGGTATTAATATTCAGTCCTAATTTATTCTGGTTTTCTGTAATTGAGAAATGTGAGTGTATGACTGAGCCACAGGGGTACAGTAGAAGGAGCTGCTCAAAGGTGGCCTTACCTCCACCGCACAGGGCTAACACTAATCTTTCAGGCCCTCATTCCCACTGCTTTCAGGGAAGAGACTCATGAGCACAGGCCCCTTGGCAAGTGTTCCTCTGGAGGAGGACATGCTCAGCTGCCACACTGCTTTCAATGACATTAAATATATTAATTCCGAAAGAGCTTTTACAGTGTCATTCAACTTTGTGTGTTATATCAAAAACTTTCATAGTCTGTGACTTTTCCTTACATTTTATTGCCACTTGTTTAGCTACACTTTTAGCAAATGTCAAAATGGGTTTACTATTAAGATTTGTACACACACATATCATTGTACAATTACTGTATACATCCACCATAACATTGCTTATTTAATAAAATACTTTCATTTATTTTAATAATAATACACCATGTATTCTTTAATGCCATTGTTTTAAAAATAATTATTTCATTTTTATATAAAATAAATAATTGTATTTATAAAATAAAAATAGTTTTTAAAATTATGTTCTCATAAATTTTTTTTGTACATTGACTTATTTATTAAAATATTAATATATTTAGCAAAAAAGTAAAGTATTAAAAAAGTGTGAAATAGATCCTTCTGGTTTTTCTTTGCAACCCAGAGCTGACCCTGCACCAGAGCTCTCCAAACTCAAATTCCTCTCAGAGAGAACTAGGCTTCAAAGAGCATTGACACCTAGGCTTGCAGAAAAAACAAGCTACTGTCAGAGAGCGTAAGACCAGCTAATGTCAGAGATGTATAGATGTTGAAAGGCAAGGGCAAGAACATAAGGACCAGAAACCAAGGCTACTTGGCATTATTAGAACCCAGCTCTCCCACCACAGCAAACCCTGGATACCCCAGCACACCAGAAAAGCAAGACTCAGACTTAAAATCACATCTCCTGAGGATGATAGAAGATTTTAAGAAGGAAATAAATAACTCCCTTAAAGAAATACAAGATTACACAGGTAAACAACTAGAAGATCTTAAAGAGGAAACACAAAAATCCTTTAAAGAACTACAGCAAAACACAATCAAACAGACGCAGGAAATGAACAAAACCATCCAGAAACTAAAAATAGAAAGAGAAACAATAAAGAAATCACAAAGAGAGACAACCCTTGAGTTAGAAAATCTAGGAAAGAAATCAGGAGTCATAGATGCAAGCATCACCATCAGAATACAAGAGATAGAAGAGAGAATCTCAGGTGCAGAAGATACCATAGAAAACATTGACACAAGAGTCAAAGAAAACGCGAAATGCAAAAAAGCTACTAACTCAAACCATACAGGATATCCAGGATAAAATGAGAAGGCAGAACCTGAGAACAATAGGTATAGAAGAGAGTGAAGATTCCCAACTTAAAGGACCAGTACATATCTTCAACAAAATTGTAGAAGAAAACTTCCCTAACCTAAAGAAAGAGATGAACATAAATATACAAGATGCCTACAGAACTCCAAATAGATTGGATGAGAAAAGAAATTCCTCCCATCACATTATAGTCAAAACACTCAAAATAAAGAAAGAATATTAAAAGCAATATGAGAAGAAGGTCAAGTAACATATAAAGGCAGACCTGTCAGAATTACACCAGACTTCTCACCAGAGACTATGAAAGCTAGAAGTTCGTGGGCAGATCTTATACAGTCTCTAAAAGAAATGCCAGCCCAGGCTGCTACACCCAGCAAAACTCTCAAAAATCATAGATGGTGAAACCAAAATATTTTATGACAAATCCAAATTTGCACAGTATGTTTCCACAAGTGCAGCCCTACAAAGAATAATAAATTGAAAACGCCAAGTCAAGGAGGGAAACTACACCCTAGAAAAAGCAAGAAAGTAATCTTTCAACAAATTCAAAAGAAAATAGCCACACAAACAAAAAAAAAATAACATTGAAAATAACAGGAAGCAACAATCACTATTCCTTAATATCTTTTAACATCAATGGACTCAATTCCCCAATGAAAAGACATAGCCTGACAGACAGGATCCATAAACAGGATCCAGCATTTTGTTGCATCCAGGAAACACACCTCTGTGTTAAAGACAAACACTATCTCAGAAAAAAGGGCTGGAAAACAATTTTCCAGGCAAATGGCCCCAAGAAACAGGCTGGAGTAGCCATTATAATATCTGATAAAATTGACTTTCAACTAGAAGTCATAAAAAAAGATAAGGAAGTACATTTTATACTCATCAAAGGAAAAATCTACCAAAAACTCTCAATTCTGAACATCTATGCCCCGAATGCAAGAGCACCCACATTCATAAAAAGAAACTTTACTAAAGCTCAAAGCACACATTGCACCTCACACAATAATAGTGGGAGACTTCAATACCCCACTATCATCAATGGACAGATCTTAGAAACACAAACTGAACAGAGACACAGTGAAACTAGCAGATGTTATGAACCAAGTGTATTTAACAGATATCTATAGAACATTACATCCTAAATCAAAAGAATATACCTTCTTCTCAGCACCTCATGGTACTTTCTCCAAAATTGATCATATAATTGGTCACAAAACAAACCTCAACAGGTATAAGAAGATTGAAATAATCCCATGCCTCCTATCAGATCACTATGGGTTAAGGCTGGTTTTCAATGGCAACAACAACAACAGAAAGCCCACATACACAAGGAAGCTGAACAACGCTCTACTCAATGATAACTTGGAAGAAATAAAAAAAGAAATTAAAAACTTCCTAGAATTTAATGAAAATGAAAGTACAACATACCCAAACCTATGGGACACAATGAAAGCAGTGTTAAGAGGAAAACTCATAACTCTGAATGCCTCCAAAACTGGAGAGAGCGTATACTAGCAGCTTAACAGGACATCTGAAAGCTCTAGAAAGCCTAATACACCCAAAAGGAGTAGAAGGCAGGAAATAATCAAACTCAGGGCTGAAATCAACCAAGTAGAAACTAAAACAACTATACAACGAATGAACAAATCCAGGATCTGGTTCTTTGAGAAAATCAACAAGATACATAAACCCTTAGCAAGCCTAACCAGAGGGCATTGAGACAGTATCCACATTAACCAAATTAGAAATGAAAAGGGAGATATGACAACAGAATCTGAGGAAATTGAAAAAATCATCAGCTCCTAATACAAAAGCCTATATTCAGCAAAATTGGAAAATCTGGATGAAATGGACAAGTTTCTAGACAGATACCAAGTACCAAGTAAAGCCAGGACCAGATAAACCATCTAAACAGTCCCATAACCCCTAAAGAAATAGAAGCAGTCATTAAAAGTCTCCCAACCAAAAAAAAAAAGAAAAAAGCCCATGACCAGATGGGTTCAGTGCAGAATTCTATCAGACCTTCAAAGAAGACTGATACCAATATTCTTCAGTCTATTCCACAAAATAGAAACAGAAAGAACACTACCCAATTCATTCTATGAAGGCACAGTTACACTGATACCAAAACCTCACAAAGACCCAAAAAATGAAAGAATGTTTCCAACCAATTTCCCTTATGAATATCAATGCAAAAATATCTAATAAAATTCTTGCAAACCAACTCCAAGAACACATCAAAACGATCATTCACCATGATCACGTAGGCTTCATCACAGGGATGCAGGGATGGTTCAATACCTGGAAATTCATCAACGAAATCCACTACATAAACAAACTCAAAGAAAAAAACCACATGGTCATTTCATTAGATGCTGAGAAAGCATTTGACAAAATTCAACATCCCTTCATGATAAAAGTCTTGGAAAGATCAGGAATTCAAGGAGCATACCTAAACACAGTAAAAGCAATATACAGTAAACCTGTGGCCAACATCAAACTAAATAGAGAGAAATTCGAAGCAATCCCACTAAAATCTGGGACTAGGCAAGGCTGCCCTCTCTCTCCTTATCTATTTAATATAGTACTTGAAGTTCTAGCTAGAGCAATTAGACAGCAAAGGGATACAATTGGAGAGGAAGAAATCAAAATATCACTATTTGCAGATGATATGATAGTACAGTTAAGTAACTTGAAACTCCACCAGAGATCTGCTACAGCTGATATACACCTTCAACAAAGTTGCCAGATACAAAATTAACCCAAGCAAATCAGTAGTCTTTCTATAATCGAAGGATAAACAGGCTGAGAAAGAAGATAAGAAAATGACACCCTTCATAATTGTCACAAACAATATAAAGTATCTTGTTGACTCTAACCAAACAAGTGAAACATCTTTATGAAAAGAACTTCATTTCTCTGAAGAAAGAAATTGAAAGAGACCTAAGAAGATGGAAAGATCTCCCATGCTCATGGATTGGCAGGATTAATATAGTTAAAATGACCATCCTGCCAAAACAGTCTACAGATTCAATGACATCTCCATCAAAATTCCAACTCAATTCTTCATAGACTTAGAAAGAACAATTCTCAAATTCATATGGAATAACAAAAAACCCAGGATAGCGAAAACTCTTCTCAACAATAAAAAGAGTTCAGAGGGAATCCACATCCCTGACCTCAAGCTGTACTGTAGAGCAGTAGTGATAAAAATTATATGGTACTGGTACAGCAACAGGCAGGTAGATCAATGGAATAGAATTGAAGACCTAGAAATGAACCCACACACTTACTGTCACTTGATCTTTGACAAAGGAGCTAAAACCATCTAGTGGAAAAAAGACGGCATTTTCAATAAATGGTGCTGGTTCAACTGGAGGTCATCATGTAGAAGGATGCAAATTGATCCATTCCTATCTCCCTGTACAAAGCTCAAGTCCAAGTTTATCAATGACCTCCACATAAAACCAGATACAATGAATCTAACACAAGAGGAAAGTGGGGAAAAGTCTAGAACACATGGGCATAGGGGGAAAGTTCTTGAACAGAACACCAATATCTTATGCTCTAAGATCAAGAATTGAAAAATGAGACCTCATGAAATTACAAAGCTTCTGTAAGGCAAAGGACACTGTAAACAGGACAAAACGGCAATCAACAGATTGGGAAAAGATCTTTACCAATCCTATGTCCGATAGAGGGCTAATATCCAATATATACAAAGAACTCAAGAAGTTATACTCCAGAGATCCAAATAACCCTATCAAAGAATGGGTAACAGAGCTAAGCAGAAAATTCTCCACTGAGGAAACTTGGATGGCTGATAAGCACCTAAACAAATGTTCAACATCCTTAGTCATCAAGGAAATGCAAATCAAAACAACCCTGAGATTCCACCTCATACCAGTCAGAATGGCGAAGTTCAAAAACTCAGGTGACAGCAGATGTTGGTAAGGATGTGGAGAAAGAGGGACACTCCTCCATTGCTTGTGGGATTGTAAGCTGATACAACCTCTCTGGAAATCAGTTTGGTGGGCCCTCAGAAAAATGAACATAATAGTACCTGAGGACCCAGCTATTCCACTCCTTGGCATATACCCAGTTGATGTTCCAACGTGTAATAAAGACACATGTTTCACTATGTTCATAGCAGCCATATTTATAATAGCCAGAAACTGGAAACAACCCAGATGTCCCTCCACAGAGGAATGGATACAGAAAATGTGGTACATTTACACAATTGACTACTACTCAGCTATTAAAACAATGACTTCATGAATTTCTTAGGCAAATAGATGGAACTTGAAAATATCCTAAGAGAGGTAACTCTGTCACAAAGAATGAACACGGTATGTACTCTCTGATAAGTGGTTATTAGACCAAAAGTTCAGAATACCCTAGAGTCACTTCACAGCAACCATTGTACTAAGTGTGAGTTCCCAGATGGAGGAACTGGAGAAAGGACTGAAGTAGATGAGGGAGTTGACTGCCCAAAGGATTCAACAACAGTGTCTACTGGCCTGACCTGATACTCCCAGAAACTGGATCACCAACCAAAGAATACACATGGAGAGACCCATGGTGCTGGCCACATATGTGGCAGAGGAAGATCTTGTTAGCCATCAGGGAGAGGAGAGGCCTTTGGGATTGAGGGTGTAAGATGCCCCAGTATAGGATAATGCCAAAGAGGGAAGATGAGAGTTGTTGGGGGGTGGGTGGGGGAATACCCCCATAGAAGCAGGGGTAGTGGGGAGGGAATAGGGAGGTTCCAACTGGGAGATCTGGAAAGGGGGAAACATTTGAAATGTAAATAAAGTATCAAAAAAGAAATAAGAAAAAAAGTTTTGAAAAATGAAAATCACTATTACTGTTCATATTTTTTTATTTTGAGTATTATATTGTTAAGAGAAAATTTGTATAATCTTTAATGGATGAATCCTAATTTTAAAACATTAGCACTTAAAAATTTACTGAAAATTTGGAAAGGTTTTTCTTATTTTCTTACATTATTTCTTGTGTACTGACTTACAGTAGAATATATTTTGTATTAAAATTATAAACAATTATTTTTATTAATTAATTTACTTATTTTAAACTACTGATTTTTTTCCATCCCTGTCCACCCTATGACTGTTCCACATCCCATACCTCCTCCCTGCCCCCCTGTCTCCATGAGGATTTCCCCACCCCCAACCCTACCCCATCAGATCTCTAAACTCTCTGGGGCCTTCCAGCGAGGTGTATCTTCTTTGACTTAACCCAGATCAGCTGATCTTCTGCTCTATGTGTGTTGGGAGCCACATATCAACTGGTGTAGACTGCCTGGTTAGTGATCCAGTGTCTGAAAGCTCTCAGGGGTCCAAGTTAATTCAAATAATGTCAATATTATTGAAAAGTATTATATTCCGGATATATTTTTAAATTGTGATCCAAAATTAATAATGATATTAATATTTTATAGTTATCTGCTATTTTAAAAGTCTGTTCTCTATACTAGTATAAAATATGTGCACTCTATTGAAGTAAATACAATAGTTCATGATATATTTAAATACTGTGTATTGTATTTGTATGTGTTTGTGATATTTGTATATATTCCTCTATTAATGTCTATATGTCCCGTCTTTGTATGCTTGAATGTACCCTCTAAAAGTTATTTTGAAATTTATTTTTCATTGTGGTTTAATTAAGAGCTCAGGACAGTCAGAGGAGCCTACCCTCATGGGTAAATTGATTCTATTTTTGTCAGTGTGATGCTCCCAGAGTTCTTAGACTTTGTAACCAGGAGACAAAAAAGAAATTTTCATTATAAATTAGCAATGCACTGAATCTTTATTGAAAGTAGGATTATGAAAAATGTTCGTTTGGATTTGGGTTTCTTGTTATAATAAATTCCTCAAAGTGTGAAGGTAGATGCTGGCAATGTGGCACACCTTTAAAAGAAATTCAGAAAACGTAGACTGTCCTGGAAACTAGACATTTTTTAGAGAATATTAGATGTATCATCAGTGTTTATAGGAACATGAACAGTAAAAGCTACAATGATGTCTCAGATTGTACTGAACATGGTTTTCGAAACTGAAAGGAACACCAGCTAGTTATAAAGTTTGCTCAAACTGCATGTGTGCTTCATGGCTTTCTGGAAGGTGAAACTGAGGAATGATGAGGTGGAGTATCTGTTGAATAAGAGGAATATCTTAGGAACAAAGAATTCAGGCATTTATGTTATTATTTTGACTGCACAACTGTGGAATAAAAGGGGATAGAAATTATACAAAGATGAAATTTGTAGTATAATAAGAGCCTAGACAACTCCTCTTGGCAGTGTAAAGAGGAAGAATACATATCTAGAATAGAATATCATGGACATTGGCTAGCCACCATTTGCTGGCGTTGAACTTGGAGAGGATGCGTCCAGTTAAAGATAAGTAAGAAGGTGAAAGGAAACACATTATTATTAAAACAATTTAAAAACAAAACAAAAACACAACAACAACAACAAACCAGCCTACTTCTTTGAAGAATTATGAAGGATCTAAGATGCTGTCTAAGCTAGATTGCCCAAGTTTCACAGTAGTGGGTGAACACTAGTATAAGACAGAGTGAAGAATTTTACCATGCATGGCATCACAAGAAATATGAGCATTATGTCTGTTTCAGGGTTTGTTCCCTCACTGGTGCCACGGGAGACAGAGTGTTGGAGGTCCGTGCATAATAATATATCAAGTTGGTAGGAATCTAAATCTTATTAGATTGCCAAATCCGAAGTGTCTTGAACTCACAGTAAAGGAAGCACTCTTGTAATTACTCTGTTAAAAAGAATGCCTTGGCCTTGTTCTAGAGAGAATTCATAAATCACTTTCCATTGTGTCAGATATAGAAACATTGAAAGGATACCTGACAATCAAAGCTCACAAATGGATAAAACTGTCATAAATAAATAAAGCCCAAATATATATGTATATATATATGCAATTGCAGATAGAATCATCCAAAATTAGTTTAAACTTATAATACTGATTATATACATTTATATATTACATCAAAAGGATGAAAGGACCTATCAGAAGTTATTACATTTATTATGTATTAGTAATAATATTTTATCTCAAATTTACTAGCATTTATTTATGATATGAATAAAATTATATAAAATTATAATGTTCTTAAGTAGTATACTTTAATACTTAAATCAAAAGTTATACATTTTAAAATCAAGTAAAAATCTTGTCTAATCCTAAATTGAACTTAGAAACATCAGGATTCATTATCATTTTCTTTTTCCAATAGGACATGCAAAATGCCTTGAGATAAAAACAACCAAAGAATGTCTTTAGCACCAGCAACTATGTTTTGTGCCTTACTACCATTTCTCAGTAAAATTATGCTGGTTTATTTGAAATGTATTTATTTATATTCTTATAGATATTCTAAGAAATATAGAAATTACACATTGAACAAAATTTGTGCTGTGAATGTGTTTGTATATATTTATATGTTCTGGCTCTATATTTATACCTGTAACTGTCTGTCTTTGTATCAACATTTTCCAAGTTTTTTAAACTTCTTTCTTTCTTTTTCTTTCTTTCTTTCTTTCTTTCTTTCTTTCTTTGTTTGTTTTTTGTTTTTTTGTTTTAACTGTTTGTTTTTTCTATGTTGCCCAGGATAGCCAGTCATTCTCTTTTTAGCCCAGCTTAGCCTAGAATTCACAGAGACCTTCTTGATTCTGTCCTCTGAGTGCTTGGATTAAAGGTATATGCCACCATGCCTGGCCCTTGTTTCTGTTAGTTAATGTTGTTTATTGGAGACATTTTCAAGTAGCTCAGGGTGTTCTAGAACTCACTGTATACAGTTGAAGATGATCTTAAACTCTCAAGTAATGACATTGTAAGAGTGAATCTTCATACCCATCTCCCCCCTCTCATTCATATATATATATATATATATGATATATATATATATATATATATATATATATATATATATCATGGATATATATATCCATTTTGAAATGATGGAAATGTTAAAATGTAATTAAGATACTTAACTAGAAAGAGAAGTCATAAGATTCCTGGAGAATAAGGGCAAAGACAAAGCAAGAATCCTGAAGAATGAGGACAGAGACAAAGCAAACAGTTTGCCAAGGTATGATGGCATCATATAAACAAGAAACGAGAGTTTCCCTAACTAAAATTTGGAAGGTGGGCAAAATATAATAATCATGAACGTTGGGATCACACTATGGCTACTGCGTGCCAGGAGTTATACTAATAGTTAAACTTAATACACACAGTTCATTAGCTATCTTTGTAATGGCTAGTATCAAACTTATTGTTTCAAAACTCATCAGCTATTAAATATGTTTTCTTATCTTTTCTGTATAAACTGAATTTCCAGGAAGAACATGGCAGAATATACTGGCATAGCATAGTTGTACTGTATAGAGGTAGCAGTGAATGGAAACATAAGGAGGGATAAAGTTAAAAATAACTACTAGTTGTTCATGCCCACTGGAAGAATAGATTTAAGATTAGCTCTCCCTGGAGGATGCACTATTTCCTAACAGAACCAGAGTACTTGAAATGGGCACATCAGGAGCTGACAGTTGTATCTGGTAACAAATATTACATCATGTAACAACTGAATATCATAACATATTAGGTAGCACACAGTAAAGGTTTTAGTCACAAAAAGGTAATTAGGTTGACAAATATGTGTTCAAACGGAACTTTCAACTGTGAGAGAATACAAAATGACATGATAGTATAAAGAACATAAACAAAATAAAGCAGATAGAATATTTTCTCACTTAAAGTCTTTTCAAAAAGTGAATGTAAATGGGAATTGTCAGAGGCTAAGTATTATTTTATATTAAGTAATGATAATGAAAGGAGACAAATACAGTATATGACTTTGCAGTTATTCTTTGAGCAAGCCTTTCAAGAGCATCCTTTGTGTGAAGGAACATGTAAACATAATTTAGAATGGAGACTTCTCATATAGCTGTTTTATTACAAAAAACTAGGAGAAATTAGATAATAAATTCAACTGCATGGTTACAATTTTGAATATATTTTCTGAAGGTAGAAATAAAATTTGGAACATCTTAATGAAATCTAATTAAAAACAAAGTCATGCCCAGACCCAGAAAGAGAAACATTTTCTCTAGTATATAGATACCAGTTGTTAACCTTTAATTGCAAGTACATAGCTTGGAGATAGTGCAGAAACCAAGAAGAGAGAATACTGATTTTCCCATTCTTACCAACTGTTAATTTAGTGTGGGGCCTTGTGAGATTTCCTCTCTAAATGCTGGCATGTCCACTGGTGTTTTCCTTGTGCAAGTCTTGCCTAGGCTACTATGTTTTCGATACTTCATAGCTGTAGCTTCCCTGCCACATATAAAAGACATTACTTCATAACATATTTCTTTGTTCTCTACCTCTTAAAATTCTTCTGCTCCATCTTCTGAGATGTTCCCAGAGCCATAGTTATAGTGGTTGTGTTGAAGGTATATTCATTGAGGTTAAGTACCCCATAATCAGGTGTTCTCTGTATTTTGACCAGTTGTGGTTCCCTGTAATGGTCTGTCTGTTGTACAAAGAAGCTTTTAAAATATATGACTATAAGAATATATGTTTAGAATGCAGTTAGAAACTACATAGCTCTAGGAAGCTGGAGTAATAGGTTCTTCTCTTGGGTGTACCAGCCCTAGGTAGGGCTGAGGTATATAGAACCGTATGTGGTTTCCCTCTTATTGTAGCTATATAGGACCATGTGTGATTTAACTCTCATTGTAGGTGTATAGTACCAGGTGTGGTTTCTCTCCCATTGTACGTGTATAGTACCACTTTTTCACACTTGAGAATACCTTGCCATTTTGGTTATTGTTTTATTTGTAGGTTTAACATCTAGTCAAGATTCTTGATTTTTCTTTTCCCTTGTCAGTTTGCTATAGCACCTTCCTATACTATAAAAGCTGTATGTGAAATAAAATTAAAGAAATATTTAATCATCTAAAAATTGTGTCTTTAACATCTGTTTTTGAAGCAATGCTGTAAAGGTTTATTGTTTGCTATTGTTTAATTTGACATTATCACTATTTAATTTGACATTTAAAGCTGTCTGCCTTATTTTGCTTATATGTGAAGCATGTGTATTTTTGGATATTATACTGTTGATTTGTCTTTGAATACTCAGTGTTAGTTGACATTGACAGGTACAGTATATATTATTGATCTCTGCTTGGCTGCACTAATTCATTTTTATCACTTCTTTTCTCTATCCATATGAGATATTGCTTCAGAATAACTTGAATGGTTTTCTGTTGACACTGCTCTTTTATTGTATTTAATAATTCCTTTAAACATCTCCCCAAATATATACATTCAAAGTATGAGGCAGGAGAAAACATTCACTCTTACATCAAGGTGGTTAACACACTGCTTTTTGTAACCAAGGACTTTTGAACAATCTAATCTAATGTAATCTAATCCAGTCGAATCTAAACTGTATACTCTAATGTAATTTTTTTGGCCATGCAATTTTGTAAAACTAAAACATCCAATATATAGCTGTTAAGATATTTAAGAATATTGTTCTGTACTAACTGTAATAACTGTAGTGTTTTACACTTATAAATGACTAACAACATTTTACTATATTCATAAATTTCTTATAGCTAAGGTAGTATATACAGTAATGAATAAATAAAAAGAAATAATGCAGTAAAAAATAGAAAAGTCTCAGATGTGAGAAAATAGTCAAATAATTGGAGAAAATCAAAAGTCACAAATTTAAAAAGAACTACGTGTAGGCTGACATAATTTAAAATTACTATTAGCTTGTGTGTAATTGCAACTGAGATAACTATGTTAGTTGCTATAGTAAATTCGCAGAATGTAATTTCAATACCACACATTCGTTGTTTATGATGTTCACATAGCATTCTTTTGTTGAATTAAATGAAATAAATCAAGTATTTAAAAGCTTTATTATTTTAGCTTACTACAATGTTTCGTTTCATAGAATTAGTTTTCAGTAGACCTTTGAGTAGGAGATAGACATTAGCATACATTTTTCATAAGTTTGCTGTTTCAATGTCTTGAACCTATTTGTAACCTCTGATAGTAAAATATTAACTGAAAACACAGTGGCTAAAAGTAGCACAACAATTTATGGTTTACTACCCCATAATTTAGAAGTCCTGGCAGAGTGAAGCTCAGTGAGTTCTCTGCTCAGGGCTATAAAATCTCAAAATGGGGGTATAAATGGAGCCAGTCTGAGATCCCTCCTACAGATCTTGATGATGGAAGCTTACTGCTTACTGCTGGTGTCACAAATGTGTCTTCTGAAGTTTGTTAATATTATTAGTTTTTGAGAAAAATTAGTTATTCATCTTATGAATAACTAATGGTCTTATGAATAACTAAAGGAAATGGTGTTAAATCTTTTTACACTTCAAATTGGAAATCTATGTTTTTCTCTCTCTCTCTTCCTTCTAATGTCTCAACAGAAGAAAGCGGTATGACATCGAGAGATCATGTGATTAGACTGATCATCCAGATAAATTAATAAGTGTCCTATTTTAATGTGTTATACCTACAAAATTCCCTTTTATGTGACTTAATACATACATAGAATCAAGATTTATAGCCATCATGGGTGTGTGTATAGGGTGTTTTTTCTCTTACATTAAATAACTGGTCTCCAAATCTTTTCATTTTTCCTCTCATAATTTGATGACTACCCTTCTCTATATGAAAAAAAGCATGAGCTCAATTTATTGTACCATTGTCTTAGGTTAATTCTTCATCTCCTGAATATGTTTCTTTCCATTTATTGGTTGATATTATTTTCTTTTCTTCTAATTTTTAAATACTAGTACTCTACTTAAAATCCATATGGAATTTCACAGTCATCAAAAAAGTGTTGAGAAAGGTTCCTGAGTAGAGGTGAGTTATAAGCAGTCTCCTGAATTCCTTTTGCAGACTCTGGGCTCAGTCTTAGTCTCAAGGAGCCTTTCTGGAATCCAAAAATATCCTGCTTTCCCATGGAAACCCCCAGGGGACCAGAAGCTTGGAACTCTGCTCCACTAAGCCCATCCCAGTCAGCTTTGCCTGAGACACAGCAAACAAAAAGGTGAATTGCCTGCCACCCCCTGAATTCCATTATCTAGCTCTGGGCTTTTTCTTTTATCACAAGTGCTTGGCAGGTTTCTGCAAGCATCCTGCTTCACTGTGGAGGCCTGCAGAGACCCTAAGAACTACAAGCTTGGAACATTGCTCCACCAATCCCTTGCCAGTAGGGACTGCCCGAGGCACAGCCAGAAGAGTTTGGTAACCTGACCAACACTGTCTGTCTATTGGCTCCTTCCACCTTCTCAAGAAGTCCTTCTCCCACCAGGATCATCCAGCCAACACCATGGAAAAATCACATGCCCAAAGGACAGCATAAGAACCCAATCAACAAGACACAGGGCAGTATGGTACTACTAGAGTCCAGCTATACTGCTGTAGCAAACAATGGATAGCCTAATGAAACAAGCCCAAGAAGATTATCTTGAAACCATTCTTATAATGAGGTCTTCAAGGAGGAAATTAATGAATTCCTTAAAGAAATATAGAAAAACACATCCACACAAGTACAGGTATTAAAAGAAGAAGCAAATAAATATAATGAAATACAGAAGAATACAATTAAACAAGTGAAGGACATTAATAAAGCTGTCAAAGTACTGGAAATGTAAGAAATATAGAAAAAACAAACTAAGGCAATCCTGGAGATGGCAAATCTAGGAAAGAGAATAGGTACTACAGACAAAACCATCACCAATAGAATGCAGGCAATGGAAGGGATAATCTGAGGTTTAGAAGATATGATAGAAGAAATCAATATATGAGTCAAAGAAAATGCAACACCTATAAAATTCATGACACAAAACATTCA